>VRYO01002779.1:254802-275864 GCA_009812075.1 Sialia sialis | reverse complement strand
TATATTCGGGTGCGGCTTATATGTGGACAAATCCCGTGGTCTTCCCAGCTACCCGGAAGTGCGGCTTATATTCAGGTGCGGTTTATAATCGTGAAACTACTGTAATCCTAATCTACCAAAAGGATTGGCTGTGTTATGATGATAATTCTTGTTTATATAAATATAAAAACATGCTCCCCTCAAAAAAACCCAAACAAACCCCAATCCAAATCCCAGCTATTCTCATACCATGAGAGCTCTAATATCCTGCATACAATATTACAAATACTTGTTGCTAAGAAGAACTATTCTCTAATTGAAATCCTTATATTAAGTGGGAAGAAATCATTGAGAATTTTCTTGCTGGAGACTGTGAGGGTGAATGTTGCCTGGGTCTGTGGCAAACCTTGAAGGGCTGAGCTAATGCAGTCTACCAGATGTTGGGGTTATTTTCAAACCTGTAAATGAGTAAGCCTTTCCTTGGGCCCAAGCCTTCATGGAAAGGAATGAAGGGAATAAAAAAACATGAATAGTAAAAAGGCAAAGGCAGGCAATACAGCCTCCGCTTTGAATGATAGCCTTGTCTGTGCATCAGGGATAAACTAATCTTTATAGAGCTTCTCAGTATTTGTTTGGAAAGAGTGTGTTGTCTGTTACTGCTTCAGGAGAGGTTATTTGTTGTTTCTGGATGTGGTTTTAGTTTGTCCTTCTCTATTTTTAATTAATTGTACTAGCCTGTTATTCAGAGAAACATGCACATCCCTGTTCTGTCCTTTCCTCATAGATGCATTTATTCTGTACTTGTGTTTGGCCATTAGGATTTTTCAAATATGTGCTTCTGAACCCTGGAAGGTGAGGCCAAGACTGTCTTTCGAATATTGTATTTGAAATGTCATTTCTTAGGTAAGCAGGTAGAGTTAAATGATATGAAATGGCAGACTTCATAGTTATGGAAGAAGGAAATGGAATGCAGTGTGATTGCAGGTTCATTTTGAATTCCAGGGGAAGTTTTAAGCTCTTTCATTAATATATGTATAAATGAGTATACATTTTGCTTTTTGGCAGTCATTATTTTCCCTGTGGCAAAATTTTTGCAATAAATACATCTTCAGTGTGCTTCTGTCTTGTATTTTGCTGGAAAATGTAAGAAGTTTGTTCAGCTAAGTGAATTGTAAAGTATTTCATGCAATGCAGCTCTTCTGCATCCATTCAGAAGTGATGCTTTATTTCTTGCTTATAGACATGGCTCCTTGTGCATAGTAAGCAGCCCTTCAGTGCTAAAATGTCTATCAGTTATGTGTAACTAATTTTGAAGTTGGTGTATTTGAGCATTGCTGGAGTTGTGATTTCACAGGGTTCGTTTTGTTATTGAGTCTGCAATTCCAAAGGGAAGAGCAGTACAACGTGCATCCCGAAAATTTCCGGGTGAAGCTTGAGGTAAGAGGGACTGCTGTGGAAAACAGATCAGTTCTTTTTTGCAGGATTTCTTCCAAGGTCCTTCCTTTGTAGAGGAAGGCATAATATGTTTTATCTATGTTGTCTCAATATTTAAAAAAAAAACCAATCACAATCCCTCATATGGAAAAGATGGATATGCAATATTTTTTTTCTGTTCTCTGCTATGTTGTGAACCTCAGAAAACACATTCATCATCCCCTGCCTTGCATTTGCTATGAAGAGCAACATTTTCTTCTTGCTTGCTGGATTAGCTCAAACAATTTTTTTTCCTCTTGAAAACATAGCTTCATATATAGCTTCTAGCCAGGAAACATTCTGGGATTCCATTTGGAAGGTTTTAAGTTTGGGGGGGATGGGGGATAGACAAACATGCTAACTCACTTGACATCTGCTGCTAAAGTTGATGTACATAAATGTGTCAAAATTATTTTGGCTGCTTGCAGAAGAGGGAAATACTAAGATCATAAATTCGGTAGTGTTTGTTTGTCCTGTTGCTGATTCAACTGATGGTTGCTGGTTAAGAATTTGCAAATTTGGATTAATGGATTTGCTATGTACCTGCCCCTGACTATAGGCAGGGTAGATTCTGGTAGTGATATCACCAACATATGAAGTATGAACATAGGACTAGAGTAATTTAGAAATTACTTTTTTTAGAAGACTGAGATTCTAGTAAGTAGGTGGGTTTTTTCCCCCCAAAGGAGTTCAACCAGAAGCAATTAAGTTTGATTGTAAAGCTTTAAATGTGGAATTTATCCTTTGAGTTTGCCAATACATTATTAGGTCAGGAACATAGGTTTTAAGATCATCAGATAATAAAAAAAGACCTGATATCTGTGTACTGTGTTTCTTTAATGTATCCCACAGAACACAACCATTAAATAGATTTGAGTTTGAACTCAGTGGCCTTAAAAGTGTGGTAACTGCCTTTGTACAGACGAGTCTCTTGGTTTTCAGATTTTGTTCACAGGCTTTCAATGAGATCAGAGCTGTACCAGATAACATCAGGGCAGGGGTCTTGAGATGATGCAGATTTTGCCAAAGCACATCTGATGATATCTCAGGTAGAAAATAGTAAGAATGCAAGAGCCAAAAATAATTATTACTAAAAATTAATGTGTTTATTTAACTTTTAAGGTTTGATTAAGACATGCTATACTGAACTAGCATGTGGAAGGTTGAAACCTATAACATTATGTACATCTAGGGGAGCAGAGGGATAGATAGATCTTTTAGACCCGCGTTCCTCCTTTATGGGTGATGCTGCAATTAACTCAGCAATCTTTGAGATTATTGTTAGTCTAATCTTTAAACCAGGGGAAACGTGGAAGTTGTTCTGTGACAACATGATTGACAGTGATAAAACTTAAGAAACTGGAGTTAGGGTTCTCTGACTTGCTTGCATCTGGATAAGGCATGGATTCTTTGGTGCTCTGGGAAATTCCCAGCAGCAATCTTGGACTTTGTTAATATGCTTTCAAGAAAGTAAGCACAAAGGATTTTGTTTCTTGTATGATAAATCCTACTTAGTAAACATTAGTATATTTATGTTCTTAATGCTAAGATGATATTTATCTTAGAAAAGCCAATACATTTATATTACTTTTCACTTACATGCAGGATTTTCTACTCTTTATCAAGTTGCAAAGCAATTTGAGACTGCTTGATTCTGCAGAAGATGATTCAGTTGAAGTGCACTTAATTTAATCTCCTCTGTTTCACTGAGTATTTGATAAAAGATAATTGAAAATGCTCCAACTTGCGCTCAGAAAGTTGCAGTTAAATCAGACTTTGGTTTGCTCTTTTTTCTTGCACCCTCTTAAAGGTCAGTGGATCTTATTTGTAATGTGAAGTGCTGGAAAGTAAGCCATTTATGGACTCAAATCAGAACTGATTGTGCGCTCAGTTAAATGTGCATCTAAAATGTATTTGTTGCACTAATCTCTGTTTTACAGTGCGAACACTGAATTGGTAATACGTATTGCTGGCTGCCAGGTGGTTAATAGTTGATTCGATATCTGACAAATTCTAGATTTTCCTAACAAGTGTCTTTTAATTCATTTGTAAAAGTAACTCAGGGAGGTTGGGAGGAACACATGAAATGCTGGGATTGGTTTTGCTGCGAATTCAATAGATGGTAGTTTGCTGAAGGCAAAATGGTGCTGGTCCTGACTTAACAGTTATCATCCCAGTCATTATCATCATCATGGTAGTAGAAAGAGTGAAAATGGTAACTCTTGTCTTACTTGCATGTCCACATTTGTTTTGCTTTGCTTTTTTCTCAAAGCTTCTTTATTTCTCAGTGACTCTAATTCATCGTAGGGTGTTCTGTTCCCCAGAAGACAATCAACATCGAAATTAATACATATATTCAAACATATTCAAATTCAAACACAGAAATTCAGATTCAAATATAGAAATATCAACACACCTTCAACAGAGCTAATTTCTTCCCTTTTGTTCACTGCTATTTTTGTTAGGAAGTAGTCTCACTCTTGTCTAGCAAAATGGTGATAATTTTATTAAAGATTGTTCTTTAAAGCTATTCAGGAAAACAAAATGTCCCTCAAAAAAAGAAAGATTAGATATGCTTTGAGCACGCCAGTCAAAGATTAGCAACGTTTAAAGAAGCTTGATAGGGGAAAGAAAGAAAACTTTTAAGCAAATTATGACTGTAATTAAATCTATCATTTTGTAGGTTAAATGAAATCTTCTTTTTTTAATGGACTGGGAATGTTTTAGTCTCAAATAGTCTTTTTTTTGTTTGTTTTTCTTTGTTTTGTTTTATTTTCTTCTGGTATTTACTGCATAGTCTACAAGGTGCTGGTTTCAACAAGTATAGAAACATGGTTTTGTGTTTCTGGTCGTAACAGGCTTTAGGGAAAAAAACCCTTTTTTCAGTGCAGAGGTGATTATTGATCTCTGTTTACTGATTATAAATTATATTAAATTATAAATTATAATTATATGTTTAATTATCCTTAAGCTATTCTCTTTTTATACTTTTTGTGATGCTTTATCTTTTTGTGATGTTCATACAGTAGTTTAATAATGCAACTCTTCAGCTGCATTTGCAAGGCAGTACTGTAGGCCATTTTTGAAAGCTGCAGTTAAGTCAGGAAAAGCAGACATTTCACTCTGCTTAGTATTAGTTTTGTCACAAATACTGAAAAAGCTATTAAAAAGTGTGGAAGTAAGTTTAAGTATTGTTTCAGCTCTCCAGTGGCATTCCTGAGGATTAGTTAGCAGAATGGGAGGGCTGGGAACTGCTACTATCTCTCTAATTTGTTCTGTGCTGGAAAACTTATTAAAACACCAGATTATTAAGTTGGAAACAAAGGCATTCTGTACGTTTTTGACTGTGTTTTGAAGACCTTTGTAATAGGGTAAATGTTTTATTCCTGCTAAACAATTAGTCCTTGGGGTAGGGAGGAGATAAGCATCTTCTCCCTCGGTGGGCCCTTACCTGCAATGGTTGCCTAGGTTTAATTTGTTTGTAAGTGCTTTTTTTGTGGAACAGTGAGGGCTTGGGCAAGACCCATCTTCTCCCTCAGGTCCTTTGGTGATAAAAAATAGCATTTCAATACTTCAGCTGGCTGCCCATAAAACATGAGAGACTCCTGTGTTCTCCTCTCACAGCAATATTGCTTCGGGAGATAATAGCTTTGTTAAAGATATCTCTGTGAACAGAGGCAAGGCTGCTGTAGTGATTTGGGTCCAGGTGAATGTAGCCTGTACTGAGGAGTTTCTTCTGGTATACATTTCGTGTATAATGCATTATACAGGAAGGTTCTGAGCATCCGAACTGCCTGGGATACTCACAGCCTTGAGATGCATTTCTTTTTAACTATTCCCTCAAAAACACCTCACATGGAATAGGTGCTTCTGGGGGCTGCGTGCATTTGTGGGTTTGTGCTTGTATTGTATTGATCAAGAGTTAGTATAGCTTAGAAACCTTGCAGCCATTTGGTGTGTTTGCTAAATATGATCCTCAAAGCTTTTGAGAGCGTGTGGGTTCCTTTTGAATTCACATGGAATTTTATGTGAAGTGGTGAGACTTTTGCGCCATGTACCCAAACTTCTACAAAACTAGTTTAATTTATTAGGGCAGCACTGTCAGAAGCGATCAATTGTTCACATCACTGCAGTGTAATGTTACCTGTCAGCAAACCTGGAGAAGCATTTTTCAGCTGTATGCAAATGTGGATTTTTTTGTGTGAAAAGGAAATACAAGTCAGTATATCCTTTGGTACTTTATAGTTCTGTATAGCTTTAACAGATAAAGTCTGTAATCTGTAGGGTTTTCGCTTGTGTGGGTGCAAGTACAGGCCAGTGAGTATTTAATGAAGTTCATTTCAATTTCTATAATCGAAATTCAGTCCTTTATTAAATATGCAAGAGTGTGTAACAAGGTCGTTAGCAGTCTGTCTCAATACCACCGGGGTGTTTATTGTTTCCTTGATAGATTGTCTGTGAAATGCAAAACACATCAGAGAGTTTTGTTTAGAATAATTGTGTGTAGGTAAGTGTTATAAATACTTCATGTCTGTGTGCTGGCTCTATCCTACGTACAAGTACTAATGCTTTTGCTGCAAATGGTGCAGGGTAGCAAGTTAGAAATCACTTCAGGAAGTGTAATCACTGTAATTTTTGCAATTACTTTTAATGGTGCGGAGCTGAATGTATTTGAAAAAAACGCTCCACAAAACCTCTTGATACAGGAAATTTGTAAGGCACATTGCTCAGTTTGGGATACCTCTGCAGATTGTAAAGGCTTTTCCTTTTGTTATGCTGGTCCCCAGAGTAACTGTTGCCTTGGTTGCAAGGTATGCAGAGAAGGGGTGCTGGCTGTGCAAATTACCATGTACCTTTCAGGTCACTAAGGCATGGATTTTGACTCTGTCTTCCACAAGTTGAGTTTACAACCCAGTGAGGCCCTGTCAGGCATTTTGAATGTGTGCTGCATTAGAAATTTGCCTTGAAAACAGAATGCAAGAAGAGACAGTTCCAAACCCCTAAATATTCCTAAATTTTGAATGCCTGTGAGTTATCAATTTTTACATTAGTATTCTTACTCCATTTGATTTTGGAGGCCACCAGTACACAGGTCTTGGAGATAGTTTTGTATAGGAGTCTGAGAGAAGTAATTTTATTGATCATTGTTTCCTTAGGATTTATTCAAACTGTGACATAGAACTGCAGAAGAGTAGAGCAAACAGGAGCAAGTCTTGTGTGTGTGTCGTTACAGATACGTTTCGGATAGTTTGAAATATTTTTTGTTTCCGACTGCTTGTTTAGGCTCTAAAATATTCTTTTCTCTGAGAATCTCTGACCTTACTGCAGCCTCTCTTGTAATAGTGGGAGATCTGAATGAAGCAAGAACCTGTGAATTCTCTGTCCTTGTACCCCATCATTTGGTTCATGAAATTTGCCTTTTATCTGCATGTCTTTATTAGATACTTAGTGCAAATCCATTGCTCAGCATGAGCAGTAACTGCTCTTGGAAAGATGCTGCATTGCTTTGCGAGTAGCAGAAACTAGACCTTTGAAACTGTTTGAAGGAAGCAACCTCATGTTCCATTTAAGTCAGAACTGTTTTCCTTGGGTCAGGATGATGCACTGAAATGATGTAATGCATCCAACAGAGCAGTGCAGCACTCTGAGTGAGAAAAGCCGGGCAGCACATCATGGATTGTAGATGCTGGATGGCTTTTTGGTGCTAGGTTGTGATTATGGCATGTTTCTCCAGGTCCTGCTTTCCTTCTTTATAATAATTTATGATAATGTAGCAGGTTAGCTGTATTAGTGGGGTTCAGTAATGTTGATATAGTGATACATCACACAGGTAAAGTCCTGTTTCTTGCTAAGGTAATTTATTTAAAAAAATTCTCATGAACCTTACAGGTGAGCTCATCTCTTGATAATACAGTGAGTGAAGGGACTTGAGAGATTAAGAACCAGTGAACTGTGTAGGTTGTGTCTTGTCATTTGCAGTCCATTGGTGAATGGACCTGTTTATATATTTCCATGATAGATACCATCTGAGGCTTCTCTGGCTAATGCCCCTTACTTTCACGTATAAACAGAAATCTAAGAAACAGGAGTTATTTTTCTAGAACACTTGAATCCCATTTTCTGCTTTTGCTTTTTATGGTTCCTTATGCAAAAAAAAAAAAAAATCTTAATTTTATTTGTTCAAACATTCATTATTAATACTAATCTCTATTGATATTAATACTGCTGTGTTGCAGCAAAAACTTGCACAGTTGTCCCTCTGTTCTTCTCTCTCCTTAATCTTGTAGCCATACCTTCATCTCAGGCTAGATAAAACTTGAGTTCAAGGAGGAGTAAAAGTTCTTACCTCTGGGAAGGTGCACTAGTGATTTATTATTTCTTCCTGGAGGAATGAAAGTGTGTCCTCGACTTGTCTCAAAAAGTTAACTGCTTACAGTAATAAAGAATTTTGATTCCTAATTCCCTTAGTAGGGGAATATTGCCATCAAAATTCCTGACCCTGCAACAGATGGGACAATTTTTACATCTAGAGAAAAAGTGAATGTCAAATGTGGACGTGGCCGTTGTAGCCAAAGGCATGAGTTTAGTTTCCCTGATGCCTGTGTCTGTTTAGGCTGCAGCATCACATTTCCTTTCTTGCTGTCTGATCCAAGGCTTTTGAGTCATCTGTGGAAAAATATTTTGGTCTTTGTCAAGGTAGGGGAAGATGGTATTTTGAGCCATGGTCTCTTAGCCAGCACTTCACTGGATGAGTGGCTGATTGAAATCTCTTTTGATCTTGGTTTGAAATAATAGTGACCTGCTCTGCATTAAAGGATTTGAGACCTAAGATATGATTGAAAGTGCCTGATGCCACCTTGCCATTAGTAAATGAGAGAGTCCCATTTTCCTGGTGTCTCTCTGGTAACTGGGCTCCTTCAATGACTTTTTTAGTGGGGAAGTGTGCTGGGAGTCCTGTTGTGCTGTGCTAGTCTTCATAGAGGCATCACACAGAGTCACCATGGCCAACACACGATGGTGCATGACAGAACTGAGCACCCCAGTGCTTAACTCGTTCTGTATGTTTAGTCACTGGCAAAAAAATTAATTGCTTTTACACAACAGATCTGGAAATAAAGCACAGGTGTCTGATTCTCTCACTGCTTCATTAAGCTGTTTTTTTAAAACTCCAATGTTCTACTTAAGAACAGGATGTTTCAGAGAATATGAGCAAAGTGGTAAATTTAGATTAATTTTTATCTAACATTTATTAAGCAGCAGTTGAGATTTGAGGGAAGATATGGTTTGCAAAAGATACAAAAGCATCTGTAATAAATAAAAGGAGGATTTGGGTTAGGTATCCTTTTAAATACTGGACTAGAAGCTTTTGCTGAGTGCTTTGAAACTAGTGCTGCCATGTGTACCCAGAAAAAACAAACAAAAAACAAAAACAAACTAAAAAACCCCCCAAACAAACAAATAATCAACAAAGAAACCCCCAACAGTTTAAAAAAAGCACCAATGAAACTACATAATGTTCCAGTCAACAAAAGCTTGCCTTTTAAAAGCGTAGATTTTTTTCCTTACAAATTCTGCTTGTGTTACTTAGAAAATAAAAACAGCCTTTTACAGAAGTCCAGGTTAGTTGATGGAAAGAAATGTGCTTTTATGATGAGTCCAAGGCAGAAGTTCCATGTGGTTATTCCATGATACAAGTGCTGGTAGAGGCAAGCCATGAAAATCAAACAAAAATACCAGGGCTGATTCACAGCCACATTGCTTGAGATTAATGTCAGTGTCACTGAGTTTGGTTTGGTAAGTTTTATTTAGACATTGTAAGCAGGCTGAACCCAATTTCAAAGCTCAGTGTGATCTGTTAATGCTGGATTAGAAAGGACATTTGTTTAATGGCATTATAGCATAGCACAGTGGTGAATGTGGTCCATAATCTTTAGTATTGATCTATGTGAACTCTAATAACATCACAGGAAAATCAGTCCTTTGAGCATATTGGACGAAGAACAGATCGTGTATGAAACTATTCATGCAGTCTCATGGAAGAGTTTTGATTCTATTCATTAAGAGAGAATTGCTTACAGGGCCCCTGGAGGGCTGACTTTGCCGTCTGCTCATGCCCCTTCTGTAAACGAAGGGTTGAATTCCCCTATTAAATGTTCTAGTTTGAACTGGGGTATTAGTTCGGACTAGTAAGCAGTATCTGTGATACCAGGCAAGAAGAAACAAATTGTACAACATTTGCTGAGTTCCAGGAGAAACCAGCCATTTCAGCCCTGAGTATAGTGAAGACTGAGGTGGGGATTTTGTTTGTTCATTTAAAATACGGCTCTGTGAAACATGAGGTGTATGTCCCTAAATCCTAGTGCAGACAAAGCCAAACGATGCTCTGAGAACTGACTGGTATCTAGACATTAAACTGCATAGGAAAAAAAAAAAGTTACTAGTACCTCTTTATGTTGCTGTTTTTGCAGGTATATGACCTGACCCTCAATAAGAAGGAGCTGGTTTTGAATCAGTAATCCACGTAGCCTAGTACAAATTAGTTTTATTATATAATCAGGTATAGATTTTTTTTATGCTTGCATGTTTCCTGTCTATTGATTATGGCTGAACAAGCAGAATTCACTTTTTGTGGAATTCTGAAATGATGTTTTTCACACTAATGTGTGCAGAGCTTGGCCAGTTCCTCATACACCTTAAACCAGTGTGAGTCAGTATAGATTCACTCATCCAGAAGTATGCTGATTTAAAACTTCTGTCAAAGGCTAGAATGCTGCTGAAACAAGCAAAGATCTTTGGCATTAAAAAAAAAAAATCCCAAAATTCAAACAAAACCTGAAACAAACAAAACACCTACATATAATTGCTGTTTCCAACTTCTTCTTAAGGTCAATTTGTAGCTGGTCACTCCAGCTACACTTTGTCCTTATGAATATTTACATTTGTAAGGCTTATTCTTTAGACTTGTCTGACTGATTTATGAGGTGCTGGTTTCTATCTGCTACTTACTGCATGCTTCATGATCAGCAAAATAATAAACCAAGTTAACATTTACAGGTCAGCATGTCTTTTTGATTTAGTTCATAGGGCACAGTTCAGACATTAACACTTCAAATGTTTTTCACATTGTGATATTTGTTGACTTAGGTAAGGTGTTTGAGTTTATTTATTTGTTTTACTGAAACTTTCCTTTTAAAAAAAATGAAATAAAATAAAACTTACATGATTCAAAGGTGCAACTTGCAAGTCCTTTGGTCAGCTTAGAGCCTGGAAGAGACAGACTGTAAAGTACCTTGGTCTGTTAGCATCCCTACCCCTTGTCTTTGTTCTTTGTCCTTAGGCTGCACATCCTTTGGGAAAGTTATCAATTGCTAGGTGCCAAATAGCCCTGTATTTGAAATGTGAGATGTATTTCTTAAACGATTACTTAGTAATGCTAGTAGGAATTTTAATTTTTTCTGCCTAGTGAACTTTATTGTAGCAGCAAGAGATGTGCTGGTGTTTCTTGCTTCAGGAATCAACCTCTGCAGGCTGACATTTAAGCAGAGCAATTTCTGTAATGTGGCATTTAAGGAGTATTAGGAAACAGAGTATCTCCAAATAAAGGCTGCTTAACTTGCCCTTAACTCATCTCTCATTTTAGGAGTTCAAGGCCAGGCTGGAAGGGGCTTTGAACAGTCTGATCTAGTGGAAGAGGAGCTGGAACCTGTTGCTGATTAAGGTCCTTCCCTGCCCAAGCCATTCTGCGAGTCTGTGACTTGTTTTAACAAATTTGTCTGACAAGTGAGAGACTGTGTACAGTGCTCAATTTTTGGAAGCTAAATCTTGGTTGTATTTAAATCTTACCTGATAGAACACCTTTGGAAAGGAAATGTTATTTGTTTCCTGGCCTTTTTCCATGTCACTAGAAATTTTGAGTTAGTCCTCAAAGCTAAGCTGATTTCTGATCAAATTTGGTTAAGGTACCTCATTGTGCTCAGAAGGTTGGAGAGGGAATTCTGTTTGTAGGCAAGGAATTATTTGTAGTCCCTCTTTTAGCTACCTTTGCCATAAAAGAGACTGAATTTTGGTAGTGTCAACTGACTAAAGTTGAACCAAAAAATTGAAAGAAAATGGTGCCATAAATTTGGATTCCTGAAGGTTTTCCAGTTCCTAGAATTAATTGTTTGGGTTTTTTTCCCTGTAGATTAAAATAATTTCAAGTGCAATCACTTCCTTATTGCCTCCAATTAGGAACAATATTGAAGATTTACCGTAGAGAAGAAATTATATATCACTCAAGTATTTTGGGGGATGGGGGACTGTGTCTCATTGCTTATCTAAGTCTTGGAAGACCTCTGGTATTTTCCATTGTTACAGGGTTCTTTTTCCCCTGTTTTCTCCAAATGGATTGTTCCCATGAAGGAATTTAAACTCTGGGTAATTATTGTTCTCTGTTCCAAAAGCTAATAAAAACAAAGCTCAATAGTATTCAGTTCGAGGCCTATGGAAAAACTTGGGTGTAGCAAGTAGAAAAACAAACTTTTCTGATGAGGTCAGGAAGCTATGATCACATTTTCCAGTTTTTAGTGTGTATTGGTCCTAACGGGGAATATTTCCTATTGAACTGAATTTTTCCTCTCTACTTATATATTGTAGTTTTTTAATCCATGAACTGTGGACAGGAGTAAATCATAAATGTCAAAGATAGTAGCATATGATTTCAAGTACAAGGAAAGAATACTCTTTTGTGACATTTTATAGGGATGTGTGTTGTTTTGTGCTCTTTAAGACTGATAGGATTTGTTTGTTTATTCCAGTAGTTGGCCAAAAGATACTCTGGGAATGCTGCCGGTGTATAACCATCTACACTACAATTTGATATTTCATACAGACCCATTTCTTTGAATTAGGAGGCTTTTCTTTCTTGCTGTGTACCTCCTTCCCTTCCCCTTTCCAGCCTGTACCTCCTCCTAGTTTCTCAGGGTTCCTGTGCTCTCTGCTGTATCTGTTGCCTGTAAACGTTCTGGAAAAGTTCTGATGTCATTTTTTTCTCTGACTTTTCTGGAAAACTGACAACCATTTTTATTGCTAATTGCTTGATAATGATTGAAAATTAGAGTTAGATTTGGCTTGTTACAGAAATGTACCTTTATCTGTGTTGCTGATGTCAATGCTACAATTTATTGCAAGAGAGTGGTTGAGATGGGTACATCAATACACCAGTCAAGGATCAAACGTGCAAGGGAATCTTATGTGTTTATCCAGGCCTTGGTGGGGTTATAACTATTCTTCATTTGAGCCCAGAGTAGGGCTAATGGGCCACTGCTCTAACCTCTTAGAAGAGCCTTTATGTAAATTCTTTTTAGGGATTTAAAGCTTCCTGTGGTGAATATAAAGAAAATCAAATCTTTAAGTAGTTGTTTTGAGTGGATTTTTTTTTTTAAGTGACTGAAGGTGACATAGCTACTTGTGATGATTCTTTCCAAGTTTAATTTGACCGGAGTTTCTGAGGAGATTGGTTATGCACTTTTAAAGAGTTGAAGAAAAGTGATGCTATATACTTTTCTTATTGTTAGGTATTCTGGTATTATTGTGTATTCTGGAGGAGGCCAGTAATGCCATCCAAAGGCCATAGCAATCCCTGAAGTGGTGGGAAGTGGTAGTACTGTAGCCTTTCATCCCATAAGAATAGGTGCCTGGCATCTAGACAGGGGCAGCCCATCATACTTCAGCTTCGTAATTAGACAGAAAGGACGGGATTTCATCCCTCTTCTGTGGTTCCGAGTTAATGGTGACTTTTATTATCCTTCCTCTCTGCTGTGCTACTCATGTGTTTGCAAAAAGATCCCTGTGTGTTTATTAAAATGGCAGAGGCAGTTGAGAGGAGATCATCCTGTCAGAAACTTAACTGTATGGTTGAGATGTGCTGACATTGCTTGTGGCACAATGTGCAATAAATCCCAGCTCCACAGCTGGTTGGAGGCAGCCCTCTCCTGTGAAGTAACAAGGGCACAGGAGTGAGACTTCATCTTTCCCTTTTGAGGGTCAAATCCTGTAAAGGTGTTTTGCTTCATGAGGTATCACGGAGTTATGCTGCATGAGGGCTACTTGTAGTGTGCTGGAATGGGTTGTTTTAGAGTGGGACATTTCACAGGAGGGGTGAAGGGGGAGTGAAACCTACCGATTACAAGGCCACAGCCTTAGTGCCTGGAAACAACATGGCAATATGGTGGGATCAAAACCTGATTGACACAGCTCTTCCTTTTACAAACACCATTCTATCATAGCTTTTGTCCAAAGTTAGGCATGCTTCTCTGAGGCAATTTTGTCTTTGCTGTTATGTTCCCCAGTTATAACTGAAGTGTCAGAAAGTATTAAAAATAGTAATTGGAACTGGGATATTTGATGAAGCATCTTTTGTTACTTAAAAAAAAAAATATAGTTTGAGCTTTTGTACATCATAAAATAATGCTAGCATGGCTCATCTCAGTCTTGTGAGAAGCAGTTTTCCTTTCCAACCTGTAGTACCTTCTGTTTTTTCTAGGCCACAGGTGTTACTGCCTCATGTCAAGTTTTCTGTGTTGTCAGCTGAGATATCTCTCAAAGGAACTCCTTTCTCTTTTCTCTCTAAATTTGGAATATGTGGGCTTTGTTGAGGTATGACTCTCTTGTCTGCTCCCAATTTGGTTCAAATACAGGTGCTGTTGCTCAAAGGTGTCTTCATGCAACATTCTTTTTGATGGACTCTTTCTTTTTGCAGTATTGACTGGCTTGCCCAGTCAGTACTTTTTGTAAAGCAAAGTGCTTTGCTCATGAGTGATGTTAAGTTAATTGTCTTTTAGCAAATATGGTTTTGAGCACTTCTGATGACACTGCAAGAACTTGTTGGCAATGAAGAATAATTCATGCTAAATTTCTATAGGAATCCTCATAGCTGCTTCTTATTTTATACTGTAGATTTATTTTCCAGATTTTAATTTCCAACACTTTCACCATCTGGTGAACAGATTTAGTAAAAACAGTCCTCAAATACGTCATGTCTTAAAATAGCAGGTGAAAGCTTGATCTTTTAGAAAGATATTGCCAATTCCAGTGCCTACTCTAATGACAGTAGCTAATGGAAAATGAAACCTGATAGTTTTTGTTGGGAAACATCAGAACATGTGTTCTGCTTTTAGCTTCACTGAGATGATTTTTGTTTGGCTCTTTGGCTGTCATATAAATAGTTGGATTTTTTTTTTATCAGGTGTAGATATTTTCCTGCCAAGTACACAAAAAGCTAGTAAGAACTTGCACATGTTACAACTGCTGCAGTACAAAATTTTATATTGAAAAGAAATTTTTTCTTCTGAGTAACACACCCTTCTTTATGGCACTCCTAAAAAAATACCTACTAAGGAAGTGATGTGAAGGGTAAAAAAGAGATTGCACTGATTCAGTGTGTTTGAATGGCTGAATCTGTCTTCAGAAAACTTGTGTATGGAGATGAAAGCATTATCCATGTGGTCCTTGGGGAAATGTGTCACGGAGGGATGTTTGTCACATGAGAGCTCCATGTCTTGCAGGGCTGAACATCTTTGGCAGCGTCCTTTCCTTTTTCCAGTGCTTTGGTGAGCCCTGTACTGCCTGGGGTTTTCACTTTGTTCCTCTTTAGCAGCTGTGGATGGCAGTGAATCATCTTGTTTCAGTCTGTCACCTGAATTAAGTAGAGTTCTTGAAAAAAAAAAAAAATTCATCGTTCCTTCCTCTAAGATTTACAGAAACCAAGCAAGCCGGAAGCTCATAGGCAGCTGTACAGTATTAGGTAATGTTAAACTAGTGTCTTTAGGTTAAAAAGTTGATCTTTGGCTGCTTGATCGTGTTGCTGCATAGATTTTGTCAGACCTGGTATGGTGCAGAAATGCAGAACTCTGACTAAGTATTTAAAACTCCAGTGTGGGTGTTGTTACTGGTCAGCAGGAATGCTCAAGATTATGCTGTATATTCAAACACAGTATAAAATTGGTGTAGATTTTAAAAGTCAGAGTGCAAAACCTGTTAGTTCACTATTAAAAATGTTCCTGTCTTTAAAAAATACAGTTTTGTTGGAGTTTCTGAGATAATTTTTATCATAGTTTTAGGAAACCTGTATGCATACTGAGTCTGAAGGTTATGAAGAAGTAGATGTAAAAAACCCAAAGCTGCAGAGTGACCTTTTAATATTTTTTGTACCTGTTGCATAAGTATCAATGTGTTTAATAACTTGTGCTCTAGGCACTGCTGTAGTGCAAATGCTTCTCAAAATGCAGAATTGGCAAATTGCTCTTAGACAAATGCCTTGCATTGGTTATTGAGATGTTTGCAGTTATTGGTGTGTTTTCCTTAAAAGTAGGAAGGCTAACATTGATGTGTCACAAAAGTATAGTGTGCTATAAACATAGTTATGTACAGCCATACAGCATAAGTTATATAAAATTATAGGACAAGCATTACAGGGGGAGATAATTTGGGAACTTGAATATTGATGAAAGAGTTTTTCTTATGGACAGCCTCCTCTGAGAGTATTAATTTAGTGTACAGCTTCATTTTAAAATGAATAATAGATAAACAAAATAATGCTTGCTTTGCCACATGCTTGTATTTTATTTATGCGTGCACACATGGTCCACTCTAATTAAGCAGAGCTCTTTATGGTTTATTTATTTGTTCCAGAGCGGCTGCTTAATATTTGAGAGAAACAGTAATGATGTCTGACCTTTGCAGTGGCTGTGTTAATGACGAGATGGGTTTTGCAGGAGCCTGCAAGAACAGTAAAAGAACAGGTTGATCTTTTCCTCCATTTGCTGGAACATGCTCAAGAGACCTGAAAGCACAAGTGGAAAAATCCCCACTAGTAAGTGGTTAAAGAGTATTTTCTTGTGTTTTTGGGTCTCAGGAGAATGTTACTGACAGGTTGAGGTCAAGGGTTTAAAACTTTGTTTCTTTGCATTTGGTTGTAGTCCATGTTTTATGACCAAACCACCAGGCTAGTATTTTACTTGATGAATAGTTGTTTTGTATGCCAATATAAAGAAAGTAATGTAAATAAGGTGGACGCTAGACCAGGTTTTAAGTTTTACAGAGTATGATTAGGCATGCATGAGTTCTTGTGTGGTGGTCATGTTGTGAGATTTGCCACTAAACTTCTAAAAATATGGCTTATATGTAGATGCATGTTTTATTGCCTCTCCCCTTTTTATGGCCTTTGCTTAATACACATTCCTGCCTGTTATTACAAAAACATCCCCTGGGCCTGTGCCATGGTGAGGAGCTCAATGCTGGCAGTTCAGTCCCCCACTCCTTCCTTTTCCTGCCTTTCCCTGGTGCCCCCCTCTCCCAGTTCCATGCTCCTCCTCATTGTGTATTCTGTGGGCTGGTGTCTGATGAGATTCTAGGGTTTATTTATGATAAGAGTCAAGTTCCTTGCATTTGTTCTTATTTACTTATATATGCTAATACCATAGATTTAAAAATGCAGAAAAAGAAAAAAAAAGGAATGGAGAAAGAGATGAATACCTGTGTATTCAGATGGTAACACTGCTCTCTATAAAGCAATTGAAGTTAAATGTTTGTTGTATTTATAAAAGGATTTTGGCTGATGCAGGCATTTCCGGGTGTTATTAGTAAAAATGATGTTTGACTGACTTCTGCATGAATTTCTTATGTTGTTCTTCTGTGGAAGCTCTTATGTACATTCGAAGTTAATATTCTCATAATGGAAGAAGCAATTTGTGGTCTATTCAGTCACTCGTGTTTTTGCTAATTAATCAGGAATCATCTATTGGAACAGTATCTTTTATTTCTTTAGTTAGTTATGGGTACATCTTTGTTAGAGCTCTGACTGCAGAATTCTTATAGTGCTGCAGCATATGTGATTTTTTTCTATACCAGTAGGTTTTATGTCATAGATTTTGTTTCCTATTATCATTGATTGCATCTGTGTTTTGCTCTATCTTTATAAGTGTAAAAATCTCCTTTCAGCATACAAGCATATATGGTAGTTACCTCAAAGTAATGGTGCACTGCATAGGTTTGTGCATTATCATGCCTTTGTGAGGGAGTAGTGGCCATTGTCTTGCTAAGGAATGCAAGCTAATGGTATGTGTTTCTTCCAGAAGAAGTGATTGCAGATCTGTACTAATCTTTCCCCTTCTTCCTTTCTCCATGCTGGAAATGCAGGATCATTAGGACTAGATAGTCCAGAGTTTCATTTTTGTAAAAAGAGGAAGGAGACTTGAAGAACTGCTGAACAAAAGTTCACCTTCCGTTTTTTAGAAAAGATTATTCTTTTTCTGTGTTGCCTAATAGATAATTTATTTAATGAATTTTCACCTTCTCCCCTTTTTGCCCATATGTAAGTTGGAGAGCAGTCAGGCTTCAGTGTATTTCAGACATCCACATCCCACCAGATTATTTCAGTGAATAGACTGCTAGAGCAGCAAAAAGGAAAAAATAATTGAGATGGGGAGAAAGACCTTTTCTGAAGCTGTTTGTGTTAAAAATATCAGTGGAAAATAACTGCATAAAGTGAAATGTTTTGTTTTCTGCTCTGTTACTTCTGGTAGTGTAAGAGAAGAGTGTTTGGTTTGAACTTTACATAATGAGTGTGAGTTACGAGTTTTTGAAGTCTGCTGATGGTGAAATTAGGAGAAAACTGAAGCTAATAGCTGTATTGATCTGCTATGTTAGAGTTTCATGTCTTGTGATGGGGCAAAGCTGCTGGAAGACATTCCACAGGGGATGAGACCCTTTGGCAGGAGCAGGGTTGCACTGCAGATGTGATCAGCTGAAAGCAGCCCTGCAGCCACCTCCTGTCCCTGCTTGGAGCTCTGGAACAGCCTGACCCTCCTGCAGCTGTGGCAGGGATCAGGAAAAATACCCTGTGACTGGTGAGGGAGGTGATGCCTGGTGCCACTGTGACTGAACTGCGAGGGAAAGGGGGTTAAGCTGGGATAATGTTCCACCCTCATCCTGGCAGCTGACAGCATCACCTCCGAGCCTTCTTGCTCCAGCTGGCTCCAGGAGAGCAGGAACATACAAGTTTATGCCTCTGACCTTATGTGAGGACAGTATGCAACTTGCTGGTTGCTGCTGTGTTGCCAGGACAACCTCCGTATTTATCCATTTAATTCCAACTTCAGTCTGATATGTCCCTGTCTGTGCTGGAATGGTCTATTCAGCACTGGTGGATTTCAGATATATTTTGTGTAGCAAACGATTACTTATACAGGAAAAACATCTTACATTCCCTCTACTCAGTGTCATTAGAGAGAGCTCTTGGATTTAGAATTTTAACTGGACTGGATCTGTGCACTTGTTTGTGCATTTTGTGCTGTCTATAGAAGGAATATTAATGCTCTCTAGTTCTACAAGAGCAGCTTAAACTCTGTTCTCTCCTTTCCCTGATATTCCCATGGCTTTTGGGGGATTTACTTAAATGTATCTACCTGTAATTATGGCCTAAATACTCCTCTCAGTTTTTTTATGAGCATGAATTACTTCTTGCATTTTTGAATAACATATCTTGCTGAATACATGTGCTTTAATGGTATCTTTGGGGATCTACATACAATTTAAACCACAAACTGTAAGAGGCAGTAGAAAATCTTCGGTAACATTGTTTTGAGGCAGAGAGATGTTTTGAAATGTGTCAGTAATAGAAGCTTTTCTAAAAACAGTGACCACATATTTTCTGTTCTTTTTCCATCTAGCTGTCCCATTTCCTCCAAGCCACCGTCTCACAGCTAAGGAAGTGTTTGATAATGATGGAAAACCTCGTGTGGATATTCTAAAGGCGCACCTTATGAAGGAAGGGAGACTGGAAGAGAGTGTCGCTTTGAGAATAATAACAGAAGGAGCTTCGATTCTCCGCCAGGAAAAAAATTTGCTGGACATAGATGCACCTGTCACAGGTTAGTGTGGAGTTTATGGTGATGGAGAGGAATGGTTGCTGGCTGGGACATGTTTAGTGATGCATTAGTGTATGTGGGTTCCTAAGGCACTGAAAGGCAGCTTTTGAAAATCAGTTGTTCTCTCCAATACTTGATTTGCTCTTTAACTGCTACCGCTTGATAATGGAGGCCATCAAACAGCTTGTAGGTTAAAGGAAAGGATTACCTGTGCTGAGCTCTTTCTGTTTCTAAGGCAGAGAACATTTTTAGTCTTTAGGAGAAAATCAGAACTACTTTCTGAAACTTGAAAAGTTAACTGGCCTTTTTCACTAAGTATTAATTCTGTAATTTTATAGATGTTATTTATCACAATAAGACTGTTCAGACATACAGACAGCATTGGGCTCTGAATATCATGAAGTTCAGCAAGGCCAAGAGTAAGGACCTGTACACAGCTTGAGGCAATCCCAAGCACAAATAAAGGCTGGGCAGAAAATGGACTGAGAGCAGAGGTGATGAGAAGGACTTAGTAATGTTGGTGGATGAGAAGCTCAGTGTGCGTCGGCAATTTGCACTTGCAACCCAGAAAGCCAACTGTGTCCAGGGCTGCATCAAAAGCAGCATTGGCAGCAGAGCAAGGGAAGGGATTCTGCAGTGGTGAGGAGACCCCTACCTGGACTGCTGCATCTAGATCTGGGGCTCCTGACATAAGGAGCCCATGAACCTGTTGGAGCAAGTCTGAAAGAGGTCCATGAAGATGCTCAGGGTGTCTGGAGCACTTCTCTGCAGGCAAGCTGAGAGATCTGGGGCTATTCAGCCTGGAGAAGAAAAGGCCTGGGTGAGATCATACAGCACCTTCCAATACCTGAAGGGGGCCTACAGGAAAGTGAAGGAGGGAATTCTTACAAAAGCATGTGGAGACAAGGCGAGGGGAAGTGTCTTCAAACTGATAGATGGTGGGTTTAGATGAGATGTTAGGAAGAAACTCTTTACTGTTAGGGTGGTGTGGCACAGATTGCCCAGAGAAGCTGTGGATGTGTTCAAGGCCAGCCCAGATGATGCTTTGAGCAACATGGTTCAGTGGGACTTGCCCTGCCCATAATAAAGGGGTTGGAACTAGATATTTAAGCTCTCTTCCAACCCTAACGATTCTGTGATTCTGTGATGAAATAATAGTGTCAGATTTAGTGGAAATTTTAATTAGATGCTAAGGAAAATAAGAAGTGGAGAGAAAAATTAGCAGTTTGTGTTGCCTGGAGGATTAATGAATTGTGCCAGTTGCAGAACCCATCCTGCCCTTGACTATCAAACACTACCACCCAATCATTAATCCTCAGGAAATGCCTTATTTTTGAATTTCCTTCTCTAATTGTCTCCTGCCTCTGCTGGCATTCTGAATGTATGAAAGCATTTGCTGGGTCTAATGTGTCTCCTCCCATTTTATTGTTGCTGTTGGATATGAATGCATTTTGACAACTAATTGATCTGTGGCGTAGAAAGTTAGATAGGGGGAAAAAGATACCTAATTCTAGCCAGTTTAAACTATGAAGCCAAAGTATAAAACTTGGCTTAAAAAGTCAGGTCATTTTGTCACTTGTGCTTCTTGAGACCCCTGATAAAAATACATGAAATAGCCATTTGCTGCAGAGGAAGGGTTACCAGTTTTTATTAGCAATATTGGTAGCAGTCACCAATAACTACAATAACTAACCAATAACTATA
>VRYO01002779.1:212136-254381 GCA_009812075.1 Sialia sialis | reverse complement strand
CATGCCCGGCAGTGGCGGCGGCTCCCCTTGCCGCTCGAAGCTGGCTGCCCGCTGCCTCTTCGCCACGTTAAACCGGCTCTAGCTCCCCGCCTGCTCAGCTACGGCGGCGGCTCCCCGTGGCGGGGCGGTGGCGCGACGAGGCAGTGCGGCAGCCCGGAGATGTGGTGCTGTGCGGCAGCGCACCCCCGCTGCCCTGCCCGCCCCGCTCGGCGGCTCCGCTGTCCCACGAAGCCCGCTCCCCACCTGCCCCCCACCCACCTGGCCACGGCTCCATGGCAGCTCCCTGGACGGCCACGGCTCTGTGGCAGTTCTCTCCCCGGCCGGCTCACACTTCCGGTCTGGCCTTTTGCCAGAAATTGTCCATAAATAAGCCACACCTGATGATTAGCCACACTAGTGGCGTAACCTGGATTCTTCGATGAAATAGGTGCAGCTTATAATCGTGAAATTACTGTAGAAATGTAGACTGTAGGAGGAAAACTCTGGTGTGTTGTGTTCCAGCTGATCTCCTTAAGCCTGTGTTTAATGTTGTCTCTCTCTCTTGTTAATTTTTCTCTTAAAATTTTTTTCTTACATGCATTTGAAGGTGTTGGAATTGTTCTGAACTGTGTTTTGGGGATTAATCTCATGAAGTTTACCACATTGTATAACACTGGTATAATATAAGCCTTTGATTCTTTTTTCAGTTAAGCCTACACCTTTCTTTGTTCCTGCTTTTGAAATTATTCTCACGCAGTGATTGTGATACTGCAGCATTCCTCAGGGTGGCTGGTAGCTACTTTCTTTTAAGCCACCATAGGAAAGCTGGGCTCCTGATGCGTGTTAGCAGGGTAGCTGAGAAGTGCTAATCTTCTATATGAACAAACATGAAAGCTGTAGTTATGAAAGTGATCATCAAAAGAAGGAAGAGCTTAAATTGTGAGGGGGAGGTTGAGAAAGCTGGTGAGGCATGTTGTGGGCCTGACAGTTTTCCCTGTATGAGTAGTATGACAGCAGGTGACTGGATAAAGAGAATATTGATTGACTGATGATATAGTGGAAGTGCCAGGTATACAGGCAGTTAGGAAATAGCTATGCAGTAGAGGAAAGCCTTTTTTTCAAACATTGGGAAGAACAAACAAAACCACTGATAGAGTGGATAAGAAAATAAATTTTAGGTTTCTTACAAGAGAGAAGCAGTCTTGTTGAAGAATCTTGTTTTAGAATGACAGTCATAAACCACTACTATGGGATTCTTTGTGGGAGAGGCATTCATCTTTTAGAAATATATTCCTGTCATTGATTTATAAGATGGGGACCATCAAAAAGAAAAAAGAAGAGTGTAACTGTAGAAGTAATAGCGTTGTGGATTATTAGAATGATATACTTGATAGATGTTAAAGAATTCAAAAAGTGGTTTATTAAAGCTTTGTGCAGCCGTCCAATAATTTGAAATTTCACTTTTGTTTTATTTAAGGGGTGATAAAATTGCCCTCAGAAGGATCAGAGTTCTATTTGTAAATAAAGTCATGTGCAATGAAGTGGGTACGTGCAAAGACTAAATTTGAGCGAGAAAATGATAATTGGGTGCGAGTCATGCAAAGAACTTTAATGTAAAATGCATAATCAATTATTTTGCATTTATGTATTAAACTTTGCGCCCATGTTTAGCTGGAACTGCCAATGTGATTGCCATTTGAATTAGTGCATTTTATGTTCAAATTTGTCAAGGTTATAAAACTTCTGATGTATTCCTGGTGAACCTGTTTTTGAGCATAGCTCAAATTCTCGTTTGCTCCACATGTATATGCATGCACAGTTCACTGCAGATTGGACTTACAGACACTGTGAGCTGTTCTTGCAGTTACACTGGGCTGCTGCTCACTGGATAGGAGTATGAACACAGCCTGAAATAAGAGACTCCAAGTGCTCTACTATCAGGACTCTTCTTGTATCTGGGAAGTGTTGAGGCAATGTTGTCTTGACTGACTTCATCTGTAACCTTTTCACTTGGAGAAATGCAAACTTCATTGGAAGCTTGTGTGTTTTTGAGGTTGATTTACCACTAGACTGGAGGTATTCAGTGGAAAGATGTCTTTATGGCAGCCTTATAATTTCCAATGCTCTATTATATTTGCAACAGTATAATGACACATGGAGAAATTGGCTCATTTTTAATGTTTGGGGTTTTTTTTCCAGAAGGCTAAGGAAGTATTTCTCTGAACCACTCTGGTGGCAATATTTACTGAAGTCACACTCCAAAGTACGCTTGGGAATGCCAGATTTATAATTGACTGGGTACCCTTTATTACAGAGGTTCATTACTATACAGAGTGATTTTGGGCAAATGATATACACTGCCACTTCTTTGCATGGTAACTGGCTGCATGGCTTTATGGGCTCTCACTTCCAAATCTAAAATACGCTGCTTGGGTACTGACCACTCTTAGCTGCATGCCAAGCATGTGTCCCTTTGACTTCAGTGCATGGGTGACTTCATACTTTAATGTATACCTCCTTATAAATGATTACATAATTACAGGATAGACTTAGAACTGTAAAGTGAGATATTTATCTCTCATTGCATATCTTTGCTTGTACCTTTTAGATTATTTTCCTTGAGGATATTGTTAGATTTACAGATACTGAATAAAACAGCATGATACCTCTTGCACATATGACTGCACAAATGAGTAAGGTTGTAAGGTGCTTTAAGAGAAGTATTTTTTTCCTTGTTGATATCTATTTTTAAAGTAATTAATGTGTGCTTTTTTTCCTTGTCACATTTGACAATCTCATTTTTTGTGCTCAGTGTACAGTCCTTTTAGCTAGTTCTGCCCATCAGTACTAACAAGGGTGTCCTCCAGTAAATTAAGAACATGAAAACCTAACTCACGCACATCTTCATAAAACTCTGCTTTTTAGTATGTGTACTGAAATGTAATGTATGAATATTATGGAGGCAACTGTCTGTGCACAGATGTTCTTAACTCTGACTGCCCTCCCAGTGGTGTCCGTGACAGTGGTTTCTGGCTTGATGGCTGTAGCCAGGCTGTGCAAAGGCACAGGGCCCAGCATCTCTTACTCCTTCATTTAGAAAAAAAGTGGAAAATAGGTGAAAACAGAATATAGTTACATTCTAAACCTTCACATGCTTCCCTGAGGAAATCCTGACTCTGTGCTGGCCCATGTGCAATGCTTTCTGAACTGCCAGATGCATGCAGCCGGGCGGATGAAGAGAGGAGAGCATCGGGGAAGAAAATAAATAAAAAGGAAGGAAAAAAAGCTTGTTCTTGGAGTGTAGAGAGTGTCTCAGTCTATGTAGAACTCCTTGGCCATACTGTTTTCCTCTACTAGTCCTGGTTTTTGCGGTCTCTGCGTTTGTGGCTGTGTAGGTGCAGGAAAAAAACTGTTGTTTGCAGAGCCTTCCTTGCGATTCCTTTTGCATCCCATAATGTAAGGTAAGGTGTTTGGTAGGTTTGGAAGCACTAATCTTTGGTATGCCAAGGGGAAATAGACCCACCTGCCCTCTTATTGCCGTGTCTTTGGGTAAAAAATTCCACTGGCTTTGTTGATGCCACAGCATTATGGAGATCCAACTTGAATTGCTTGTATGTTTGTCTTCATGCCCACATAGAGTTTTTATGATTCAAACTCAAAACTGATGAGAGGGAAAAGGTTGTATTTTATGGACAAGCCTGTGTGGGACCAATTGTGACAACTTGGGTGACTTTTGGACACCTATATGTATTACAGATCCATAGAAATTAACAGGGAAAGCCCTTTCCTGCCAGCATGTGCCTTTATGATCTCTGAGGCTTCCAGATATTCTCTGGGTACATTATTCCATGGAATGGTAGAGTGTCCTGGGCCTGAATTTTACTTCATGTTCCACTATATTTTTGCTTTGCCCAGTTCCTCTCATTTGGTAGCATGAAATAATATTAGTAGGTTACCTAGTGCTGTGCAAGCTAAAACATTATAAATAGCAAGAATTTCTAGCTAAAGTGATCAATCTTAAGATGAATTAATAAAAATATTTATGCCCACATTATAGTGAAATAGTGTAGTATTTAAAATTACATTGAATTTTAGCATGCATGTGAATGATTTGATTCAGTCTGAGAATCAAACTAAACCAGTTCTTTCTGACTTTTACCTTTGAAGCAGTTTAAGGTGAAATTTCTGCATGGAAAATAAGCAAGGCTGCTTATTAGATATCTACAGATATTGTTAGATCTGTCCATATTTGCACAGCAAAGTTTGTTTGAAATGAACAGTTCATTAAAAGCAATTATAGTTTAAATTTATTTGTTTCACACTTAGGGTTAAACCCTATGTAGTGTGATCACTGTTAAAGAAACTATTGAATTCCCAGTACATGTATAACTAAAATATTTACATATATGCCATGAAAACAATCACATTCATGATCAAATTTTAAAGTGTTTCTGAATTATTGGTGTCTTCAGACACACAAGTCTTAAAGCTTAATTGCTGGTTTGAAGTCTAGATGTCTGAGGATAAGAATTGCACTTTTCCCTTCTTTGCCATAAGACATTCAGTATAGTTATCTTTAAAAAGCATCTTTAATTTTGGTTGTGATGCTAGGAGTGAGCGTGTGATGGGGTCCGCCCTCAGAACAGGATGCTGGTTACAGTACAACACTTCCTTCTGTATCTTGGAGATGCATGAGAGTTGCAAATGTTCCTGGTATATATCAGTTTGAGTTGCTGTGTGACCAGTAACACCCGAGACCTGGACACGTTTCTGCGAATTAGTCTCACTCTCACTTAAGATTTAGTGGCTTGCAGCTAATTCTCCATCATAGGAAAGTTAACTTTGCCTGCAGTGAGGTAAATGTTTGAAGTGCACTTTGACTTACTTCTTCCTTAATACCCATTCTCAATCTCATTTGCATAGATGAGATTTCAGCAGAACAGGTTGGAACTGGGAAGTGGGGGAAAGGGAAAATATTAATAGCACCACCTACTCTTGTTTCTGTCTTGAAAACAAATGGTAGTCCAGTTGTTTTTGCATGCTTTCACTATATATTGCAGCTATGCTTTCTCAAATTAATTAGACTTTTTGAAGAAATGTTTGCCATAATTTTAAGTGTGTTAGATATCCTCTTTTCTCAATGGAGCACAAACATAATTTGATGTTGCAACAGTTATTTTCCATTACATTATCACTGTTGAATGTCATTAAACTCCAGAAAACCTGCATTTAAACTTAAGTTAAAAATAATTTACCATATAAACATACTGTTGAACAGCTAAAGTGAACTTGATTGGATCCTTTATTTGGGTTGCTGATTAAAACTGACACTACTTGAGCTATTTTGCATGCTTTATTGAGAAGGCATAATGCATCCAATCACTTGTGGCTTAAAATCTGGTACTTCTGTAAGAAGGTGAAGATGTAAAGCTGTATATATTCAGGCTTTTTTAATCCGTTCCTTCACTAAGTGCTTCTGTTTGTTCCAGATATAGATTAAAATATGCCTGCCTGCATCCCTGGTGGAACAAAGCAATTGTGTCTTGTAGCTTAATTGAGCTGCTTCAGCCATTAGCATCTGACATTTTGGCAGAGCTGATGTTTTCTAGTAGCAGCTGCTTAAATCTATCGTTATTGCCAAGACAGTGGATACTACTGACTGTATTCTTTACAACTACCTCAGTTGTTCTTAAAAATGATCTATGGTTCGCTTTATTTGGTGCAAAAACTGTAGTCAAATAAGCCAAACTGAAATTGTGGAATGTGAGATTCCCTTCAGATACAGAGCTTAATTTGATTCTGTGAAATGGAAGATCAAATTTATTTTGGGCTTCCAGTCAGCACAGAAATTGCATTGATTAAAAAAAATAACCACCAGCAAAAATACAAAAACAACTGCTTGCAAATACCTAAGCCTTTAGGACTTTGTTCTTGCCATCTTTTATTTAGCATGTGGGTGGTTCATCATGTAAATACTGACAGCTCAGTATAGCACATTAGCATTTCTTCTAGGACTATTCTACATCATAGCAGTGCTGTTTATTATAGCTTCTCAAATATTCTTTCTGAAACTTGTAAATCAGGGTTTTTAGTTGCTTTGGAATTTTATAGTCAGTGGCGCAACTTGAGTTAGAACTGGGCCTTTGACACTTGAGTCCTTTTTTGAAAAGAACCATGGTGTTTGTACTGTGTCATCCTCATTAAGAAGAGAGAACCTATGTTCTTGCCTTTTGTTCCCTTAGCTTTGCCCAGTTACTCCTCCTTTTGATTCTCACCTTGGTTAATTTAACTCAATCTTAGAATCACTGCTGAAATCACAGCCACCCATGTTCCCCCGTCCATCTATTTTGGATGGAGGAGCTACTGAAATGAGTAAGAGCTATAAGGCAGAGGGAAATTCCAGCTTATGTTTGTCTTCTCTCTTGGAAAATAAAAAATCTACCAGTCACAGGTGAACGAACCAGAGTTCTCTATTTTGTTTGGGTGTGAAATAATTATAGAATCATGATTTATGTGAGTGTGAGGCTGAAAGGGGGATTGATTTGGTCTTAATCACACTGTACCTGCAACAGCTGTAGAGTGGCTGCAGTGCAGAAATCAAGAAAAGGAGTCAGAGGAGTGTGAGGGGGTGGGATAATAGCAAGTCAGAGACAAACAGCGTTTTGTGTCAGCTGATCGTTGCCATTGGAGGTACCACCACGTTCATATGGTTTGGGAATCCCTGTGCAGAGGTGTGCCTCTATTGTTCGGAGTCTGGTTGTGCATTTGGAGCCAGCACCAGTTGTTTCTTGCCTTCAGCTGTGCCCTATTTTTGTGTATCTAACCTTTCACTGAAACCTGCTGAGAAGCACTGGCAAGTGCAGAGGAGATAACTAATAGGTTCCTTCTTAAAGAGATTCTATAAACATACCTGTCATCACTTAAAACATAAATCAGAGAACATTAGAAGTTGGAAATGATACTTACAGAAGGACGTTACTCTGGGGTGGATGGTTCTTCTGCTTCCTTCTGCCTTTACATACTTTTGTGTTAGCATTTTAATTATTCTAAGAAATACTACCAGAGCTGAGACAGAGGCTTTCTCTACTTGGTTTTCTGCATTTATCTAGAGAAAACATTTATAGAATAATTTCCAGTTGTATATAACATCCTCTGTGAAGATACTACCCTTTAAAATGAAAAAGCTGCTATAGTTCAAAATATTTCAATTAGCTTTTTTAAAAATAATATTTTAAAATGTTCTTAAAGCCTCAAAAATCCATGATCTCCAAATAAATGTACTAGTTAGGAAGATCAGTTTTGATTAATAGGAACATCTTTTCCATCTGCAGTTGATTCCAGAAAGTCTTGGGAAGTGTTGCAGAGGATTCTGGTAATAATGTATATGATTTGTATTGGTAGTGTGTCAAATGTGTCACATTTTCTTTTGACATGGGGGTCCTTACATGCATCTTTTAGGGCATGAAAACATGAAATAGTGAGTTTCAAGTTATTCCTTGGTGTTCTCTCTGCTTTGACTTTGTTTGCTCCTGCTTGTCTCTTTTCTTAGCTTAGGGCATCTCAATCTAGTTGAAATTCATGTATTGATACTACTTGGAGTGCTAATTGCTTCCTGATGAAATGTTCTTGGTAAGTTAGGAGGATCTTATTTCTTGTCCTCTAAAGAAGATTCAGCACAAATTGTATTTTCAAGAGGAGTCTATGTCCTATTTTGTCTTTGCCTTTCTTTATTATTAAGCTCAGCAGTTGTGTTGAACCTTGTGAATTGCTTGGCTTAAGTCAGTGTTGTTCCTTCCTCTGAGGTTTTCATAGGTCTGGCTATGTCATCTTTAGAGCAGGCAACCCAAGGGGAAATGGCAAAGGACTAAGCTTCAGTTTCAGAGCGTTTGTGTGAGTCAAAAACAGCCCTAGGGAAGGTGCTGTGGAGAATCCTTCTTGCTCATTTGATGTACCAGCATTACTGCTTTCAGATGGTACTTCTGAAAGTTGCTGTGTTGAATTTTTGACATTCTTATGCCTCTTCTCACTCCAAATTAAATTCTGAAAAAAAATTTACCTTTACAAGTGGAAAACACCACAAAAGTATTGCTTAAATCAGAATAGGTTGAATTTAGATATCAGAATGAATGGCTTGTGATAGTTCATTACACAAATTTATTCATCCAAACAGAAAAATATTCTGAATAATCAAGGAGATAAAAGTCAGTGAACTGTGTCAGATTTATTCTTTATCAGCCTGTATTAAGAAAGAACACCCTAATGTATAATTTTAAAAAACGTGAAGAAAACAACACATAATACATTTCAGTTCATTTTTCATGTGTGTTCTCCTTTGTATTTGGTGCCCCCTGTACATACAGCTTGAGAGCTTAGTGTGGCAACGGGGGTTGCGGACGTTGCTGGTGGCCATAGAAATGAATCCTGTGACTTCAGCTGTTGACAAAGTGGCAGAACACTTTCATTTGGTTTCTGCTTCGCTTGATTCCTGTCACAGGCAATAGTTGGGGTTGTCTAGAGCAATAAATTATGAAAGCTAATGTAGCTTTTTTGTTCCACTTCATTTCCTTTGGTTCTCATCAGACTTTAAGAGGGAGAAATAGAACTAGCCTCAGTGCGGGGTACACAACTGAAAGTATAGAGAGGAAGACCTAAGAGCTGTTTGTGAGATCAACCTGTATACCCAAAATTATCTAGTACTTTTTCTCAAACAATCTAAAAAACTTCAGTTGAACAGGTGAAACTGTTTTGAAGAGAAAATAATGTTTAGATTCTGAAGAAATAAGAAAATAATTGTCTCTGAAAGGCAGTTAATTAGCAATGCCAGGAAATAGCCAAAAATTATACTTGAAAGGAGAAGAGCATGGTGAAAGTTTTGAGGTGAGACTCTGTTGCTAAGTATACTAAAGCAAGCATTGTTGTAGATTTGGGTGTGGTTATATTTGTGATATATTTGTTACTGTAATGATTGATAGCAGCAGATTAAGAACAGCCTTGTAGCCTACTGTTTCTTGTAGAATTACTTGGAGTTAGGGATGGTTTTTGTTTGTTCTGTTTTCATTAAGATATCTACTGAGGGAAATAGACTTTCTCATGATAGTAAAAAAAAAAAAAAATTCAAATACCTAGAGAGATTAGTTATGTTCAAATCATCGCTTAACAGGGGACCAGTATCAAATGCAATTAAATCCTGTGTAAATCAATAGTTCCTTTTTGAAAATCCAGTCCATTGCACCTAGATTTTATTGTAAAATTAGATTTAGGAGACGTGTGGGGAGAAGACATCAAGCATGGTGCAGAGTACTGCTATGGGTCCCAGAATCCTTGTTGGTGGAACAAATGTATCCTCAGTAAAATGATGATTTTAGCAATGAAACATGACTTTCAGATCATTGATGCCAATCTAGGTCTTCACTAGTGCTTCTGCTTTTTCTAGTCTAGAAGCTTGAGGCTTCAGAATATCAAGGCTCTTGTCGAATGTGGGATCTCCTCTTGAAGGCATGATCTTAAAATGTAACTGGTTGAAGATGCCATCTGGTGGCATGTGTTTTTGGTGTCTCTGGCTGCTTCCTGATGCATCTGCCATCAATGCCATATATTCTTCAATGTGCAAGAGAGGAAGAGTAACCACAGTGATAAGGCCAGAACACACAGGTCTCCATCTGTTGCTAGGGGAGCATGCTGGAAGATGACCACAACTGTGGGAGAGCAGATAGGTGGGAACGATTAATGGAAGTCAGCCTTTTACTTTGAAGTCTCATTTTCTAAATAAGCATTTGGGAAAAATTTAAGGTTATCTTACTTGGGAAGGCAGTGAAGAATATACTGGATTTCTGTTGGATTGAGCAGCAATGAAATAATGAAGATCTGAAATCTTTGCTTGTTGCAAATTTTTGGGGTAGAAGGAAATTGTTTCAACTGCATAAACAAAACTTGGGTGTGTGTTAGTGTGCGTGTTCTAAAACCTCAAAGTCTGTATATTCTTTTACCTTTAAGAATATCTAGAATGTGAATATCACCTTTCCTAGTTTTTCAGTGATGCTTTTTTCTTTGAGGAGAGTTTTTCAGATCTAACATTAATTGAATGGGGAAAGATTAAAACTTTACAGCAGTAGCAGTTATTCACGGTGCTGTTGAAGCTAAGTTACTCACTTTAGTTAGTTTAAACAAAATCAAAGCATTAGCCTGCCAAAAGACATCAATCTTCTTATAACATTTGCAGGTTCTTTGGCACTTAATTCATCACACTCTTTCCCTAGGCACCAGTGACCTGCTGTCCAAGACTGAAGCTTTTTTCAGCATTGGTTTCATTCAGCAATAAAGCTAATACTATTTTTGTTTTATTCTATGCACATTAAGCCCTTTTCTTAGAAAAATTTAGGTTTACCAGTACCTTTGAAAATCACCTTGTGATGCCTTTTGTTCAAAACAGGGCCAGGTTCAAAGGCAGATCAGAGAAAATTCCTCTACTTCTTAACTAATCCATCTTCTTCTTCTTTCCAACTTAGACACATTTGGCCTTCCCTCCTAACATAATGTTTCTGAACAGACCTCCTACTGTTCCAGCTGTGTTCTGAGGGAGGTAACTCCTCGCAAAAGCTATCATATTCTTCAAGCATCACGACTGTCGCTCATGACTAGGCTTCTAACTGTCTGTCTGTGTTTTATCAATTATCCATATTGTCTGTTTTGCTCCAAGAACCCCAGTGATTCATCTGAACTCAGATGGTTTCATTCTAAGACTCTGAAACATTTCTTGGATTCTTCATAGAAGGGCCATATGCATATCCTTTTACCTTTTTGTTCTTTTCCTTTGGTGATTTTGTACTTGAAAAATCTGGCCTTGCAAGAGTCGTTGTCTGAGCACAGAGATGTGTCTTTTCTCAAGACCAAGTCCTTTCACGTTTCGTGGGAGAGGCAGTGTTGCCATATAAGCTGTCAAAAGCTATTGCCCTGCAATGTGCGACTGATGATTCTTCCCCATTACCAGAGTGTACAGAGGAGAGCCTGGTGTTCCGAGGCTGTTCTGGGTGCCAGCAGGTGTTTCATCTCCACCTTCCTTGAGTACCTGACCTCTGTCTGCCTTTAGACTCCGAGACCATTGCTGATGCAAGCATGACTTTGAAAAAATAATAATAATGAAGAAGATGTGTTCAGCTGATGTGTCGTGATCCCAACTGAATCTATCTCAGGGATAGATACTATTCAAAATATTAATTCAGTGTCCTCAGGGATACCTAGGCGCTGAATCTGTCTTGCAAAAAAATCTGACTGTTGCCTTAATTCCATTCTGAGGTGGCACAATTCTCTTAAAAATTTTGGAAGTGAAGTATTTGGTTTAACTCCTGTTAGTGATATAGGAGTATTAAAAAAGGACTTCTCCAAAATATTTTATTCACAGGAAAGCATGGAGAAAGGTATTTCAGTAGTAAGAGTATGTTTCTAAGTGCAGCAATTTAATTCATATTGACAAGAATTTTATGGAAAATACATATGCTAATGGTTAGAATTTATTTGGTGTATGCTCTGCTGCATTTTGCATTTTTTATTGTGAAGTAGAAACCTTTTCCAGTAAATAAGTATTATGTCTAGAGGGTGTATCATATGTGATCTCAAAGTGCAGTTGTTACAGCTGATAAATGAGTTGTGTGGGTGCTTTATCAGTTGTGAGGCTCTAGTGTATTTGCATGCATAGGGGGCATAGTGTAATTAACCATATTAAACTGAGTAACACACAGCCTCCCCATTGTTTCTCTTTATGGATGTAATTAGATGCTGAGAGAACTATAGCAGGAAATAGGAACAGTTTCCTCCTGCCACCCCTCAAAACAGGTTTTCAGTTCCAATTAAAATAAATTACATTTTCAACCAGAGGAGATTACTCACATGATATCTATGTCCTTTATAAACAGACATGGAAAGCCTGTTGTAGAAACAAATATTAGAAAGGAGAAGAATCATTCAGAAAACCTAACCAATAGGAATTCAAAAGCTGGTTCTTTGAATTACTCAGTTAGTTTTCACTGAGAAATTTACCACAGGCTGATGAGGCTTGAAAGCCTCATCACAAAATTTTGGGTATTAGAGATTTCTGTAGTTAAACTATATGATGTGCTTTGACACTTTGACTAAAGAGCAAGTTTTCATAGTTTTATGTATTTTTTAAAAAAATCCTTTTTCTTATGAGACTTCTTTCAGAAGAAGTAACTCTCTGCCCAACTCCTTCAAATTATGTAAGGGAAGCCAGCAATTCAGTTGATAAATGTTGTCTAGTACATGAGCCTTCTGTCCTCTTCCTGAGGTTAGAAGGATGGGTAAGGTTGTCCAAGAAAGATTATTTGAGAGATAAGGAATTTTGAATTCTCTAATCATCACACAATTCCAGTGACTTGTAAATCTTTTGATAGACATTATGATAAATGATGCCTGTCTTTTTAGCTTAATCATGCAGAAAATGTTAATACAATCACAGGAAAAAGTTGCTGTCCTTTCCTTAATTATTCTGACTGTTTAGGAAAGTTTAAATATCATTGTGAAAAAATAATTAGTGTATTAATAACATTGGTTTTCACATGTGGAAAGTCTTTTTTTCCATGGCTCCTTAATCTGGGTCTTCATGGTACCTCCTGTGTACATTATTTCAATACATTAATCAAACTGAGGGGGATGTGGTATGGGGAAGATTCTTGGATCAAGCAGAATGGAGCAAGTATGTTTTTTTAGTGCCATTCAGGTGTGTATTTTTCAGTAGTTTCTTACTCTGCAGATGCAGCCAAGCTGTACAAGTGTGTCTAGTGGAGGAAGATTTTGGCAATGCTAATGCTTGATGGTCTTTTATTGTTATCTGTCCACGCTTTCTTTTCCATTGTATGAACGCACTTTTAAAGCACGTGGTGCAATGCATTTTTGAGTTCAAGTTCAGTTGTAGCCTTTGGTACTTTTTCCTCCAAAACTCCGTCCTCCTGTCAAGTGCAGTATTTCAATGTTTATGGCTGGTAGACTGTGTCTTAATTTTAGATATAGAAAAGCAATTAAAAAAACCCCAAAAACAACAGCTCAGTTTTTGGATAGAAAAAGCAGAGAGAGAAACTAGCTGATCAATACATGCTTGTCACATTGGGATTTGGAGCAACCTCACCTTTGTGTTTCCAGAATGGCTTATTTTGTGATGTTTAATATAAGGATGATAATGAGTTTTGGACTGAAAATCTGAACTGCTTTTGGAAACTGCATGAATTTGCAGTTTATGTCTCTGCAATTGTGTGGTAAACTTTCAAGTAAAAGCATTGCAATTACAATTCAATTGGAACATGAACGACACAATGTGGAAAATAGCTCATTCTCCTCCCACTTCTTCCCGATCCTTTCATCTACCAGAGTAGTCTAATTCCTGGCAATCTTCTTATTTTCTCTGCAATTTTCCAGTGTCCTTGATGATATAAAAAAAAGTACAGGTCTTAACTGCTTCCTTTTTTGAGATGTATGAAGAGATTGCTCTTCACGCTTTTTTTTCCCCTGTTACATGCTGATTTTTTGGGGTTTAAAGGTAAAATGCTCAGACAGCTTTGTAAAACTGGCTGTAGTAGTAAATTCGGCTCATTATGTAAGGAAGTGAGAGCATGTTCTTGTACTGTCGGTGCTGTTAGTTTGCCAGCCACATAACTGCAAATACCTTTTTTGGTCTGATGCAATCACTGAGTTATTATAATACCATTATACATAGTGGTATATGGGTATATGGTTGGTTGAAAAGAGCAGACTAAGGCTTGCAGAAGGTGTTTCCTCAGCTGAGCAGAACCGAGCGTGTCGATTCTCCATTTTCCTTTCATTTCCTCCTGAAATGCTGAGGCAGTGTAAGTGACCCTGTCCTCCAGTGTGGGTGTTGACCTCTCGAGTGGCATTTGTGTGTGTGGGTGCAGCCAGCTGGGCAGGCTGGGGCTGTTCTGTGGCAGCAGCCTGAGCTGCCCACTTCACTGGCTGGCCTGTCCCCCTGGGCTAGGGATCTCCCCTGGACCCACTCATGTTCGTCTCTTCCAGCTTGCTAAGCCCACTGAAGTCTAAATTGGCAGAAGTCATGGAATTCAGTGTAGTGCCCAGCTTTTTGCTGGTTTAGTACTCTTAAACAGTTCATTTCACTTGAGGGTGTCTTGAGACCAGGAGCTGGAATAAGGGAGCAAGGGAAACTGCAGTGGCCAGGAACATGACTGGCTGCTGCTGCCACAGACGCCGAGGCTGAAATGACATTTCCTTTTTAGGGAAGTTGAAGGTGCATTGTCATTTCTTTTAAATAAAGTATTTTTCTCAGTGTTTGAGAAAAATATGTGGTAGTCAGTATCAGTACCTGGTAAAGTCAAATGTAAAGTCTGGGCATGTTCAATATACTTTGGCTGTGCGTGCAATGCTTTTTAAATTTTACTGTTATGATAGTGAAATTATAGGAGTAATGCAACTTTTCTTGAAAAGAAATTAGCTATAGTCCTTAAATTGCAGCTAAATGGAAACATCATCTCTCTGCTTCCTCAGTGCATCTGGACTCAGCTCTTCCCAAATTCTCATCCAGTTGTCTTCTTCCACATGTCCCTCCTGCACCAGCTTTCAAAGCTAAAAGCAACCAACCTTCCGTTCACTCATCTCTCTGCTTCCTCAATACGTCTGGACTTGGCTCTTGCCACTGTTTCTCTTTGCTCTCTCTGGAGCTGCCTTCCTCTCTTGATCACTTCCTTTCCTCAGAAACATGTGGAATCTGTGCAAGTTTGCAGTTTATCTCAGCTGCCCTTTAAGTGCTTTGTCTGTGGACTGATATATAGATAATGTAGAACTTCCTCTGAAAGTTTTTTAGCTTGGTGAAACTAAGTTGCAGATTTTTGATAGCAGTGTGCCAGTTCTTTATCAGCCCTTGTGGTCAATATGTGATGTTTTTCTGAATGTTTGCGGAATAATGCTGAACTTGATATTTGAGTCATCCTGTGTCCAGTGAACTGTGATCTGTTGTCATCAAGAGAAGTTCAGTCCAGCACGATGCTTCTTTGCTGTGATTTCTGTCTGGTAAATATACCAAAATTCTGCTTGTGAAATTTTCTCAAAATATGAAGAGACTGAATATGTTTTCATGGAAGTAATTCTCTGTGGAACCAGTATAAGGGAGGAGCTGTTCATTTCTTGGCTTAAAGAAAATCAAATTGATGCGCGTGTATGAATAGGATGCAAAGCTTACACACTTTAAGTTGGGTTTCATGCACTTATCTGTATATGTGCACACCTACTCCACTCTATGGTGGTGAAGCATCAGGTAGTGTATCTGTTTGACATTTGAAAGTTATTTTAAATGGATCTGTTAGAATGGGTCCAGAGGAGGCCATGAAGATGCTCAGAGTGCTGGAGCACCTCTCCTGTGCAGACAGGCTGGGGGAGCTGGGGCTGTTCTGCCCGAAGAGAAGGCTCTAGGGAGACCTTACATCAACTTCCAGTACCTGAAGGGGGCTTATAAAAAGGAGGGAGAAGGAGTTTTTGTATTGGCATGTTAGGACAAGGAGCAGTGATTTTAAACTGAAAGAGGGTTTAGATTAGGTATTGGAAAGAAATTGTTGAGAGGATGGTGAGGCATTAGATCAGGCTGCTCAGAGAAGTTGTGGATGTCCCATCCAGTAGGGGCTGTCCCTTCCCATGGTACGTGATTATTGAGGTCCCTTCCAACCCTAGCTATTCTGTGAGTCTGTGATTCTGTATTTGTGATGTTTATTGAAAATAAGCTGATTTTTTCTTCGAAAGAAACAACATTGCATGTGCTAGTGCTTAAAATTATGGTGTGGATTGCAATTGTGTTTGTTACTTGTATACTAAATACTAGCTGATTATAATTAGATGCATCTCTTGATGAGACATACCCATATTTTGCTACAGTTTTTCCAGTGTTTTGAATAGCATTCTTGCAAGTTTCATTCTGTGATACTCCAAGGAGTATCACTTTAAGAAGTAATTTTTGTGTCTCAGCATCCACTTGCTTCTTTTTCTCCTTTTCAAAGATTATGGAGACTTTTTGTCTCTGGTGATGAAAGATATGTTTGCTCTTGGTTGTATTGTCTTTGTCACAGAATTAGAGAATTGTTTAGGTTAGAAAATACCTCTGAGATCATAGAGTTCAACCAGTAACCCAGCAATTCTAATGTTAAACCATGCCCTCAAGAGCCACATCTACACATTTTCTGAACATTTCAAGGCATGGTGATTTCATGAACCTGGCAACCTATTCTAATGCTTGACTGCCCTTTCACTGAAGAAATTTTTACTAATATCTAATCTAAACCTCTCTTGACACAACCTGCTTTCAGACATTTATGGAGGGTGACAGGGTCTCCTCTGAGCCTCCTTTTCTCCAGGTTAAACTGTTCCAGCTTCCCCAGCTGCTTTTCATCAGATTTACTCTCAGGATCATTCACCAGCTCCACTGCTCTTCTCTGGAAACACTCCAGCACTTCAATGTCTTTCTTTCAGGGACAGCCCCAAAACTGAACACTGGATTTTGAGGGGTGGCCTCCCCAGTGCCATGTACAGGGGGGTGAGCCCTTCCCTGGCCCTGCTGGCTACACTATTGCTCATACAGGCCAGGATGCCCTTAACTTGCCAACTGACCTCATCAAAGGAAAGTCAACATGTATTTAACTTTGTGTTCAATTCTGGTGGGAAGCCTTAAACTGTATTTCTAATCTAGGCTATGGAGACTTGAAGTGATTTTTTTTGATGTTGTCTCCTCCTCTGTCTTCTTCTTTTGCAGATTCTTAAGCAGCTATTGTGGCGTTCTCAGCCTTCCTGGTACAGGCACTCAGCACTGTCTGTTTCTATTTCATGTCTGGGTGAAGACTGTTTAAATACTTAGACTGCAAATTACTTAACTCTGTTTAAATTTGTTAATTAAATCTCATTTTCTTTCACCAGAACCTCTTGCTGACAGTATGGTGGAGGAAGAAAGTTAAACTTTTCTTTCTAGGAAGAACTTGATGCACATTCTCTCAGGTGGTCTCTTAGGATAGAAAACAGTGTCTCTCAGACAGGAAAATGTAAATCACTCAGAAATATATGTTTCTTAAAGCATCATGCAGCATGTTTTTGGAGCAATCTGTGTTGTACTAAGACATCTCATACTGAAAGCAGAACAGCGCCTTTGCCTGTTGCTTTCGTGCAAATTCTCATCCAGTTGTCTTCTTCCACATGTCCCTCCTGCACCAGCTTTCAAAGCTAAAAGCAACCAACCTTCCGTTCACTCATCTCTCTGCTTCCTCAATACATCTGGACTTGGCTCTTGCCACTGTTTCTCTTTGCTCTCTCTGGAGCTGCCTTCCTCTCTTGATCACTTCCTTTCCTCAGAAACATGTGGAATCTGTGCAAGTTTGCAGTTTATCTCAGCTGCCCTTTAAGTGCTTTGTCTGTGGACTGATATATAGATAATGTAGAACTTCCTCTGAAAATTTTTTAGCTTGATGAAACTAAGTTGCAGATTTTTGATAGCAGTGTGCCAGTTCTTTATCATCTGTTGTGGTCAATATATGATGTTTAAAACATCAGAGCCCCCATAAAGAAGGTGGGCATCTTTCACCTACAAAACTCAGTGGTCTAAAATCAGGAGCAAGGCAGTAATTCATGCCCTGCCCAGAAAGTCAGATCTGCCCTTTAAAGTCTGGGGAATGTCTTTGGAGGCATGGTGCTCCAAAGATAGATGGCTGAGATACCCTTTCCCTGGATGACACCTTTCAACTGCTCAAGAAAAGCTCCAGCTACCACCTATGGTGGCAGCTAGTTATATCTGTAGCAATGCAAATGCAGTTTTTACTTTTTTATTTTAATAGGTTTTGCAAAGGTTCTTTATTAACAGAGTTGAAAGAACTTGCATTTTAAAAAGAAATCTGTTATTAGTTCTGCCTTTTATCCAGGCCCCTTCAATAGGCTCACAGTGACTCTCAGAGCTGCCTTAGTACCTGTTGAATATTCATCTGCATGAAGGTAACACAAAGTTTCTGTTTAACAACCTGTTTAAATTGATTCCCAGGGTGTGAGGAAATGTGAAGATGCATTACTTAATCTCAAGTATGTTTGTTAAAAATTTTTAGTAAATTCTCTGGAAAGATGCCACATAAAAAAAAAAAAAAAAAAAAACCCAACCAAAAAAAAACCAAAGTGGCAAAATAATAATGTAAAGGAGAGTACCTGTCTCTTCCCTCCAGGAAAATGGAGCCTGCTTTAGATGTCTCTGAATTAGGGATAATTAGAGGTTTTTGTGGGTTTGAGGCATTTTTTAAAGTTCAGTTAAAATACCTGTGTTTACAAAGGAGCTTTAATTGACTACAATTTTCATCTCAGACTTTTTTTTACTACATGTGCAGTTTTGGAATTAAACAGGTAAACTGCATTAGCTCCTGGTTGGACTTTTGATGCTTTTAGGCCTTTTTTTGCATCTTGTGTCCCATAATATGAAATATGGTTTTCTGCATTTGGTAATGCTAATAGTAGTTCTACAGCAAGTGCTGGAATAATGCTATGTAGTGATTACACTACATCCAGGATAGACTTCAACAACAGATGTGACACCACAGAAGTACCTAGTGTAATAGTTAGAGGGATGTTAAATGTCTTTTCTCCTCTGGAATTAGATGTTAAAAGACCTTTTTTTCCCTCTTGGAAGTTGGGCTTCTATGTTCTTTTCTTCCATCTGAGGACAAATGAACTTCAAATTCACTTAGTGAGATTGATTTTTCAAATAAGAATGACAGCAAGCACTGTTTGTTGTGGTTTTCAAAAGAAATTTCAAGCCTGGCCCCCTGCTTAATGGATGGCTGCTGTTAGTTCTGAGCAATGAGTTTTGCTGAAGTTAATATTTCTTAACTAGGCAGAGTGGTTTGCTTGAGAGTTTTAATGTAGTGGGCTCTGGTCTTGGGAACAGCTTAAGGGCTCTGGACCCATGTGAACTCTGACAGAGGGAGCACAAATCACTCTGTATCACTGCTGATGTTTACAGAGCTTTCAGTTGTGCTTTTATTTGCTTATTAACATTTTATTCCCAGTATTTTCTATCAAATATCTTTTAGGTGTCTCCAAATTTTGTAATAGCATACACAAAAATGAATTTGAAGGAAGTATTCTTTAAGTTGCTTTTTTCCCAAGGTACAGTAGAGCAGGTATAACCTTCCTGCTTAGTGTTTCTGGAAGTTGGAGAAAGTTATTCTGAGTTCTGTTAATTCTTTATGAGGTGGCTGCGGTATGTAGCAGAAAATATAGAGACCTTGGTGTTAACACTGTTTTGGTTCCTACATTAGTAGCAGCTTTTTCTGGAATGAAATGTGCCTTTTCCAGCCCTTATTTTGTTTGTTAGCTCAATATATACTGCCTGGGCAGACTGATAACTCTTGGCAGCTGTTTGCTGTTCTTAGCATAAGCAGCTCATAGGCAGCCACTAATCTTTGTGCTTTGCCACAGTATCCTCTGTGGAAGTGACCACTTGTATTGGTCCCTAACACAATTTTGGGTGGCTGTATTACTGAACATCTTTCCTGTAATTATATTATTGTCATTGGATTGTCTCTGAAAGGACAAGAAAACAGTTATAGACTGAGTTAAGCCTGTGGTAGCTGTGAGTTCCAGAGGTTTTAGGGTGAACAGTGGCTGAGCAGTGCTGTGGCTGCGTCAGTGACACTGTATCTTAATGCAGTCCATTTCTGGGGAAGGGTGGAAATATGGGTGCATAGTAATCACTGGGAAAATTAATGTTTGGTTAATAAATTAATTGGAAGTTAGTTTCTCTGAGGAAAGCTAAAAAAAGGAAAACATTTTATTTGTGAATTGACCTAAGAAGAACATGTTAACCTGTTAATTCCTTAATCTAAACATATCTCGTGATACTGTTCTTTGACATGTTGCTATTCCCCTTCTTTAATGTTGGGGTCAAGCATAGTCAGAGGTTGCAAATGCTATATTATACTGTTCGGAACAGATGAACCCTCAGTGGTATTTAACCTCTAGTTTCTATTATAGTAATTTCACACTCATAAGCCGCGCTTCCGGGTAGCTGGGAAGACCATAAATAAAATAAATTTGTCTGTAAATAAGCCGCACTGGGTGATAAGCTGCATTTTTTTTTTTTTTTTTAAAGCGAGGATCCATGTGCAACAAAGTAATGAGTCAGTAACAGAACCACACGATCGAGGGGTTTTCTGTCAGGTGCTCAATTTGCAAACAGTTTTCCCAGACTGGTGAAGCCTTTAAACGCAAACTCAGGCTCCCTCCCTGTGCCACAGGCCACGGCACTCCCACCCCTGGCACTGGCTGCTGCGGCTCCCCGTGCCGCTCCAAAGCGGCGGCTTGGCGGGCTGGCCGCGTGAACGCGGCGCTGGCAAGCGGCTCGACTTCGCGCGATCGTAGCAAGCAGCTTGGCTTTGCGCGAAGCCGGCGGCGCTTCACCGCCCGCTTGCCAGTGGCTCCATGGCAGCTCCCTCCCCGCCCGGCTCGCCCTTCTGGGTTGGCATTTTGCCAGAATCTGTCCATAAATAAGCCGCACCTGGTGATTAGCTGCACTTCTGGGATCAGCTCGATTCTTCAGTGAAATAGGTGCGGCTCATCAGTGTGAAATTACTGTAAGTTTCCTCTAGTATGTGTGCATCTCTCCCCCCTCCCACTAGTTCTGTTCATTTAGGCTGCCTTTTCTTACCAGCAGAGAGGAGTAGCTGAAGGCTAACCCAGTTCAGATACTGTGATGGAAATGAAAAGAAACCTCTGAGAAGAGCAGGACATGTTTTCTCTTTAGCATGGCTGGATATGTTGCTCCAATCTTTGTACGGAAGATTTAAAAGCCCTCATTTATTAAAAATACTTGAAAATTAGGTGGTAATTTGTATTGCATTGAACCATGTGGAGGTTTGAGGCTTTATTCTTTGAAAGGGTTTGTTAATTTGTTGCTTGTCGGAAAGGTTACCTAAGGAGCTGGCCCACATGTAGTACTCTGTGAAGGCAGTGGGATATGGATGAAATATGTAGTTTACTTATTTACTATTCAAAGGAACACAATGTCAAACAAACAATACAAATTGCAGTGGTAGCATACAAGAAAACAGAAGATTTTGGGGGTTAAAAAGGTAAACTGAAATGGATTATGAACTCCCAAGAAACGACATCTCAGCAAATGGTAGAATATGAAGACTGAGGTAATTTCCTTGTACTCTATTTTTTTTATTCCACCCCGACGATTTGTATATAATGATGTGGGCAGTGGGCTGTCTGTAGCCAAAGGTACGTTAGAAAGTAGTCTGACTAGGTCTTTGTCTCATCCTACAGAAATGGCTAAGGATTTACAAGGGACAAAATCAGGCAGATGTTAAAAGATTTTGAAAAGCTCCCCATTCATATATCCTGACAAGATTAATGAGACACTTCCCAGCTCAGAGCATAATTTTTATATACAGTTTATGCTTCTCAACTGAAAAAAAGTTCCCTTTTTAGTTCCTTCTCTTTAATACAAATAACTTTCTTGTTCAGACTTCACTATTGACTATACCTTAGGAATTCTAAATTAATTTAGAGCGTTCATATGTATTTTCTATCTGCTCCAATGAGAAGTTAGCGATGCGGATGTGAAAAGATCCATCAAATTTCTGCATAAGTTTAAAGCACTGTAGAAAAAATATAGTAAATTGAACCAAAATAAAAAAAGTCCAAGAACTCCTTCATTACCAAACACTGTAGTAACAAGACAGTAGATATGTAATATATTAGAAACAAAGTGTGTATTTGTTCTACAGGTGCATACTAAATGAATAGAAGTACTGTGCAGAAGTATTTTTTCTTCTTTCATGTTACATTTTTAATGAAGTTGCTTCCACTCAGGTGGTCAGCATCTAAAACCTGTAGACCAGATGGTTCTCTCCAGGAGAGTGAAATGCAGAATTGCAGAGTGCAATCTGATGGTGCCAGACCATGGAGGACAATCTGCTGCCTGAGCTTGCTCTAAAAGCAGAACAGGAGTAACCCAGAATTAAGAGATGAAAAATGGTCATAGGCTAAACTGGGGCAGAACATAATTTACTGGATTATTTCTTGGGGAACACAAAGCAGCAGGTGAGAATGAATTTTAAATATATAGTTATGCTTGAGCTAATTTGCTGCTTTTATCTACGGAGTTGCTAAACAGTACAGTGGGGAAGGACAGCACCTTTTAAAATCCAAGCCCCCTAATCTGTGATAAACCCATAAATATGTGGCTTGCTGAGCATCAGAAAAGAGAGGCCAAAGGAGTACCTTCCTTCCTCATCTTAGAGCAATCCCTGTAAATACTGTGGTTTTTGCTTTCTTCTTTTCCCTGAAGGCAGAATCCAGTCATTTTCTGAAGTCACATGTTCGTTTATGTGAAGGATTTCTTTCCTGCCGTTTCTGCTGTAATCTAAACGGCTGAATTTCTGCTGATAGTGTAACTATGCCTTATATCAAAATGGTGGTTGTTTCTTTCTCAATGTGGGAGCATCTTTTTCTTTTGCCTTTGAGGAAATTTCTCTTTAGCAGACATACAAGTATAACTTGAAAGCCTCTGCGTAAGAAATCCGGGCTTGTTTGCATAAGCTGCTGCTTTCACCTCCTTTGGCACATCTGCATCATGCTTTCCCTCAGGAGGCTTACAGTATCTGAGAGGAGGGATGGGTTTGCATCTCAGAGAATAGGCTACAAATGCAGGCAAGCATTAATTTCATATTTCCATAGCAAGTAGCTAGGCTTGGTGGAAGTCTGGCAGCAGATGGACACTCAACTAGGAGTGAAAGTAAGGGGTGTGTCTTATGCCATCCCTGGCAGGAGGGAATTTCTTGATGAAAATTACGATTAATGGTTATTCTATCCTAAAATGTAAGATAAGTGTGGTGATTTTTCTTTTGAATTAACTCTCTTGGCAGCAAAAAAAATCTGGTGTGTATAACAGAGTGCTTTGATCTAAACTGTTGTCCTTTTCAAGCAGCTGATGGTGAAAAGAATGTAATTCATCTATAAGTATTTGTTGCCTTCTACTTGAGGCATTTTTAATATCTTGCTTCTATGTATCCTTTTGCTCATGTATATGTGAGACTGGCAGAAAGAAATCTGAGTTTTTATTGTCTTGTTTAGAATAAGACTTCATTTTCCTATACTGAAACATTTGAGAGAGCAGGTGCCAATATTTGTTTCCTTCCTGGATTGAACATGAGGCCCTCTGTGCTGTCCATTGGTGGGGCACATGGGATTCTTGTCAAAGCTTTGTTGGCAGTGGCCTAATTGTCTGGCCATAGGTGACTCTGGCAAAAGGCAGGTGGTTGTGGGGCTAAATGCAGTGCTGCAACACAAGCATGTCCCTTGGGGGCTTTTGGTGCATGCACTGGGGTGGAGTGATTGCTTTCCTTTTGAACAAACTTCTGACTTCTGCGCTGGTGCTCCATGGTGCCCAGCCTATAGCTGCATGTGAAGGGGTGTGCTTGGGATGATGAGTGGGCTTCATTTTATCTATATATCCACTGCAGAGGAAAGTTGTTGCTAGGTGTTTGTGTGTCACTATGTCAGCGAGATCGCCGAGATGGGAGTGAGGCAGCAGGGCTTACTGGCCCTGATGTGAGGAATACACACCGCTGAAACAGAGCAGTGAATTTAGAGAAGGAGTTTCCTGATGGTCACATAACATATGACACAATCTCTGCTGTGAATCAAATTTGGTCATGTGTTTAGTACCACCTGAATTTACTATAATATTGAATTATTTTAATCTCTGTCATTGGAGGGTTTGTTATTGTAAATTATTATTCAATAAAAGAAGTAGTGAGCCATGCTAATCAGATTGCAGTAGCATTATGCCAAGCTCTCTGCAGTCATCTTGTTAAAGACAATTTCTGCTTCACAAATCAATCTCTTCCACCAAGTCCTGCCTCCTCTGTTGTTGTAGGCTGGGGATGGGGACGGGTCCTTTTTGTTATTAAGTAATCGGGATAAGAATTGGAGCTAAACAGCATTTGGAGCAAAACACGTTATGTACTCGTTACTCGTCAAATTTTGATGCAGTTGCCAACATTATTCTCACACTAAATTCAAATACAGCACTACAGCAGCTACTAAGAAGAAATTAAATCCATCCCAGCTGAAACCAGGACAAATGGCTATGCAGTTTTTTCAGGTTCAGCTGTGAGACAGTAATCTGTGATGCTGCTCATGTCACAGAAGAGGAAACTCTTCTTTGGGATCATTACCTGAAAGAGAAGGATAAATCTGCAGCAATATAAAGCCAGCAAAAAGACATGTCTAGCGTATATGTAACAGTTCAATTTCATGTTTTCTAAAAAATCTACTTCAAGCACCTTTGCCATGATTTTTGATTAACAAATATTTCCACTGTCTCAGGCAGATTTTAGATCTTGAGTTTCAATTTAGGCAGTATCATGAAAATGATGTCAAGGTTATAGTATATGGGCTTTATGACCATTTTGGTTCTACAGATGTGTGAGGCAGCTTTTGCAAGGTTGGCTGGTATAGCTGATACAGCCATGGAAGTCTGAAGATACGGAGATTATAGCGATCATAGAAATGGAATTAAAAGGGGAAATTAGTTCCAGCTCTTTATCCCCAGACATCTACCACAGTAGGAAGCTCCTGGAATGACTGACAGTACATAGTTGATTCTCACAGTTTTAATGTGCATTTAAAGAAAACTTTTTTTTTTTCCCCAAGAGGCCATTACTGAAGATGATGATTTTTACTTGGATCCAGATACATTTCATTTCTGCAGGATAATAGAGTATCTGCAAACATGGTTGAGAGGAGTCGAGGAATTTTACAGAAAGGGACTATTATGGAAACTACAAATTTCCTATTTCAACAAAATGCATGTGTATGAAAGTGACCTGAGGGATTTCTGAATGTGATGGAAAAAAATAAATTTGCTGTTCTTGGAATATAGTTTTGCATCACTCTCATCTTAATTGCTAGTGCACACTGTGTTATTGTATCTGGATATGTACACCAAATATTTATGACTGGTCTCTTGAAACTGAAGCAATTAATGTGCTGTTCTTGGGAAAATATCTAAGAACATACAAACAGTTGATTGGTCACTGCTAGCACATTCTCTGAGGAGCACAACTTCGATCCTAGGTGTCTAGTTGAGGTTGCAGGGGGTGTCACAGAATATCCGTAGCATGTTGCTAGGGCAGGATGTTCATCATCTGTTACAGATGGCTTCACCTGTGTGGAAGGGCCAGTATGTCTATCTGTACATTCACCAACCTGGTCTAGCCAAACAATGGGATTTAAAATAGCATTTTAATGCCATAGTACTAGCTGTGGGAAATGTTTGGCTTTTTGACAAGAATATGGCCATGTGTTTGAAACTAAATAGTATGGAGCCAGTGCATCTTCTAAATTTTTGTATTTCAGTGCAAGCTTCTTTCTAAAAGGGCTAAACTGCTTCTGAGCTGTGAGCTCAGTGATGTGGGTGGGTGGTCCGTGCTGCTTATTGCTGCAGAGAGATTGTCTGGGGTGTGAGGTGGTTCTCATGCAGAGTAGGGGTGAGAATAAAGTTTGAAATTCTGTGCCGGGTGTCAACGTTAAGAAAAACAAAACCAACTTGTAATTCTTTCCTTGAGTCACCTACAGAGGTGCCCGATTCAGGATACGTAGCTGTTGCTTTGTTAAATAGGTAACAGATGATTGCTGGTGAGCAGTACTCTCCTTTGCCAGGGGAAGTACTTGGATGCTGTGCTGACTTTGTCCTTTTTGTGTGTGGTGGCTGTTTTATGCCAGACGACTGATGAGCACTGCTGGTAGGGAATCACAGAATCATAGAATATGCTGAATTGGAAGAGACCTTCAAGGATCATCAAGTCCAGCTTCTGGCCCTGTGCAGGACCATCCCCAAGAGTCATACCATGTGCCTGCGAGCATTGTCCACTTACTGAACTCTGTCAGGCTGTGGTGCCCACTGCCCTGGGGAGCCTGTTCCAGTGCTCAAATGCCCTCTAGGTGAAAAACCTTTTTCTAATGTCCAACCTAAACCTTCCCTGACACAATTTTAGGCCTGGCTGGAGATGCTGTGCTTGATGCACCCCAGGACATGGTTGGCCTTCTTGGCTGCCAAGGCATTGCTGATTCACAGTCAGCTTTCAGTTAAGCAGGACCCTCAGGTCCCTTGCTACAGCACTGCTTTCCAGCATCTCATTCCCCAGTCTATACATCCAGGGTTGCCTCTTGCAGTGCAGAGTCCAGCACCCTGGTTGAACTTGATATGAACTTGACCAGCCGCTTTGTCAGAAATGTAAGCAGCAATGTCTCTTGTCTGAAGTTGTGCCAAACAGAAATAATGCTAAAAGGGTTAACCAGCTGTCAAGAGTTGTAATCATCTTCCTGGGCAAAGCTTCTCCTGTGTGGTAAGTGCTGATTAACAGGAGCAGAGTAAGTGCCAAACCTGGGATGATCTAGAGTATATGGGTTACAAACATTTGGGATGACAAGGTATTACTCCCTGCAGATATTTAAAGAGGCCCCAGGACCTTGCAGCAGTGTGCAATTAGGAAACCACCTTGTAGGGTGTTTAGATGGGGCATTTGCTGGGACTTTTGCCAGCTGAACTTTGGTCATCCTAATGAAACATCAGCTGATGAACCATATGCAACCAACCAGATGCAAGTCTTTGTGCAGGAGCTTTGTCCTACTGTTAAGAGGGTGCTGTCAGTGCATCTTTGAAACCTTACTGGTCTTCCAGATACAATTAATAATTTTGTGTGTGCTTGAGGTAAAGCTGTTATTTTTTTCTGGAAGCAGGTTATCTAGCCGGCAGATAACAAAAAAGAGGAGCTCCTTTATTCTGCATCATTGTAGCTGTTGTGGTTCACTGGAATTAATATGTGCTGCTAAAGTTTTCCTGAGACTTTCTTTGATTTTTATTTTTCTTACTTTTTCCTGTACGTATGGTACTCTGTGTAGTACCACAACTTTTTATTGAGCCAAAGCTGTGTTGGCAGTATTACCCTGTTTCAAAAGACAAAGTGACTGATGGTCAGTAGTTAGAAGGATTGTGGCTGCCAGTTGTTATGCATCTGCAATGTCACATTTGTACTATCTTTCTAGAGCAAATGGGAGGAGGAGAGATGGAGAGGCAAAATTTTAGGCATTTCTAAGACATTTAGGTGTCATGCTCTCATGTTGCCACAGCACTTCTGAAGATTACCCGGACCAGATCCCCTACTGATTTAGGCTTGCTGTGCGTGGATGTTTTTTGATGGCAGCATTAGGAGGTTAACCACTTTTGTGTCTTGTGAATAGCTGTGCGACCTATAGGTTTATTACCTAGTTTCAAAACTAGGTACATGCTTTGTCTTTACAGATCTTTTCTTATGTCCTTGTTAAGGCATGGGTTGAGGGGAGGGTAACCCTGCAATTTTGCGCTGATGATTGTATTGTCTGCTTTCAGTGAATGCAGTTGTGTGACCTCATTTTTCTGTTATTGTTTGGATGCAGGTGGCATCTAAATTAAGGACAGGATGCGGAGGGCAGTGTTGATTGCAGATTGCAAAGTTATGGAGAAAAGGTGTTGAAGTGTGTGTTTGGCCATCTGAGTGGTCTGTTACGAAACTGGCTGCAGCATTCTTGCTAAGTATGAAATGATGTAACATGGGGGTAACAAAGAGGTTGATCAGGAAGAAGAGGGAAGCCAGGCAGGAAAAGTGAGCGGGCATAGTGGCTAATTGATAGATTACATTTTGCAAAGTTATGTGCTTCGTTCTCTCCATATGCAAGTGCAGCTACTGGTCTGTGTGTAGGTGTTGGAGACAGGAGACAGCTCTGAGGAAGCACTACAGCAGCAGAAAAAGCTGCTAGGTCACATCCTTCCAAGCTGGAGTTTAGTACTGGGCATAACAATTCATTCCAGGAGAGTATCACAGGATACCATAATTTAGGGTGAAGATACTCCCTTTGTAATATTGTGGTCAGTTTCTTCTAGGCCTGCATGAAAGCTTTGATGTAAGGTGAGCATCTAGGAAGTCAAGTCATCACTGAGGTCACCAGGCTGGTGGCTCTCACAAAAACTCTGCCAACCTTGCAGTGCTAAAATGAGGTGCCCTGAGTCCTGTTGAAGGAAGTGCGACTTTCCAGAAGACTTAGAGCTTCATCAAGAGGCAAATTGTATATAATATTTTCGTTAATTATCTTAGCATAAGAGAGTGGGCATGTGCTAATAAATTCTGCTGAGGACACTCTGTGGGAGGCACTGTCAAATAGAGGACTGGAAATGAGGGAAGAACTGGAATGTCTTAAAGGTTGAAGTAGTAAAAATGGGATGAAATCCTTAGTTTTATTCACGAAGCTGAGTGTTTCTGTTATTAGCATCTTGCTCATCTTGTCTGTGGAGGAGAAAGTCCTAACTTTCACAGTTAGTGGCAGAATGGCTGTGTGAAAAAGATAAATTCTGTCTTGTCTGAGAAGGCATTTCTAATAAACACAGGCAAGTGTTTTGCTGATTTTCATCCATGTATGGTTAGAAGTCCTGGTTAAACTTTTCTGGAATAATGAACCTAATTCTAATTTTATTCATGCTGAAATTCGACAAAAGCAAGTATAGGCGAAGTGCTCCAAGGATGAAGGATGCAGAAGCAGTATAACAGTGCATACTGAAAAGGTTGAGGAGAAAAAGCCAGAGGAACAATGGCTTATTTTCTTTAAAAGCCAGTGGTGGTACAAAAGTAGGTGGTCGCCTATTGATAACGATAAAAGGTCAGCTTGGAATTGGAAGAAAAGTTCCCTGGCTCTGATGAGAGGCACAGTTGACTGAAGTGTTCTCAGTGCATGCATGATACCTTCCCCATAACATGATATCACTGGAAAGTTTTTAGTCTTTAGTTAGCCCTCTGAGGGCTTCAGAAAACTAAGGTAGAAGTAGCCACGTGTTTTGTTGGTTTTTTTTAAACTAACACATGAGCTAGTATTCTTGGTGGTTTCTTTTGAGATTTCATACTGCAGTATAAAGATGAAATTGTATGCAGATTCTGAAAAAATAATTCAAAAGCCTCGTTAAATGTATCTCTGAAATAGCGTTAAAGTATGGTGAGAAAAGGGCTTATTGAAGAACAACCAATCTTGAAAGTAAATTTGCTTTGATATACTGAAAATTTAGAAGCACAAGTCTGTTTTTGTGAACTCTTCCAGTTGTAGGTGCTGGTGCGAGTTGGTGCTTCTGCCTGATTTACAGGGTTTCACTGGAGATGGAGCGGGATTAAGAAGAAAAATGAAGTCCAAGAGCTGTCAATTTAATAGAATTTCCTTTTCAAAGCTGGTGGCATACTTAGGCAGTTGAACTTCTATTGTACAGAAAACCATCGTTTAAGCCATTGGAGGTATATTAGACTAGTTCAGTTGCGTTATTTTTATTTACTCTTGCCTGTTGGCAATACACATCCAGTGAAGGAACAGTAGTGCTTTGTCAGCGGAAAATGAGAGGAGCCTGAACATTATGCAAGTCACTGATACTTGGCTCCTGCAACATGACTGGGTGTGCCAGGTAACTGAAGACGGCACTCTGCAAATTGAGCACTTGGGTAGTAGTGCTGGCAGCCAAACCTCTATCCCATCACTTAAGAATATTGGGCATGCTGGGAAGAGGAGGCTGGGGTTGGAGGGGGGGAATAGGAGATCCTGTTGGGAATGTCCATCTGTTCTTCGTGCTGATGAGGTTACGTGCCTGTGATTTCTTGGCTGGAGAAATTTGACTTAATAAATAAATCCTAAAAAAGCTTCTGTGACTAATAACAACAATTTGTGCCAGCAGAGGATGCTATCAATTTGGGAGTTAAAAAAAAAAAAAGAAAATGAGATGTCTTTGCTGTGGATCATTCAGCATCCAAGTGAAATTATTTTTTTCCCCATTAAGATATTTTAACACTTTTGTATCTTATTCTAACTAATAATTGCATGTTTTGAGTATGCTAGTGCACATGTTCTTACAGCTGCTGTTCCCATGTGGGAAAAGCAGTGCTATTAACCCAGCCTCCCCCTGGAGTTATAAACCTTGCTATTATGTGTTGGGAGAATGAATTGCAAGGAACTTATTCGAGGGAGATACAGATTCATTTCTGCAAGTGAACTTGTGTGCTTGTTTTACTGTATCACCATGAGTCAGAAAGATGCAAAGTTGTCAGAGGTGGAAAGGTAGTCAGCTTTCTACAACCCATTAAGTGAATGACAGTTCGGATATGTAATTTGTTAAGTCAGTTCAGTAAGGGAAAAACGGAGGAAAAATTCCAGTGTAAGATTGCTCACTAATAAGTAACACTGATTATGAGTAATTAAGAGTAGTAAGGAGATGAGTACTGATATTTTTGAAGCATTTTTATTAGTTTTATGAGGTTTTCAAAGTCATTGCACTTTTCTTGGCTCTGTCTTGAAAGTTACTTTCTCCTCTTACGACTGTCAGTATCATAAAGTCATGGGCACTTTCTTTACATTCTTCTTCTGGAAGAAGAATTATTTTCTTTGGTACTTTGATTTTTTTTGTCCTTTACAGTAGTCTGCCTAGCCCCTCTGTTAGGAGTCATGAGGCAACATGCTGTCTTTTCTGACTTGTTTCGAATCTTCTAGCTTTTGTGTTGAAAAGCCAACATAGCCCACCAAGTCCTCCTAATGAATCCAAGCAGAAGTTATTACTTGAAGATGTGAGTTAAGTCTTTGAAGTGAAAAAGATGTTGCTTCTAGGGATATATAGTTAGGAAATATCAGGTGAGGAACAGGTCTTCTTATTTATAGCTCATGTTTTTTTTTCTTTTGTGTAGGAGTTTAGGTTAGATATAATAATTTGTCTTATGTTTTGTTTTGTCTTGACTTGATAATGGAGAAAGGTCTGTATCTGTTGCATCTGGTGAGTTAATAATTTTCTTTCCTGAGGAAGTACATGAGGTGTACTCTAGAAGAATAAACTCTGCTGCAGCATACCATACGCTTATTGTACTTCTATATGAGTGTAATGAAATGAACGCCTCCAGTAACATGTGGAGGCATTTAATTATCAGAAACATTTGTTATTATTATTTGATTTGCTGTTAAGGAAAGTAGCAAGGAGAAAAAAAAGCCGAAACCCTCCTGGGAAACCAAAGGCTTTTTAGATGTGTTTTGTGGTTGATGTTTCATGCTTGTTAACTTCAGGATTTCGTTTCAAAGCCCTTTTGATAGAAATGCTAATGGGATTCTCCATGTTAGAGTGTGCAATAAGAGATTTTTTTGGTGGGAGGGGCAACATGAGCTGCATGGAGCAACCATTCAGTAACACTGTCCAGATTTCCACAGAGCTGGTGTTATTGGGATGGTATTTAATAAGACTGGGGGAATGATTCCTCCCCAGTCATTCCTTACAGGCTTGTTTGAGGCTTGTCAGTTTGCTGGCAGTTTGCTCTGGACCGTTTGCTTAAACTTTTGTGTGTTCTCCAATAGTGAGTGTGTGGGTGGGCAAAATCAAAACATCCCCACCACCACCCACTCAAGATGGATGCCTCCCTCAGTGTGCGCTTCTCACTTGTGAGTGAGAGCTCCCACCTGGAAATCTTCTTCTTCCTTCCTGCAGTTGCAGTGATCTGCTGCAGGGAAAACAGGAGTCATTGGCCAAACAGATTATCACGGACACCTACACTGGTTTGATTGCAGAGTTTGGGGCTTCAGGTGGACTAATTTACCTTGTTTTTTGGGGAGATTCCCTGCTGGCCAGCTGCTCTTAATCTCCAATATGGCTTTGATCCATTAATGGATTAGAGCATCTGAGAGGCACTGGCAGGACAAAGGAGATTGGAGCGGGAAGAGTATGTTGCCTCCTGTTTACTCTCCATTTAATTGTACAGTCTTTTGGTCTGTTTTCAGTTTGTGACAGCTCATTTGGTTAGAACTTAATCCTGTGTGGATTATGCCACTGATGATGTTAAATCTTTATGAAAGTAAAGTGTTACCATATGGATCTTTCATTTCCTTTATTTCAAATCTATAGATGATGATGTTTCTTCCAGTATCTCAGGTCCTTCTGAGGGTTTTAGTCATACCCACTGTAGTTGTTACTAGTCTAAGTTAAATAATAATGCTGTTCTAAAGTTATTGTGCTACACAGTAGTTTGTATTTTGAACTGTGGACTTCAGCTTTCTAAGAAAACATTGACTCTAGGCTTGGAGTAAGTAGCGTTTTTTCTCTTTCTTTTGCTGCCAAAGGTAAACCCCTGAGATGAACAGCTGAGGTGAAGGAAAATTATCTAATGACACTTGTTGGTAATTACTTGTAAAAACAGGTAGTACTCAGGATGTTTTCCTTAATTTTTGTTCATGCCAAGGCATCTTGCAAACAGGTTTTGTTTAGATTTAGTAATTTCTGGTTTACATGGTTTATTTTCAACTGGGAATGCTGTAAATCCTTTTCTAATAGTGTGTCTATCTGATGCATTCCCATGCAGTATTAACATCAGACATGCCCTCTCTAAACTTAATACAGCAGGAACTGCTTCTCCCAGAGGTGCAGAGAAGCAGAATTAGGTTTGAATGGAAAAATCAAATAAAGCTGAATTGAGAGGAAGAAGAATTTGCATGAGTTTCTGAAGTGAGGGCTGAGTGTATTGTATTGTCTTGTAGGCTGTACACCTACTCAATTTAGTGGCCAGTGTAAATGGGGCTCCTTGGTGTAGCAGAGGACCTACCTCTGCATTATACAGACACTGCCCTTCCCAATCCTTAAAAATTATTCTGAAGTGCAGCCAGCAGATACTGCCTTACTTTATTGCAGAATAGCCACCTAATGTTTGACAGCCATTTTGCATTGTGAGTACTATGCATTGGTTAACTAACAGCACAAAGTCTTTTTGAAGAGGTATTTTTATTTTTTAAACAAGAAAAAAGGAGATGTAGCTAGTTGTGGAAAGGAATAATTTCACCTGCTGTAGGCTATCAGATGTTTATCAGCAGTTCCTGAGTCTAGTGGTCATCTGGTCCTTGCTCAGCCCAGCAGCACAAGTTAGGCTGAGCTGGCTCCACACCAGTTGTTGCAGTGCCATGAACGTCACCTGCCATGCTGCAGGATAAGTCCAGTTCAAGAGAGGATGCTGCTTTCATGATGAGGAGGCCTTGATGATGACTCTTACACAGATACTTGATTCATACCAAATCAGAGTCTGAGCTGGTACAGCTTTTCTTGATAGATGAAGTATAAAATTTACAGGACTTAGCAGAGTTTAAAGACTTGGAGAGTGTTAAACTTTAGTGCTGTTTTGCAGCCTCATATGCTGTTTTTCATCTTTTTTTCCTGATTGTTTTCACTGAAAACAGCAACGTACTTATCTTTTTGTTTTGTTTTCTGTTGAAATAAGTAGCTGTCTAATAATACAGAAGTAATGAGGGAGAATTTTTGTCTGGGATGCAAAATCTGTACGTGGCTCAGGTACATGGGTAGCATTAGACTGACTATTACAGAGGACCCATTTTCTGTAAAAATGCCTTGAACTGAGCATGAAACTTGATTCTGACTTTGAATATGCACTGGTTTTGTGGACTCATTCCTTTCAGAATGGCAGATTTTTTCTGACTTACATACTTTAAAAAGTAGAACAGAGTGGTACATTATTAGATGACAGCTGTGGTCTCAAAACTCTATTCAGGAATTACTTTTTTCGCATCTGTACTTCATTTATTCTTGGCCTTTCAGTCAAGTGTGAGCTTGTTCTGGCATTGAAACTGGGAATCAGTTCTGTGTGTCACAGGTTTTGATGCACTCCCAGTGTCAGGGCAAGCAGGGACCTAGAAAACTGCTCCCTTCCTTCTCTCCTGCTGTAGCTCTGCTGTCTTTGTCCTGGCATATTGAAAAACAGGATGAAACAAAGCACACGGGGAAGAGCAAAACTAAAGTAGGAAGTCACTGTTGCAAAGGAAATATTCAGAACAGTTTTAACACTGTGCCTGTACTTTATTTCAGAAGTTAATAGATATATTTGCATGATTATATTTTTTTCCTTAGTGTTGCTCTTTATGTAATTTCTTGTGAAGTCTTCATTTGTCACGCCAAACCCCTCACTGTCTCCATTCTAAACAGTTAGGGCAACAAAAACCAGCTAAACCATGATTAAATAATATTTTCCCTCTGTTTGTATTTAGGCACCCTTTTTATCCTCTGATGGTTACCTAACCAGGTAGCAGAAACAAACGTTTTTACTTGTATTATTTAATATGTATTTTGCTTAGGGTACACATAGTCTTTGAACAAAAATGCTGCCTTTTTTGTTTCCTCCTGAATGCAGAAAATTATTGTTCTTTTTTTGTAGAATGATCTCTTTGGGAAGGGAGTTTGAAAAACCAGTAAAGTGACTTCTTGCAGCTGGGAAATTGTTCCTCTTACACCCTTTGCTTTCCTCTTCTCTTCACACTCAATTTCTCTGGTTTGAGGAGCATATGCAGCAGCAATTGCAAAATGGGAATTTTCAGTTTCTGTAAGTTTAGTTAATTAGTATATTTTAAAACAAACATACACTCTTAATATTAAATAGCTTTCTGTTTTGAATGACTTCATGCTGGTTAGCAGCTCAAAAACTGCATCAACCAATAATGAGTATTAGAGTTCTGTAGATAAGAATTATTAAAAATAAAGTGAAAGTGCAAGGAATAGAAAATTGCCTTTTAAGTTACCAAATAAACTCTTTTACTGTTGCCATTTACAGTAGAGAAATATCTCTGGTTGCCCAGCACTAAAGTAGCAAGAGACAGGTGCTAATTCTTCTATTAAATTTTTGATTTTGCAGAAAAGCTAGGTTTTGCAGCCTCCCACTTGCTTGCATTGTTGCTAATTGAGTTTTAAATGTTGCGCTGTGTTTCCTGCTGTAATGATGATTTATATCTTTGTAGTTAATGAGCTTAGATAATTAGAGTGTCCATGTTCAAGAGCTGCCTTGAAAACCTCAACAGAGCTGCTGTGCACTGAAAAATTATCTTGAATGATGGTTCTTCACCCTTTTACTTACATAGAAACTTAACATAATATTCTTCTTGTAGGTGGCAAATAATAACCTCTTATTACAGAGACAGAACCTCAATGTAGAAGACCACTTTGGCTAGTCAGGTGTGAAATAATCCCACAAATAATTATTTTGAATGATCTATAGAAAGATGACAGGGTTAGTCCAGGTCTTAATGACTGTATCTTGTAATGCCTTTCAAAGGGTGTGAGACTCTTTTGGCATTTCAGAACATCATCTTCTGTCCCCAAAAGGACAGTATAATTAAAGCAAAGCAAGAAGGACAATGATACGAACTTCGAGTACTAAAGCCACAAAGAAGACAAGCAGTAAGTGTTTATTTGGGTATTTTGGTCTCTTTTGCAAGCATTTCTTGTGGTGATTTCTTTCTGATACACTAGTCTATAAACGAGACGTATGTGACAGGGAGTACAGAAAATATTAACGATCACTGATTCAACGCAAATCACATCTGATCCTTATTGTTATCCATGCTACTACTGATTACAGTAATTTCACGCCTATAAGGTGCACCTTTTTGACTGGGGTTTTGATCCAAACCCGGAAGTGCACCTTATATGCTGGTGCGCCTTATATATGGACAAAGTTTGGAAATTTGCTGACCCAGAAGCACGAGCTGCACAGCCAGCCCCTTCCCCCCCCCCCCCCCCCCCCCCCCCTCCCACCATGCGGCACAGGCACGCCCCCCACCGCCGCTGCAGGGTGCAGGACAAGCCCCCTGGGGGCAGGAGTGCCGGGGCCCATGGCATGGGGAGGGCACCTGGGGCTATGTTTAAATGCTATGCTGATCTGTAAAAATTGTCTGCAAATTGAGCACCTGACAGTATTCGGTTACTAATTTGTTACTTTGTTGCACACAGATCCCCGCGTGCACCTTATATATGGGCAGAGTATGGTAAATTGCCGACAACCTGGAAGTGTGCCTTATAGGCTTAAAATTACTGTACTTGTAAGGAATATGCAATTTAAGGAGCATTAAATAGATTTTTTGTGGCTTTGTTGTTGGGTTTTTTTATTTGTTTGTTTGTTTGGATTTTTTTTAGCAGAGATATGAATACCTGTAGTAGAGCTGTGTTGTAAAAAATTTAAAAGGAAAAAATGGAGAAAACTGCTTTCTACACTTGCAAGATTTGTGCCTGGTGCAGAAGCCTTGCTAGGCTGCAGAAGCCTGATGTAGCTTTGTTCTTTTGGTTCCCTTATTGCTGCTGTTTGTTTCTAAGAGTAGATCAATGAGAGAGACTTAAATGAAGTCCTGAGTCCTTTCCTGCTGAAGCTTAGGACTGGAAATGGTTCCTTGCTCAGCTAGGAAGGGACAGCTCAGACACTTCCAGAGTTGGAGGAGGATCTTCTTGATCCTGCCCAGATCCTGGGATCCTTTGCAGCTGTGTACTTGGTCAGTGCTTGATGGAAGAGATGACTCTTGTCCACTGTTGGTGGAAGTAATGTTATACATGGCAAGTTTCTAATCCTCAATCCTCTAAGTGAAATTGTCAAAACATTTCCAGAGTTCTAGCTCTTTTCTGTGTGGTCCAGTTTGTGAGCCTTTAATCAGAGCTGAAAAAGTATTCAAAATTAGCAAAGATGAATTTTTAAATATATTTAATTATTTAAATATTATTTTAGGCTTTCATAAGTCATAAACAAAGAACTAACATATAGATATCTGTTCTTTGGTGGAAAACTCCATGCATTTCCTAGCTGTATGCGCATTCTTTTGAGGTAAGAGAATTAATTGTTGAGGTGTTTAAAATTTTTATTTTTTTTTCATTTTGGAATTGTCTATTGTCTGAGAGAGCATGATAACGGAAAAAAAATGGTTGAAAGCCTCTTCTTTTGTACATGTGTTATTTCAGAGCCCATTTATCAGCTCTACTTCCTGTGATGCACAGACATCTTTGCTTTGCTTGGTCATCAAAAAGACACATGCAGAATTTTATTTTTTGTAGGTGATGATCTTCTAAAACCTGATTGCTTTACTTCTTGTATGTTTTCTGAAGATACGGTCCTGTCTTTGCTGATTTATATTTTTTTTTGTCTTACTTTTTTTATGAGAAGCTTCTGTTGATTTTGCTGGTGGTTTTTTGTTTGTTTTTTTTTCCCCCCCTTTTGGTCACATGCTTTTCAGCTTTCTAGCAGTCTGTTTATAGCAGACAGACTGTTAAATGTCTTTATGGAATTTTCTTTACCAAGTTCAGTATAAATATTTCAATTTGAAATATAGATACACAATAACATTGGACGAATTTTTCAGTGAATATATAGGTTGTAAAACTTCTGGAGTACATGAAAACTTCTGGATGCAATAAATAAAGGTTTATGATCCAAGAGGGTTTTTTTTCATTACTACTTAGCCAGATACAAGAGGCTAAGAAAGAGACTGCCAAGCAGTTTCTACCATTTCAGTGAAGCAAAGGCAAGCTCTAACAAGCATATGAATACATAAGAGTTTTATTATTTTTATTTGCCTGAAAGGTTTCTGCCTTTAGGTCACTTCAAGTAACCAGGTTATGCAGTCCAAAAGAGAAGCAAGCAACCTGGAAAGTCCATGAAGTGCAAATGGTGTATTTTTTTTCTTAGTACACATTTTTCACTTGACAGTATCAAATCCACAAAAGAAGTGTTTCACTAAAATTGCTTCACTGTTGAGAACCAAATTTGACCGATCAGTTGTACTAGCCGTTACAAGGGAGAAGCAGCAGCAGCAATCAGTGCTTCATAAAGGAGTGTACAATGAGGGCAAAGGATCTGGTTCCCTTAAATCAAGGCAGCATGTTCTTGGGAATAAAGCCTCTTGCCTGTTTGCAAGCAAGGAATAGAATAGCCAGAAATAGGCAAAAAAAATAATAAAAATGCTGTCAGTGTAGAAGTTAGCAGGTTCACTATTCTTCTCCTGAAAAAAAGATAGTTAAGCTACTCCTTATAGAAAACAAAGGCAATTAGACATTAACAAAGAAATGAATGAGCAGGAAATCTGAGTGGACCCACTCCTAGTAGTGAAGCTGTGTTGAATTGGAGTTACGATTTCTTTCAAGGTGCTGGAGTCCAAACCCTGTCTGACAATATGTGGATGTGAGTATGCAACAGTGTAAAATTTAAGCATCTGTAAGTATCAGTGGATCCATACAGCCTTATAAATCCAGGGTACATGCACATGATTGCTTAAAAACACAATGGCATCTTGTGTGTTGGCTGTTTTCCTCACCAGAGACAGCAGATATGTTGCAAGAGAATTAGTAGCACTGCTGGGTTTACTGCTTGTGTCTGGACTGTGTGGGAAAGTTGACTCTCTTTATTTGGCATTTCGGTTTTAAGGGTTTTTTTTTGGTAATAGTAACTTTTATTTTAGTGAATGTTCAGGTTCCCATTATATTTCACCATTTTGGTTGATGATTTAATTGTTCTGGTGAAGGACTCTGGTCAGAGAAACTCCTGGAGTTGCCTTGATGAGGGTTGTGGTTTGGAGCACTTCCTTGGGTTTATGTTTGACTCTGCTTTGATGAGCAGAAGCACATACTGCAGAGGTCAGCTTGTCACCACCACTCATGGGATGGAGCAAGGTGGCATTTTTCTCTGAAATTTAGTGGTTATGAGGAGCACAAACACCACATGGATTAATAACATACTAGATAAGGAATTTCAAGTAAAAAAGATACTCTGTTACTGTGAGCATTTCCAGCTGATGGCTTTTGTCAAATCATTTTTCACCAGGAATGTTTTCATGGTCCTTGCTTCTTACAGTTGTGAGCTGAATTTAAAGCTGCGGGAACTGCATGTTGAAGACAGATGAGGAGGATAAATGCAATTTTTTTTAATATCATGAAAAGGAGTTTTTTCTTTTTTCAGGACAAAAGGAAACTAATCTATGGCTAGTTTGGGGGGAGTTAGTATTGTAGTAGATTATAGTTGGCAAGAACATTTTCTGTAATGATTTAAACTGATAATGTATTGGATCTTCGCCAAAAGCAGAGAATGTTCTTTCTGAAAAGTGAGTCATTCGAGGGAGCAAGAGAGTTAAAGAGGAAAGTTCTTCTGAAATAAGGGTTTAACTTCTTCAATCTCTGAATGAGCATAGTGTTGTGTTAAAAAAAAAACCAAAACACCAATACCCAACTTGCATGGAATGGGAACGGGGAAATGCTCATCCCTTACTGCTGCATTCTAGCATTATTTTGCTTTGCGCTCTGATGGGATTGTGTTACATATAATTGTATTATCTGTTTGACTGGGATTGTTTCAAGCAGCAGTCCTTTACCCTGCAAAGTGTAGAATGGGGAGATCCTTGGTTGGAGATACTGAATTCACATACACTTAATTCACTTACCAAATACCAGTGAAATCTTGTTTGACTAGTGGGCAGCATATTAAACATTTACTTATCTCCCCTTGGAATGTCTGGTCCATAATCATTAAAATATATTCACTAACTCTACATTAGAAGCCTGAAACAATGTCATATTTGAGTTTACTGATAGACTACAGATCAGAAGAGTGCCATAAATGCCAATTCAGTATAACAGAATTTTTCTTCAGTTTTTTTCACCTGATACTCTCTTTGCAAGTTTTTTTTTCTTCTGACCTCTGTTTCTGAATAGCAGTACTCTCATACCTCCAAAGAAGAACTTACTGCATGTGATGTGGTTGGTGGCTGTCTGCTAAAGTAACCCTTCTTTCCTGTCACTCCCCTCTTTGACTTTTTGGGTTTTTTCCCTCCTCAACCAGACTTTGGGAAAACAATTCTTAATATAGTGTCAGGAACTGATTAGCTTGCTTGAGGAGCAGAGAGCAAGAGCTAGCCCAAATCTGCCTGGCTGCTATCACTAGTGCTGCCTGAGTCCTTTCTAACTTGCTTGCCCTCATTATGTGCCTAATAACAAGTTATACAAAGAGACATAATTAAGGCTATTCAGTTCATCAACATGACTTCTTTGTATTTATTTTCATAATCATCATTAAGTGATAGCAGTTGGTTTCTAGAACTAGGTATTCTTAAAGTGCCTTTTACCCCAACCATTTGATTCATGTTGATTTAGGATCAGCATATGGATTTAACCATTAACCAAAATCATGTTTAGGTTTATGTTTTCATCAAGGGGGAAATCAATGTAGTCAACTCCTTGCACTGGCTCTTGTAACTAATTATCCTGTGAGCTTTTACCAAGACAACAAATTACTTGGGAGAGCTTTCTCTTGAAAGCGCTTTCCTCAGAGGTTAAGCATTTTTCACCAGAATTAGATTTTGCAGAAGACATTGGTTATGTAATTTAGATTCTGTAATTTCAAAATGTTGTTTTCTGTGTCTTAAACTAGAATCGAGGAAATTTGCACTTTGCTAGCTTTCCTTTATGTTATACTCATATACTATCACATGAACACCCATAGTGCAGAAAGATGTGCACCCACTAAGATGGGTGCAAAAACTGAGATTAAAAGCTCAGTTGGTCTTTGCTGCTGTTTCTTTTCATTCATGGCTCTGAATATAGCCCAAATGCTGCACTTCACCAAATTCCTTTAAACTAATCGTGCTGTCTCTTCCAACTCAGGATGTATACGAGTATGTGTGTTGATACTAATGGTTGCAAATTAAGAGCACAGGAGTTTGAGAAATACTAATTTTCCTTTCTGTTTCTGGGAAGTAAAGAGTGCTACAGATACAAAGGGAACAAACATATGCCGTTTTTTGTAGTGAGCAAATGTTTGTTTTCCACTGATAAGACAAATCATTGCACTGAAGAAATAGCGTTATGCGCTTTGTTATATAGTGTTGCTTCTTATTCGTGGGGGTAGGATGAAACATAAAGTAGGGCTGTGATGGCACAGAATGAAGAAACTGTGACAGCAAATATTATTCCCCAGTAAAAAATTTATTACTAGCAGACATGAAGGTTTTGTGGTTGGGTTTTTTAGACAGTAGGCATTCATGTACTGAAGCTTGATAGGCTAATACTGCTACCTGTAAAATCTTGTGCATTGTTGGGTAATTGGAGGGTGATTGGATTGCAGTTTGTGATGGCAGTACTCTAAATGCTCTAAAATTCTGTAGTGAGAAGAGCAAAGTATACTATCCATGACGGAAATAACTGAGGCTTTATTTGGGTTTTATATGCGTATCACTGTATCCATGTAAACTCGTGCCTATCTTTTAACTTTACGGGGATTGGGATTAGTGCTGCTGAGAGAAATACTGATTGTAGAGAAACATGTTCCTAAGAGTTGAATTAAATCATTAGCAAAAAAAATTAATGTAATTTGAGCTTCTCCTCTTCAAAAGTCTTTTTCTCATTTTGCCTTGTTCCACCTTCCTAAATTTCATTTGGAGTATTGTGTTTATAGCCAGGCTGTGCCTGCTTCTTCTGCATGATCTTCCTTCCTCCTTGAAAGGGCTGTCTGCTTCTGATGTATTGAATTGGATGCAGCAGTATAAGGGTGCCTCCTTCTCAGGCTATCCCTACCTTCCTGTTGACTGAGCCTGTGACCTTTTAAAATGTTAAAATACCTTGGACCTTTGTTTTTCACATCTGTAAAACTGGGGATAAGAGAACTTTCCTATTGCTATAAATAACCTTGATCTCAGGAAATGAGCTGGAAATCCTGACCCGAACACCTATGAAGCACTTTCCTCACAGGTAATCCTTCTAACAGGGTTATCTGTGGAATACGCATTGCACCCTAATGCTAAGGGTGCATTAACAGGAGATAATGACCATGTACTTGCTCTGACATTTCCTAAGGAGGATGTTCAGGGTCAGTGCTGGCCTTCGGAGGGTGGCAGGGGAAGAGCTGGTTGTTTCTTTCATGGATATGGGAATGAATGCTGATTTAGTCCTGTCACATTTTGTTTCTCCCTCTGTGACCTAATTCAGCACTTTCTGGTATATGTGATGAAAGCATCTACCTCTGTTGATCTTGGAAAAAAAGTGCTGTAAAATACTCACTAGATCACCATCCCCTTTCTACTACCATTTCATTATGTGGCTTTGATCTCAAATGGAAAATTTTCATTTGGCACCTCACTGCTGTGATACCAACTTACTCTTCTGAAAAATTCAGCTGAGGTATAGACATGGAGAGAAGGGATTTTTATCTGCCATTGTAAGTTTTACAGCACTAGCCTGTTTCCTGAGACTTGTTTTTGGTATTTCCTGTATACACAAAGGCACTCCTCTACTGGCTAAGCTTATGTACCTGGTTTTTATTTTGATTTAAGACACCACAAATAATATTGTGACATGAAAATAAATATTGTAGAGTTTTTTT
>VRYO01002779.1:150668-212032 GCA_009812075.1 Sialia sialis | reverse complement strand
TTTTTTTTTTTGCTTCCTCCTTCACCAGAGAATATTAATGACTATTGTCCTGAAGGTCTTCTCTGATGTGATGTTTTCCCTTCTCTACTCTTTATCACTCTGCCTCTTCAAGTAAGTGTCATTAATTTGTTCTAGCCTTCAGGGGATGGTGGGAGAAAACTAACTCCTATTAGAAGGAGTGAGCGTGGGTGATCTTTACAGACACTAGAGTTGCAAATGTTAGCAGAGCAGAGTATAGTGTCCTCATGCGTTGCACAGAAAACAGATTTTCCCAAGATGCTCTTTGCCTTTTTTTTCTCTGTGCAAAGAAGGAAAGTTTTCAGTCAAATAACATTGGCAAAGGTGGCCTTGATGCTTCATTTATGGTTTCCTTTGCTGTACCTGTATGGTCAATGGTTTCTGGATTTATCTTTGGTTAACCTTTTTATGAAAATACATAACTGCAGTTTTTTGTTTATGCCAGTTCGCTCTGGTAGTATAAACTCATCCATTTGCATGCAGTGATTGAAGGGAAAGGATAGAAGAAAGCCTGTTATAATCATGTTAGATAACCTGATATGAATATGAATGAGACCATGCTTCTTTTGGAAATAGAGCTGTGTTGTTCAATAGACTTAGTATAACAAAACATTTATATTAAAGCTCATTATGTTGAGTCTCGTAGTTTGTTTTCTTAGGAGAAGTTACTTAGTGAGCTGTCTACATGATTCTGACCTTAATTTCATTAAGTAATGGAGTCTACAAGTTCTTCAAACAGCTCACAAACAGGAACAGAGCTGCATGGCAATGGAACAATGTATGTAACTTAACCACAAACTGTGTCTTGAGCTGCCCTTTAGTGAGCAGATGCAAATAAAAATTTCTGGAGTTTCTTGTTTCTTCTTTTGTCTTGTACTTCTTCCTTGTTCTCCAGAAAACAAGGAAGAAAATTGCTCTTCCTTTAGTGATTGAAAAAAATAAAAATATATGGAACAAAACTGTGGTGTTCTGAACATTTCATATTGCTATGGCAATGTATAATTTTCCTCAGATACGCACTTGCACACAAACCTCATTCAAGCTGTAAGATTGTGTAATCAAAGACATGTGACCCTTATATGTCACAAATAACTTTGTTACTGAATTTTGAGGAAAATCAGAGCCTACTGGTTAATTGTTAAACCCTTCAAAAACAATGCAGTAGTTGTTCTCGAAGAACATGAGAATTTCATGCATATAAAATTTCATGGTCTTGTAGATGTTTTCCCTCCTATTCATGAGTTTTCTGAGGCAGGCCAGTTTTTGGTGACTCAGCTACAAAGTTGGTCTAGTTGATTTTCCTTTTTTTGTGTGTCCACTCTAAGTATTCCTTCCCACTTGACTTCTTTGCTTAGCCTTTCATAACTTTTCATTCCTTCAAACTATTTGCCTGGATAAATTTTTAGGACATACTTCTCATAGGACGTGCAGCCTCTTTGCCATCTTATTTTGTTTATCTGTACAAAAGACTGGCCACAAGTCTGCTCAGACACTTGCAGGTTTACATGGTGCAGTCTTTTCTTTGTTAGTAAGGCTTTCTAAGTACCAGGTGTCTTTGAAAAGCAGTAGGCTCTTGGAAGCATGTGCTCACTAATGGAATGGTAAGCAGCTAAATGCTTCCAAAACATTGTACAAAACAACCTCCTCTGGGATTTGCAGTCTGCCTTCTGCAGTGTAACTCAATAGGGTGTTTCCGTCCCTTAGGTTTTTAGTATTGTGTGCTGCTCTGCTCAAGCACAGTCTCTCGGAACTCAGTGCAAAAACATCCCTGGCTCAGTGAATGTAAAGAAAATGTCAAGTGGTGGATATTTTTTATTCACTACACAGTGATTTAAAATATGTCTTTGCTTGATTGTTGTTAATTGTCATACATGTATGAATTTGCAAATGCTGCTTCTGGAGCTGGTGATAAGAGTGTTACATATCTGCTTCTAATAGTGTTTGAAGATGGGAATATAATCTTATGCTACATGGAATGAAAATTCACTTGAAACAGTAATTGTATTTTACTGTTAGCCTATAATGTTACACCAATTAAGTATGTACCTGATAAATAAGAAAATAAGTGCAGCATATCCAAACTGTTGCAGATAAAAAATTTTTGAATTGACAGTGTTTATTGCAATATGAATAAACTTTGTTCTTAATGTCCATTTGTAGTGGGAAAGCATACAGAATGATCTTTGGACTGGGTTTGTACATAGTGAAGAACATTTAGTTATCTGAAGGAAGATATGTAAAGAGCATTCACAGACTTACTTGTGACAATAGATGTTGCACTCTAAATCACTGTTATACCACTTTGTCATCTATAAATAAACTGGCAAACAAACAGCTCACCTTTGAATTTCTTTGCTAGTACCACTTGAAATCAGTGGTTCCTGTTTTAGTATTGCTTGTTCCTTTGACATAAATCAAAGAAAAATCCTCACAGTGAAGCCATCAGAAATATAGTTTAATTTGTATTAGGATGACAAAAACATGGCTCCTGTGTCTCTCCACGTCCAATTTCTGGTTTTATAATAAAACAGTATTTTATAGACAGCTAAATTGGAAAAAAATCTGCTGCTATAGATTAACCGTTGTGTAGTGGATCAAAGTATACATCATAACAAGAATAAAAAGCTGCTCAGAAACATGATTTCTCAGGAATTGCAAGGGCAGTCCTGTGAAACTGAATCTTGTGAAGGGGCTCATGACTTCCTTGCAAACTTTCTCAACAGAGATAAATTTCTAAGAGTCCACAAACAACTAGTATTTCTCAAACTTTCTGACTGTACCAACAATTAATTTGTTGGAGATCAGGACACTTGTTTCAAATAACTTACAAATTGCTTTACATTTGAAACATTTCTGGTGTGTTGTGCAGTTTGGAGCTTGCTGCCCTAAAGTTTAGGTAGGATGTTGACAGGCTCTGATAGACAATTCTTAAGCAATTCATTTGATGCCTGAACTGATCCCTGGAAATAGTAGAGTAGAAAAAGTTCTGTTGTTGTCTAGCTGGCAATTTTAGAATACAAAGAGGTTAAATTAACCCGTTCTGTCTTCTTAGGGGAGAAAAAATTGCTTTTTACAGATTATTTTGTACAAGTGTACAAAGGCTATGACTTGACAGCACTTTCAAGTAATCAGTGATATTGGAAAGTATGTGGAATTCCTCCTGGATTGTTTTCTTTTTTTTAAATTTTAAATATGAACACAGCTGCTTTTAATGTTAATCCTGCACACATAGAAAACATGCTTTACATTCCCTGTGCTCATAGTTTAAATCTATAAGCACATAGATCCTGCTTTATTGTGCTGGAGATTTTTTTTGTTATTATTTGATGAAAAAATGTTCATACCACTTTGCATGTGTTATTTAACAGTAAGAGCTCCAGTACCAAATAAGGACCTGCACAGGTGTAACAAAACAGGCTGTGTCTGGCAAAATTAACAGGAACAGCAGATTCAATGCTAATGCTCGTAAGAGAGTAAACCTGAATATATAATAACTAATGTGTTTTAAATTATTTTTTCCTGTAACAAGAAGGATGAAGGTAGTGGACTTAGCAGTGTGGAGTGGATATAGAACCTCTCCTGTGGGCTCTTGGTGGGACACTGATGCAAGTTCTTTCTTAGTGATATGAAGCTGCAATGTGACATGAAGACTGTAGCAGAGTTACTGGCTGGTGGATGTTTCTCCCTTTATGAATGGAAATATAATGCTGGATCTCTTTTGCCCTCACCTAACAAAAGATAAAGCATTGATTCAGCTGCCTGGGAAGTCTTCCAGATCTGAGATTAATAGGAATTTAGAGCTGGAAAAGAAGAGTGGCAGAACTATAGCTTTAGAAGCAGTTGCAGTTCTTTTCAAATGATAGATGGAACATGGTACTGTTTGCATGCAAAATTGCCCCTTTAATTCATTTTTAAATCAGGCTATTCATCAGAATGTGAGTTTATGGGTTTTACATTGCAAGGACATTTCAAGCCTATACATGCAAACCTGGAAAGTGTAAAGTCTGTAAGTTCTTCCATCCTATTCCAGGCAAAATATAAATTGGATTAACTGTATGTAAGTTTTCCAGGAGGAAGTCTGGGATTTGACAATAATAAATTAAACCTCAATGCTAACTTTTTATTTTGAGCATTTTACCTGCCACTGACAAGGTTAATTTTGAGTGCTGGGCTTTTCAGCTTTCCATCTTTGGTAGGTATTTTGTTTTGTTTTTCCTGGATGCATTTTGGCATCTATTGCGAAGTATAAAAGAAGAAGGCTGCTTTGTGCAAAGTACCTAGAATATCCATCAAGTACCTGTTTTTGATACCAGTTCAGACATGTGCAACTTGTAGGATTGCAGAGCTTTCCTTTTTTATTTATTTTATTTCTATCCTGTTCATTGATTTGCGCTCTGCTTTTCTGACTTGTGACAAATCCAGGGGCATGCATCTCCTTGCAGAAAGCTTTCTAACATTTCTGGTTTCTCTGTAATGGGTGCAGTGTATTTAACTATTCACATGTCTGCATACCAAAAGGAAAAAAAGTCTAGTTTCTTTGTGCTTTAAGTGAAAGTAAAAAAGTTAAATCCATTTTAAAGTCTCGGTCTTGTTCAACTTCAGGTTTTTGCAGTTGGAGAAAATGGGGGTGGGTGATAATTGGTAGAACTGAACAGTTATATAACTAAGAGCTTTTCTGCTGCAAGTTAGGAGAGCAGATTGCCTGGCCATCAAATTGTGACACGTGTTTATAATCTTCCCACAGTGTCCATGCAGAGGAGTACATTCAATAAGTGTGTATTGGTTTGGTAGATTAATGTGTTCAAATAAAGATGATACAAAAAATTTCCGTTGGGGTAAAATTTTTTTTTACAGAAACGGTGGTGTTATATCATTTGGGGATTTAAATACTATTTATTTTGCATAATTAATCGCTGATATTGTTCTTAGGTTGAAATTGTAACTGTTGATGGCTTTTAGCAAGAAAGTTGTCATCTAAAACTCCCAGCGGGGAATCAACTAGTAAAAAAATTATACAGTGTATTACAGTGGTGATAAAATAAAATATGCTATTTTGTGGGGAAAATATGATGTTACTGTCACAGAAGAATGGCCAGCTAGCCAGGAATCCTGAACTGTGTCACCAATTTCACATAAATATTCATGAAAGCAGTGACTGAGATACTAGTGAGTTTTTTTCTGTACCCAGAGGGTGGGTGGTTGGTTTGGTTTGGATGAGGGCTCTTTCTGGCTTTTGTATTTAATTTTTTTGATGAAATGACACTATATGGATCCTAGTGTATACATTCAGGGAAGAATGGTACAAGTATAAAACTATAATGTGAACTGGACTGAGATGAAAGACAATAGCTGATGAACATTTTGCACTGTGAGTTTGTTGGATTTGGTATCACAGCTGTTGTGCTTTATAGTCCTTTTCTATCTATGTGGAGTTGGGACTCCAGCATCTCCATGGCATGTTGACAAATGTGAGGTTTGCTTATCTGTCGTGGAACAAGGCCATTACCTGAAAGAGAGCATCTGAATTCTACCACAGGTTGCCTGCTGCTGCATGACGAGGCCTATCTTGGACCCTTGGTTTTATTCGCTTACTTCAAAGTCACCCATGGAGAGTGAAAATCAGATTTTTTTGTTTGCTTTTTGAGTCATTGAAGGGCCAGTTTAAACTGGCCTCAGTACCAGTGAGGGCTTTTAACATCACCTTGGTTTAGGATCATAGCCATTAAAACGCCGGGCTTGACCCTAAATGGGATGTGTGTGGGGGAAGTTCTCTTTTAAGTAGAAGAAACAGAGCAAGTTTTGACACTTCACTCTTAGGCATCCATGGGGTTCTCCAAAAGCATTGCCTGCCTTCCTGCAGATGCTTGAAATCGCCCACCAGAGGGTTTGCAGTTTCACAAGAGAGTAGAGACAAACTCTTTCCCCTAAGGTACAGACAGAGGCATCCCAGTCTAGCCCTGGCTGCATGTCACTTGTGCTTGGTCTGTCATGTTTATTTGGGCTGCTCTTTCTAGGGAAGCAGCCTCTTAGATTGAGTTATTGCTGTGAAGGTGAAAAAATCATAATTATGGGAGGTTAAATAAAGGGACAGAGATTAAAGTGTAAACCACCAGTGTCCTCTAGTGTAAGGCATGCTTTGGGAAAGCAAGCAGGAGGTTCTTCGGTTCGGAAGGCAGAAGTCAGAAATGTGTCAGTTAAGCAGGCGTACACAGGAAGGTGTGCCTTGTGTTTTATGGAAAGCCTATTGCTGTTCCTGTGGGTTTAAGACTAGGAAGAATAGAGGAGTAATTTTAAAAGAGTAACCTTTCTTGAACATGTTCTTTTTTCAGGGCTGCTTTGGTTTGTCTTATTGCTGTTGGTAGTATTGTGTGCTCTGGTGGCAGTACCAGGAATGGAGAGAGATCTATAAAAATAATTATAGACCAGATTTACCTGATGGGTCTCCTTTAGTTACTTGGTAGCTTTTTGCACACACATGTATGGATGTACATCATAGAAAACAGCTTCTGCTGAGCAGCTGACAGTGCTCAACTGCTGTTTACCATTGAATGATGCACAAAATTGTCATAACAAGTCTTACAACACAGTGACTTTGAATTGTGTCTACCTAAGATGTTTTTTGCACGGTCAGTCTAAATATTGCTCCTCTTCTGTTCTAGTTTGTGGAGACATCCATGGTCAATTCTTTGATTTGATGAAACTGTTTGAAGTGGGAGGTTCTCCTGCCAACACGCGGTACCTCTTCCTGGGGGACTACGTGGACAGAGGGTACTTCAGCATTGAAGTAAGTTTCTAATTTCTGGGTTTGGGTGCAAGACTGCTTACAGCGTATTGTGTATATTTACCATCATATCTTAACCAGTTCAGGAATACTGAGGCTCTTCACAAACACCATGTTAATGTTGCTGGTGGTGTTCTTATAAAGGATACTTACAATCCGGCCAAATCCCACTATATCTGTGCTGGAAAGCTGACACAGAATGGTGTTAACTAGTGCCCATCTAAATATTGCACAGAAGACAGTGCTGTGAAGCTTGCAAAAGCTAAATAGCCTGAGTAGATGTGAGCTATTAGAAAAGAGACATAACAGAAAATCTTTACCTGCAACCGAAAGTTTAGTTTGACTTTTTGGTTTTTTATTTGATCTGAGTTTCCTGGATGTGAAATTTTAGGAGAATGGAAGGATTGGAAGAAGAGGTAAATGGGACAAAAAGCCAGAACACACCATGCTGTGCTGAAGAAAATGAGTAAGTTCTGCTTAGGTATGGTGTGCAGGAGTGCATGTTCTCTGGCTTTTGATGCAGTACTTGAATCTACAGAGAAGTGGTGCACAGTGATACCCTGTTGGTGGTGCTAGGACCTGATATAGTCTCCAGGTCAGGCCATAGAATGTGGAGGTTAAATGACATCTTCAGCTGGCTTGTGAAAGGAACAGTGTCCTGTCCAACCTGCCAGCTTTGACTAGAAGTGAGTCAAATACCGAGCCTAAGTCATCTGTACCAATGCTTGTAAAACAAACAAGATGTTTTCTTCTATCTTGTGTTATTGCTTGATTTTTACAAACTGACAAGATGAAGTGCACAGCTATTGAAGAAAACCTGATGGGGATTTGTTTGTTTACATTATAGCTGATCTAGTCACTGGACAGTCAATCAGAAACCCTTGTTGAGCTCTTGATATACAGCTTAACTGTTTCTGTTTAGTGTCTGAAAAGTTCAGATTTGTACTCCCTCTGAGTCACAGCAGAATGCCCATTACCTGTTGGAAGCAATATAGATCCTATGATACATATCTGTGTCTCTGTGACTAGATTAGATGGCATCATGTGAGAACACATCCACTGCTGTTTGACTCTACATCCCACATCAAAGTGCACTGTTGCCATATTGGTATACAAGTATATGAGGCCAAGCAGCTGAGTTGTTAATGTGTTTGGAAAATAGATCAGTGTATTATCTTGCCAGTGTTATGTTTAAAGTAAGAAGTTTCTGAAAAATTAGATTCAATAAAACTACTTTTGCTTTATTAGTTCATTTTAAAACTTCATTTCAAGTGTTAACAGAATCTTTTGGCACATTTTACAAATAGAAATATGCTAATCCAAGTGCAGATGCTCTAAAAACTTAAAACTTGGAAGGTTCTTTCGCCCACGTGCTAAAAATCAATACAGTCAGGATTTAGTCTCATACTGAAGTCAGCACTTTGATCATGATTTTTTTGAGCTCGAGTTCATGATTTTCTTGAGAACTGATCCACAGTGACCTGTGAGCTAAATCACTGCTGTGGATTACCATGCTGGGTTGCTTGGGGAAGATTGGGAAGGTGAAGCATGAAGAGCTTCACAGACTTAAACCACTGTACTGCTCTGTCTTGAACTAGCATTTTTGGTAGGAGTACCATTTGGTAGTTGTGATAACCTCATTGGTATCCCCTGTAGTCTTTGATTGACACAAGATGTGTCTAGAAGAGGAAATTTTGTATTCACTTCTGTATACATAGGCTTTTAATACAAGAAGTAGAACAAGTGGATCTGCTGCAGCTTTCAAGTGCTTCTCTGACAGTTTACCAAAATCCGTTCCAGGGCAAGTACCAATTAAAGAAATAGCAAGCCATATAAAACAAAGAAAAGATGTATAGGCAATAATCCCCTTAAAATCTCTCATTTAGTAATCTGTGCGTGCATTCTTAGCAAACTGTATTCTCAATGCAGTTTTTCACTAGAAGCCGTATTGGCTTCCACCAGTGCCAAGGAAAAATATCTCAGCTGACACATATTATTTCTTTTGTATGTTAGGTTTGCAAATCATTACTTTTCTTTTTGGTCACATAACTGGTTTTCCCCACCTGTCACCTTGATTAAAGAATGTCTTTGAAAGGAAAGGCAAGTTTCTGCTTCATAAGTAGATGTAGAGCTGTACATTCAGGCATGAGCTCAGTACAATAAGTAGTGACAGGGAAAGGGAAATTGTGAAGAATACAATTTGGCATTTAGAGGGGGAGGATGTTTTTTGAGGAGAAGTGGACCTAAGTACATAGATCAGGCACCAACTTTTGTCAGTACTTTATGCTGGGGAAGTCATGCTGGTAAACAGCCCTAGCCTCAGTTCGTATTTCTAGCATGCCAATCACATACTGATCTTTCTTCCATCCATCTGCTGGCTCCCATTTCTGCTATGGAGACTGGAGACTTGCAATTCTGGGGTCTTTCCAAAAGACTTAAGTATAGGTCCAAGGTACTAATCATGAGTAATAAGAGCTTTTAAAAAAATTCCCCTTGATTGCTGTGTGATCTCTAGTGTAAAAGTGACACCATTGAGCTTAGACCGAGCTGAGTTCTGATAGTGGGCGAGATAATCCTTCTCTGTGGGCTGCAAAGCATTTGGGATTCTTCTGGATGAAAAGTACTACATAATGCAAGCTATTATCATTAAGAACAGAGAAAGAAATTGCATAAGGTAGGTGGAAAGCATTTGATAATTCAGAGGGAAAAAGAGAAAAGTATTTGTATAAGGCACTCAGCAGAAAATGTCAGTCCTTGCCCTATGGAGCTTTTGATCCAAGGGCTCAATTCTTCATGTGCATGCTCCATTTTTACTGGAGTTTACTGGAGTTAGCTTCACTGCTTGAAGTGGGGATGCTTGTTTTGTGTCTTTTATATTAGTTCTAAGAAACTAGTCAAAGGATGAGAGACTGATAGAGAAGTTAGAGCAGGTAAAATTAAAAAACATCAAGTTGTAGGTAGAATGAGATGAGGTTTCTTGGCACAGACAGAATCTTGATTCCATATCTGTGTTCTCTTTTCCCTTTGACCTTTTGGCAGGGCCTAGGCATTTCTTCACTTAAAACAACAAATTTCTGCAATTTAATGCAGTGCATTTATTTCCTTGGCTATATAACTGATAACCTTTCCCTCTTGTGCTTGTGCACCATTCCAGGGATTTGAGACCAGAGTACAAGAGGAAAAACCAAGAGGTTTTTCACTTTCAAATAAGTTTTATGGTCATGGAGAGTAGAAACCCAAATGATCAAAACAGAGAGCTATTTTTGAATCTAAAGAATAGTTAGAGCCTAAATGGTTCTGCAGGAATAGGTTGTAAGGGAGAATGACTAATCTCTCTACCTGAGTCTGAAAACTCTTCTTTGAAAAGCAGACAAATGCTGTGTGGTGTAGGGAGGAGTGTACATACAGACTGTTTTTCATCACAGTCTTGGGAAAATTACAGAGTAAAAACCAACTATAATGCAATAATAGCAATAATATCTAAACCAACTCTAGGAGTTATTTTCTTGCTCAATTCCACATAACAGCATGCCACTTGACCATCATAAGGTACATAGTGATCATTTTTGGCAGAGGAAAGAGTTAAAATATGGAGACTCAAACCAATGTTCAAAATTAAGAAAACTGGAGTTACGTTTTAAGGTTCAGAACATGCATACATTTCCCTTCCTGAATGCACAGACTGACATTTCAGAAGGTGAATCTGGTTTTGTGGTATTTCCAGCAAGAACAAAGTGAGGTGTTTGGGGTGAGTCTGGAATTTGACCACTAGATCTTAATTTAAAAAAGCATCTGGCACTTGAGGTGCTTCTGAACTCAGTGAACTGAAATTAAGTGGTCTCTCCCAAGAAAAGAATTGCACTTAAATAAATTTGTTAATAAATGGTGGATGAAGTTAATGCTGGTGAAGCTGTGTGTTTATTATCTTTCTAGTCTCTGAACTTTTGAGGACTTCATTGTAAAAATAAACACATTTTAGCATCCTCTTACTGTAGTATGTTAATGTTTTCCAGGAGACAACTTAATTTAAAATAATTTGAGCTGGTCAGGAATACTTCACCAGTGAAGTCAATAGTTTTTTTCAGTTCTCTTAGAGCAAAGAAAATCCTAGAACTTTAATGATCCTAAATTTCTTGGCCCTTTCTTCTGTAGACCAGTAGCAATATCTTTCTTCATAGCAACAGTTTGCATCTTGTGAGATCTCGTTTTTGTATGTCAGTGCTCCTCAGAGCCGTGAATATTCAGTAACTTAGCAAATTAAGTTTATTTTTATATATATTAGATTCCCAGACTGAAACATCTGTTTTGTGTTCAGGGCCGTCCTTGCAGCTTGACTGGTCCTGTGCCATCTGTTTCCAGTGTGAGTCCCCAGCATGCCAAGAACCCCTTTTGGCTGCAGGGGCAGAGCATGTGATGGCACCATTTCCCCTGCACTGATGCCATCTCTCTGTGGGACCCATCTTCTCAGAGAACAGCTGTGTCCTAGACACGAGGTTCCAAAAAGGAGAGTTGGGAGCCATCACTTGAATACCTTTTTAGAAAGTACTAGCTATAAGAATTAGAGGGACATCTACAAAACTAATTTTCTAGTAACTTTTTGGTTGAAAAAGAGGTACTTCTTTTTAGATATTTTCTGTCTTTTCAGATATTATTTTTAAATGGGCTGAAATGGGAGTAATGTGATCTAAACAACAGCAAACAGTATATTGCAATTTTGCTGAAATCCTACTTGTAGTGAAGACAATTTTTCTGTATTTGCTGTAGTGTTCAGAATTTTCTTTGTGCTCAAGGTATAGTAGTTCAGAAGTGGCAGTAAGTTGCATCTCATGTGAGTATTCTGGTTACAGCTGCAGTGCATCTTTATTTGTCTCTGAAATTATGCCATAATAAATAGTCATCCCAGTAGCATGAATGCAGCTATGTGTGTAAAACGGTACATGATTTCCACTGGGATAGTTTCTCCATTTTAGGGAGGTGTATCTGGACTAGATATTGTGATGGTAACATTATTTCAGTGCACCTGAAGTAATGCCATTTTTGTATTTAGGTGGGGTGTGTGTTAGAGGGTGTGGGAGCTATGCCAGTTCCACAGGTCACAGGGCATCAGTAGAGACCTTAGCATGCAGAGCCTTAGCAAATTATCCTTTCGAGTATGAATTACCTCACACACTTGTTCACACTTTATTCCGTCTGCTGGGGGAGTACCCAATGCTGTCAGTCATTTGGAGGGGGAGTTCATCTTGTGTGGCCCATGCAAAGCCACACAACTGGCAGTGAGCTGCATCTCTCTCTTCCTGGCACTACGAGTGCCAGCGCACCCAGAAGTGACCACTGTGATGCTGTGGTTGTACTCAAGTGGCCATGGTGATGATTTTTCAAGGCTCCTTGTTTTAATCACATAACTTGAAACTCACAGAAGAGCCGTGGGGCCTTTGGTCTTCCTTTCCAGGATGGGCTGAGATGTGGAATTGTGCAAATACTCAAATTGAGCATGCAACAGTGGAGTTAAATCCCAGGTCTGTTTTGAGAATGTGGGCCTTTGGCTTACACAGCGCTTAATTGCACAGACCTTTTCTTTCCTGAGGCTGAGGCTGCCAGAACCTCAGCAGGAAAACAGCTTGACTATGGGAGCTGAGAGGTGGACACATTACCTCTCTGTTACCAACTCATCTGCTATTTCAACAGCTGAAAAACACTAAACAAGTAAGAGGGTCCTCAGTTAAGAATTGTAACTTTTTTTTTTTTTTGATAGGTTGAAATGAAACAGAGAAAAATACCTTACAGGTGTCTAGATTGCAAGGTCCGCACTGTACATTTTGCATAGACTTACAACACAACTGATGTTTAGTATGTTCTTAATGAAAAAGTTGAAGGAAGAAAAGTATTTTAAAATTTTATGATAGGGAAACAGTATTAGGAAATAATTGAAGACTTTAGGCTCACATTTTCATCAAGGGCAAATTATCATAAATCTTTTCACTTCAGTAAGAATTATGATATGTGAAGCGCAGGTAGTGAAAAATCAAAACCAGAACGTTTGCTCATGTTATGTTCTTTGGACACAAGGTTTTTTTGTTTGTAAATGACTAAGTTGAAAAGCTGTGAAAATCGTCCCCTCATATTTGCTCTTTAGTTTGCATGGAAAAAAAAAAATCTGCTAATTAGTTCTTATTTACTACTACTACATTACTTCACTGAAGTACTGGAAAGAAAAGGAAGTTGTTAAAGGAATCATCTAAACAAAATAAACCTTTGATATAGTACTGCTAAAAACAACACAAAATGTGAATGGTGAGCTTATATATTGCATGAATAGTAGCAGAGAAATAAAACTTTCTGGACTGGTTCTCATGAGTACTTGAAAGGAAGCATAGAAAAAAAAGAAAAAATAAATCGATGATAAGCAAATATAGAGCGAACAACCTGTAAACAAATACCAAATGCCAAAACGTTGAAGTTCCATCTCTCCTTATTTTCCCTGCTTTTCAGATCTGGCAATATTTTAAATATGGAGTGCTTGTTTTAATCTTACCTGAGCTTTAGGAAAATTAAAAACTTAGTTATGAGGGCAATTTAAACCACTTTTTTTTTTTTTAATATGCCATTTCATCTAATCACTAATTGTGCTTTTCTGAAGGTGTTTTGCAGGATTACAAGCTCTGAGGTAACTTTGATATGACTTTAAAAGCTGGACCTTTTCTTGCCTGGGTGGGGATGTCACTTTAAACTTCCTGTCTCACAATATTTGCATCAATTTTTTGCATGAGTCAGTTTAAAGTGTTCTGGTAGTGTGAACAAGTTCAGGTTTCTTGCCCCATTGGAGTGAAACCCTCAAACCCGAGTTTGCTGGAGTTCACACAAAGACAGAAGACTTTCTGCAGGCACACCCTTTGTGGTTGTTTTGGGCCACAACAGATGATTTCTATGACCTAGCACCATAATTCCATGCTGGATTATGTTAGCATGATTTCCCTGGCATTCTGACATCTCTTCTCACTTCCCACAGTGGCAGCAGTGCCAGGGAGGCGGAGGAATTGGCGTGACCTGGGAGGCCTTCTGTGTGTTTCCAAGGGGGAGAATTAGTTTTACAGTTACTCAAGTGTACTGCCTGTATTTTTGCTGTTTTCCTTTGTCTGTAGAACCTCTGAGTGGAACAACAGAAATTACAGATAAAGAACAGACAGAGCTTTTAGATGTTTACATGTAATAAATTCAAGGCAATGAGTAGTAGTATAAAACTCCCGCTGCTGTGTGATTATCTATGGACAGTGTGAGCACAAACGTTAAAATGTTGAATCCCTTCTTTTACTTTTTTTTCTTATAAGTTGGCTGTGTAACAAGCAAGGGAGCTGAAATCTACGTGTTGAGATGGTTGAAGTTACTATTCATCTGTTTTTCAAGACACTCTGAATTGTAGAAGGGAATTCACACTACAATGTAGAGGCATTACATTAAAAGCAATGCTGATCTGAAACCATAGAGTACATTCTGAATTTCCAATCTATTGATTATTACGTTAAGTGAAAATTATTTTTTTTCCAATTAAATAAAGGGGAGTGTTAGGAAGTAGTTGTAAATGAAAGTGGGTTTTTTTGAGACTTTTTGTTTCTTGTGCAGCATTTCTGCAGTTCATGGTTATATAAGCAATGAAAGGTTTGAGGAAAAACCATTCAGACACTTTTTCTAGCTTTGTAGTTTTTGAAAGGACATTGTGGTCTGTACAAGGTCCTTGCAGGCAGTGGGCTCACCTCATGAGATGAGTGGGTCTTATTTCCATCAACTTTCTTGGAACTGTGAATTAGTTTTCAAAACAAATATTTTTAATTGGGTGGTTTAGAGAGGTCTGAGCAGAGGTAGCCTCTCCAAGTCTTTTTTTCTCTTATCTTTAGAAACATGTCTCGAAGAAATGTCATCTCATGGAAATCTTTAGGAAAGAGAAAAGGCATTATAAAAGCTTTGTAGTAACTTCATTTAATGCAAGAGCTTTGTGGATCTTTTACTCCAGTTGTATCTAGGGAACAATGTTAAGTGAAAATTTAACAGGCTTTCATGTAAAAACTCTGTAATTCTGAAAGCTGTTTCCTGATATGCGAGTTACATTTCTGATGCAAATCTTGCTTAAGCTGGGAAATGCAGATCTCCCAGGGAAATTATTTCCACAGGAGGTTTCTGCCCGATGTTCCCAGTGGTGAGTGTGCACTTCATTCTAGAGATGCACAGAAATTTCTGTGTTAGAGCTGGGGCTGCTGGAGGCAGCACACGGCTGACCAGGGAGGTGCCACTCAGCAAGAAGTGTAAAACTCTTACCAGAGTATACCCACATGAGTTTCAGCTAGTCCAGGCTGAAGTGCAGGGAATGTTTGAATGTAGCATATGAAGAATGAAGTTAATCAGTTGAAAATAAATGCTTTGCACTGATTACTTTTACTTTTTCAGCTATTTTTTTGTGATGGAGGGGAATGTAAACTGTTCTGTCGTTAATTATGAATTCTGTTTTTCTTTCTTGTTCTGATTTTCAGTGTGTGCTGTACTTGTGGGCCTTGAAAATCCTTTATCCCAAAACACTGTTTTTACTTCGTGGGAACCATGAATGTAGACATTTAACAGAGTATTTCACATTTAAACAAGAATGTAAGTCTATCTTTTTTTCTCCTCTTAACTCCTTTTTCAGCAAATTAATTTGTTATTTTGCAAATATTTGATACTGGATCACTGTTAGTAAATTTTCATGTACTTTTCATGTTAACTGCCATTAATTTTAAATTGTAATCCCTGTTGCATGGTGTGGAATGGAAGGGCTTAGACTCCCCCAGCTGGTCCCGAGCTCCAGTTTGAGCTTGCCAGCCTGGTGTGGGACCATCCTGTGGCTGCCATGGGTGTATCTGGGACTGGATGCTCTTGGTAAACATGTACTTCTACTGATGCTTTTTGCAGCAGCTGAGGGTTTGCTGCCTCATGCATGAGCCTGGCAGGTGAAACCTGCTGGCACACCAGTCCTGGCACCTGTGACAGGTTCCTGACTGCTAGTTAAGAAGGGACTCATCTCACTAGGCCTCATCTCATGGAGCAAGAGAAAAATGCAAGGAATTTTTATTTTGTTTTTTTTCCTTTAGGTATAGCATTTTCACATTTATCCTGTGTGTAAGCTTAAACTTTAGAATATGCTCTTTTGATATTAATTCCTTTCTGTGTTGCAAGAAAGGATGCAGTGACAAATAAAAGCTCATTAGATGTGGACCTTTACCTGCACAATGAAGCTTTTTTTCCCTGTGACACTGTAAGATGAAACTATTGCCATAAGTCTGTGTTTCCTTTTTACACTGGGGATAAAGGAAATGTTAATTGTCTCAAAGACTTCATGGTTTACTGAGTTTAATATGCATATTGGTAAATTAACATTTCAGCTTCATTGTACCACATCGTTCATTTCATAATGGCATTTCTGTAGATAATTAATTATAAGGGACTGGTCTGAGGTTCTTACTTTCACAAAGAGAGTATATTGAGTGATAATTATGATAACCATTCAGCAGATGTTTTAAGGCTTGCTCTATAGATTTCATACTGATTAGAAATGATAGACTGTAATGGTATATTCAGTTGTTTGTTTACAGCATTTTAGAAAAATATATGATAAAATTTTGAACAGGAAGAATTTTTCCAGCAGTGGATTCCTGAAGATATTTTTGTATGAAGCAAAAGTTTGGGTAGAGTCCTCAATACCAAACAGAATAGTGAGAGAAAAAGTTTGAGATATTAAGCATATTCCTTTTTCCCCTTAAATATTGATGGTGCTTTCTGTTACCATCTTAATTTTTTTAAAGGTAAAATCAAATATTCAGAACGTGTATATGATGCCTGCATGGATGCCTTTGACTGCCTTCCCTTGGCTGCTCTGATGAACCAACAGTTCCTGTGTGTACATGGTGGCTTGTCTCCGGAGATCAACACCTTAGATGACATCAGGAAAGTAAGTCTTGGAGGTATTTCCTGCTAGCACAGTGTAAGCACCAACTGACAGCTCCTTGTGCCTTGTTAAGTGTTCTGTGCTTTCTTGGAGAAGATACAAAAGAGCTCTAGAAGAACCTCAAAATATACAAAGACTTAGCAAAAAAGACATATGATTGCAATGAGTATAGTGGGTATTTTTTTTAAATAGTCAAGAGCTTCATTATCAATAAGATCCTGCTATATTTTTAATAGTTCTGCATTGGAGTACCCAGCAGATTGTCTCATTGAGGCTTAATAAGTTCATGCTTGTCATACTCTTATGTTCTGAGAAGATTCTCAGAAATCTCATGGACATTCAGAGAACAATGTCAGACAGCTTCTTCACATAATCTGGTGTTACTGCATGTTATCAAGGACTTAATTTTTTATTTACATCTTTTGTAGAGATCTCAGTTGATATTTCTAAGAAGAGATATTTAAACCATTCATTCTCAGTGTTCCCAGAAAAAAAAAATCTTGTTTGCTCCTTGAGACTTGCAAACGTGGATATATATTTCTGAGCTTTCAAATTAGTAAATGATAATTTATATTCTGAGGTTAATTTGTAGTCTACCAAGAAACGAATATAGTTTAAAAAAAGCCCCAAGTTGAGCTAGTAATTACATGTTTTGGTTTAAAAGCAATTAGCTTAAGATATTAACTGCACTTTAAAAAATTACTGAATGCAAAGTTTTGTTTCTGAGATAAAGGTTCACTATTGTAGTAAACAAAAATACTCTGCATAAAATGGCAGAGTAAAGTTGTTTAGCTCTCAGATTCTAGATCAGGTTCATTAACACTTCCCTTCCCCCTGCCCAACCCAGCAGGTTTATTTATCTTTAGCAATCAGCAGAAATTGGGTTTGCATATTTATGAATTTTTGTTTAATTTAAATGAATCATAATTACATAAGAATTCATTGGAGAGGGCTGAAATAAGAAGTGTAGATATGCTGTGAATATGTCAAGATGCAAATGCAAAGGTAAAATTCTAGAGATCTCATATTGAAACTTTCTGAATGTTAAACACTTAAAAAACCAGTTTGTTCTCTTGAAATTTTTGAGGGGAGAAGGTATCTACTAGGTGCTGAATAATTTCTTGATCTTTCTGGTTAAATCAGACTGCAAGGCTTATTCATATTCCATCTTAACAGGGCTGCTCTTATATGAAAGAATTTTTGACTTTTTTATGGTGTTTTTTATATTAAAAGAGTTCTTGCGGGAGAATATTGATTTTTACTATTTTATGATTTTGCTGTACTTTGTCTTATTTGCGGTATGATTCTATGTAATTTGAAGTTTTAAATACCCATAGTAAAACCAGAAAGAGAAGTTTTTAGCTTCTTAATTAGGGTTGAGGTTATGGGAACCACAGAAATGTCATGCCAAGATGCTGTAATGCAGAGATATTGTCTTGATATTTAGATACTTTTTTTTGGTGAAAATGTACATAAATCTAAATGGGAACTTGCTTTAAAATAACTGCTGCATGTTTTCGAGATGCCCCACTTACATAAATTGAATGCTTTAAGATTTGAAAAATCATGAAATACAGAAATACTATACTCTCTGTTGTCCACTGGAATTCTTGCAAAAAAAGAGTAAAAAAGGCAAAAAAAAAAAAAAAAAGCAAACCAAAAAACTAAACAAAAATTCATATGGAATGGTAATCCACTGTGTCTCTTAATTTTCAGTTACATCTATTCAACTATCCTCTGTAAATGCTTGCAAGGAGTGTTTTGCTCTTACTCCAGCTCCATTGCTTTAAAGCTGAATAGCAGATTACTGTGAAGTCTCTTGTTCACCTGCTCTTGAATTGAAAAACAGTAATTTTGTTCCAATGTCTCCTGTGATACATAGTTGAAAGAATTTAGTATTTCTTTGTCTCTATTTTTTTCTTAGTTAGATCGATTCAAGGAACCACCTGCATATGGACCTATGTGTGACATCCTGTGGTCCGACCCATTGGAGGACTTTGGAAACGAGAAGACTCAGGAACACTTTACTCACAATACAGTCAGGGGGTGCTCGTATTTCTACAGGTGATTATTACTACTTTCAATAGACTTCAGATGGTTAACTGCTTCTGGTTTTGCAGTATAAATGTTTGCTTGAACTTCATGGCACTGCTTAGGTAATTAGGCCTTTTTTACTGCAGACTAGCCTTGTTTTCAGAATACTTCATGCTTGCTTCTTTTGAATCTCTTCTGTTATGCCACATTGGGGAATCTCTACATCACTTAATTTTATTCACTGAAGCCTGTGCATTTTGCTTATTTCTGTTCTTGTAAGTTAGAGAATGAATGTGTCACTTTTAAAAAGAGGTACATAACTACATTTCTAGTTTGAAAAATTAAAACTTTGTTTCCAAGGAAAGGTGCCAGCATTGGAAAACTGATTACCTATTGTTCTGCAGGGTGAATAAAAATTGTGATTTGCCCCACAGAGGTACTTTTTTTCTCTGTTTGATTAAACTTTTTTTTTTCTTTTTGTTTGGGGAGGGGAAGTGGGGGGGGAATAATTCTTCTTAAGAAATTCAGTATTTGAAGAACATTGGTTAAATGGGACTTAGTAATACCTGAAATGTAGTACAAGTGCCTGTAACATTCTTACAGAAGCATGTATGTACCTTCCTCTTCCTGTGACAGTGTGGGAACTTTAAGGAATTTGGGGTTTTTTTTTATTATGGTAGTTAAGAACAGCATGCAAGGACACCAGAACAGCAAAACTAGCAGGGGAGGAGGTTAAATGGCAAAATGAGCAATGTATTCAGGGAAATATCAATTGAACAATCCATTTTTGTTCGGGAGAATTGTGAAGATGTTATTGAAACGTTAAGAGGTTGTTGACCTTTTTGAAGTGAAGCAGTTCTGCTTCAGCCCATGCTAGTTGCACGCAAATCTAAGTTTTCTCAACAATCTAAGAAGGGAGCAATCCAGCTCTTTCACTTGCCTTAGAAAATCTCACCTTGAACACTGACTGTAGCTGTTTAGTAACATATCAGAAGTAAATCAATGGCTTCCACCAGCAAGCAGGTGACAGAGCCAGTGGAATCAGCCTCCTTATTGGTAAGGTCGTCAGGAAGGTAGCAGGTGGCTTGATGTTCAGAAATGAGATTTCCTGCTCCCTTCTTGGAGCTGTAGTTGCTGCAGCCTGGGGCCAGATAAGAGCAGAGCAGTTTGCTCTGCAGTCTGTGCTGCTGGCACCTGCATCTGGTGGGGAATTCCGGCCACGCTGGGGTCCATGATGTCTGGAAAGTGCTCAGTAGATGTGTTTGGGCTCATCATGAAAGGGATGGAAAACTGCTGCAAACAGTTGATCCGTGAAGAAATGGGCTGTGACTGAGGGGTAAAATCATTGCTCATCCTCTCAGCAGCAGCAAATGCTGGAGAGTACCTGAGACTCCCAGCCACTGCACACATGGGAGTAATAGTGATTTCCCCTCAGGAACAGCCTGTTAGATGTGGCTTATACTCAAATACAGAGCTGCTTATATTCTGGAAAAACTTCTAGATTTTAGGTTGGGATTTTTGTAGAGGTCTGCTCCATACCATTGTCGTAAAATTTCCTTATTATATGTATCAGTTTCCTCCAGAAAATGTATCAGACCTAGTCTGTGTACTGACACATATTCAGAAAAGTGCATGTTTCAGGAGAAGAGAAAATATTCAGAAGACAGCTAATTATCAGGTCTTGTGTGAGGGTCATATAACCGCTTAATGATTCAGTCAGAAGGCTAGCTTGGAGTCATGTTATCTGAGATCATATAAAAGCAAGCATTCCTTTTTAAAGAAGTACCTAGTTGCCCTGGAAGATGACTAATTGCTTGCCTAATGGTAATACCTGGTAAAAAAGGTATCCATCAGTGCAGAATGTCTAATTTTTCTTACCTTTTCTCGTTACTTCCTGAGTAAAGGAACAAATTTCCCTAAACAGGCAGCTTGGCTTGTAAAGGAAGGACTGCATTATTCAGTCCTTCTTCAAGAATGCCTTTTAATAGAATGATTGTGTTAATTCTTCACTGAATAATATTTCTTAAGTTTTTTTGGTCATTTCCGAAGAGGAAGTTAAAAGACAGCAATGAGGATTCTGGATGAAGGTCAGGGAGATTTCAGTCATGTCTGCGAGTCAGTGAAAGGATTTCTAGACAATTAAGACCTCCTAATCAATTGCAGGAAATATCTGTAATAAATAAATTTTATTTATCTGAGATGTTCATGATAATGACAAGTTGCAAGTTACTTTGCTCTGACTTATTTTCTAATACAGAAATGCTATGAGGAAAATAACAGTAATGGGGCTTTATAACTGTGAATGCACTGTGTTAACTGGACCTTCCATCTCAGAAGTGCATGAAATCCTTTTCATTCAGCTTTGTGAAATGTTGGGCCATTTATATGAGAAAGTATAAAGACTAGCTGACAGTAGTCTGACAAGCTTCTCACTGCGTTTCTTGCATGATCACTCTCATACAGCCTATAGAATTTCAAATTGGTCCGGTATTTCTTCATAAAATGTCCTTTTAATATGAGTTCTTGAAACTGCTATGGCTAGTTGTAAAATGTCAGATCTGGAAACCATAGGCATAATGTCATTTAGAGATGTAAAAAATAGCCTGATTTTCAGAAGTGCTCAGTCAACAATTAATGCACACTTTTAGCATCTAACAGCATTTTGTACTGTGGATTGTCAAAATAGCACAATGCCAGAGTGAAAGGTAAACTGTGCAATATAAGAAATTCATGAAAATATATTAAAGTTTCTGTACTTTAAAGAGAACAAGAAGTAATAGGGATGTGATTTCATTTTCCCTATCTGAAGTTTAAAATTGTATGTTCTTTGTAGTCATGGTCATGTTTGATGCAATTTTTTGAAAAATTAGAAATGATTAATGGGGTGCTGGTTATTTAATTTGTTCTTTCATTATGAGTTAAGCTTTTCTTTCATCCATACCTAAAATGATGTTGTGTTCAGAGTCTATTATAAACAAGAGGGAATTAATTTGTCCTAGTGTGATATTAGACCCACAGGCACACAGTTTTTCAGCTGATCCAGCCAGAAGTTTTCCTGTTTACAAGATTCTCTAGTTCTTGCCTTGAATTTTTCTGGCAAATATTTATTTGCACTAAGCAATTTGTACTGATCTCGCCAATGACCCTCTGCACTTCTTTCATAAGTTACTGGTACAGTAACTCTCAGTCATTTTTATAAGAAACAGGTTGGACACCAGGAAGAACTTCTTCACTTATAGGGTGGTCAGGCATTGGAATGATTGCCCAGGGAAGTGGTGGAGTCACTCTCCCTGGAAGTGTTCAAGAAACGTGTGCCAGCCTTGAATAGCAGTGGAATGGTTCAATCTTACACATACTCTGGGGTAGAGTAACAATTTTGTCCCTACAAGCACATGATTTCAGTGGTGCACTTGATGTGCAAGTTAAGTTTGTCAATATGTGAAGATTAAAGAAAAGTCTGCTGAATGCTTTTGAAGACAGTGTGTTTCAGCTCAGGGTGGGAGGCGTAGTTGCATGATTTTTTTCTATTTTTTTTTTTTTTAATTATAGCATTTTAAACAGACTCTTTTGCACCCTTTTCTACTCTTCTTTCTCCCAGGCCAGAAGCTTTTTGCTGCCTTCACATTGTCTGCCCAGATGTACTGGTAGAATTGCCTGTGTGCTCCATCAGGCCTGGGAAAGCATCCAGTTTTAAAAGAATGACTCTGCAAAAAAGATGTGTTTATTTGTTCTAATGCAGTTCCCTGTTCCACTTTCCAGTGCAGCTCTGCAGACAGCACAGCTAAGAGCAAGCAAAAGCTGGTGGAAGGGGATGTTCTGAGAGTTGCTTAGGTCAGCACAGGAACAAAAGCATTGGTCTTTGGAGACTCAAGTGTGAGGCCAGTGGATTTTGTCAGAAACCTATTTTATGTGTGCGTGTAATGTTACAGAAGCTTTTGGACTACATTTGAATGTTGTACTTTGAAAGAAATGCTTATGCCTGTCTTTTAATGGCATGATGAGGGATATGAAAAAAATGATGTTAATTCCATCTGCTTTTTCCAGTTATGGGTGGAAAAAACATTTGAAAACATTTGCCATTTTGGTTTATGTTAGCAAAGTATCGCTTCTCTTTTAAAACTGCCCAGAAGTAATCAACAATCATGCAAAAGAGACTTCAGAACTAGTAAACTATGTTAATGAGGCATGTTAATGGAAGAAGATCCCCAAGTAGGGAATATAACAGTCATCTACTCCATGGGGAATAACATCTCTGTAGCTCAGCAGAGGGGTGTTTTGTTTTCTCTTTGAATCACCCCTCCTCTGTGATTCAGCATGACACATGAAGGCAGGAGGCTGGGTCGCTCTGAAAAAGCCTGTTGCGTGGGGGACTTCTGTTTGTTTGTTTTCCCTCCTGGCCAACTGCTTTATTTCTGGCTCATCTGAATTTCTGTCTGGGCTCTGCAAAGCAGGGCAAGGAGGAGAGGGCTTTTGGAAGGGTAGCGCTCTGAAAAACAAGTAAGGAATTTAATTGCTAGTCAGTCTTTATAATAAAAAACATTAGAAAAAAGATTTCCAAGCAGAAGTAATTTCTATAAAAGTTTGTTTCTGGTAACTTTTGCCATAATGTCTGTTTCATTGGCTCTTTGAAGGACTTTTTATTTTTACCTGCTTTTTAGGACACGTATTTTTGTGTTGAGGAATGTTGTTTAATCTAAAACAGATACTAAGGAAATGCTGGATAGTATATGTAATAGCTGCAAATGATAGAAAGTTTGCTTCTCCCCAGCCCCTACTTCAACAAGAAGCTCAAGAAAAATGCCTGCAAACTGCTGTATTTTTTTCAAAATAAAATATCCAGAAAGACTGCTCATGGCTTGCGGTGGTCTGGGTAATAGGGCAGCTAGCACACTGAAGGGCTCATGCTATTCACTTTTTTATAAATTTGCATGGAGCACTGTGTGACATCTCTGCCTTTGTAGATATGGGCCCTGTAGAATCAGGCAAATTCTGCTAGCAGAACTCTTATTTTCCATAGATTTATGAAGAACAAGATAATTAAGCAATAAAAAACCCCACCACTTTTGTACTTGAAATAGAAAGAAGAATCTATCATATTAGGAGCATTTTTTACCACTTCATTATATCTTCTTTAAAAGTAGTACTTAACACTGGATGAAAAGAATACTATGGAGGAAAAAAAGTGATAGCCTAGACATTTTGAGCAGCTGCATTGATAACAAACATAATCAACTGTCTATCAGATTTTCATGATAGACCCCAGTTTTCAGAAGTTAATGTAAAAATTTCTAAACAAAATGTACCATAAGTCTACATTTAGTCACAATTAATTAAGAAAAGAAATGTATGCAAATCAGTTCTCATTTGCCAGTGGTTTGAATGGCAGCCTGTCAGCATTTGAGATCATTGCAGTTGCCAAAATGATACCCCACGTAATTTGGGAATTGAATTTGTTTTATAATGGCAATCTTTTTAAACAATTCCAAATACCAGACCTGCATCTGAAAATATATGCTAGGTTGCTCAAGTCCAGAAACAGCAATATAACATTCCATTGGTTTTCTATCTACAAATGACATTTCAGCTTCAAAACACCTAAAAAAATTTTGGAAGCAAGTAATATAATTTCTCTTGGATAAACTAAAGGAAGATGATGCATTAGGTTGGGGGAATGGGCTGTGTAGGTTTTCATCTTTTTCATGCATGAAGTTAGAAACTGATGGAGCTGTTAAATGATTGCAAATGGGCTCTTAAGATGGTCCATGAAATCATGCCTGGGACAGCAGTTTTTCATATAACGTATAGTTGAGATTTTTTTTTTCATACCTTGCTCAGTATGTTTAGCACAGATGTATTCAGTGAGCACATTTTTAGGGTTTCAGAAGTCACAGAATTTTAAGTTGCCAGTGGGAAAGATAATTTGTTTATCAAGGAGATAAAGTTCAGGATTGAAGATTGATTTGCCTTTCTTCTTTCTCTCTTTCCCTCTTGTTCCACTTGATCACCTTATTTTCTGGTGTCCGCAAGCAGCCGCTCCATACAGTAGTCAGTGGGTGAATAAGCTTGTTCTGTTACAAGAAACTGTTGTATTAGATTTTGCGTTTTTGCAATACATTAAATCTTAGAGTAATAAAAGAAAGTACCTTTTTTCTGATAAGCCATAGGCGGATTGTTGTTATGTAATGAATTGCAGTTTCTAACATTCCTTTCCAAGCGGTTATGGGGTGGGATTAAAAAAGACACTGCTGGTTATGTTGTCTCTACTGAAATCTGCCTGTAGAGCAGGTGCTGATTTCATGAATGATGCATGTTTTATGATACATTTTTTGAAAGCTAGAGCTCTGTGTGCTGCTTCTGATAATGCCATAACAGGTACTATTACTTTTTTTCCAACAGTTACCCTGCTGTATGTGAATTCCTACAGCACAATAACTTGTTATCCATACTCCGAGCTCATGAAGCCCAGGATGCTGGGTAAGTGTGTGTGGAGAGGGGGCAATAATGGCCTACCAGTCCCAAAGAGAGCACAGAAAGGAAGAGCAGATAAGTGAGAATTAACTGGAAAATATAAGTTGCAACAGTTCTCACTTTTTACTAATGCTACAAATACACACACTGGCATTATATAATGTCTTTTACATTATTATTAGTGAGTTACAAGACTTAATGATTCCTTAAATATGCCACTTATCGTTTTTTTATACCAGATGATGCCAGACATGGAAAGAAAAACAAATTCATTTCAGAAAAAGGTTTGCAAATGTGTCAGTCTTTTGACACACTGATTGCTACAATGCCAGAGAAGTGTTTTGGCTCACAAAGGCCAGAACTGCCTTTTAGAATCTATTAGGACTGTCTCAGCCACCTGAAACTTCTGGGCCTACTGGTTTTATATTTCATTTTAATAAACCTAATTGTGGACTCAATAGGCACATAAATTTTTCTGCAGGAGTATCATTAATGAATTCAAGAAGTCTAAGCTAAGATTAAGCCATTGCATGCAAAAACAGTCCAGGTCAAGCATCAAGGGGTGTTGATGGTTCCCCATGAAATTATTGTCATTATAAAGGAAGAAATTTTTGTGCTGCTTTAAAAAATTGTTTTAAAAATTCCTCTTATTTGAAACGCAACATACTTATGAGGAAATAATGAAGGATTGGAATCTGGATAAATAGCTTTGCATATCATGCATACATTATTATTATTGTGGTTGGTTGGAGGTAGAGACTTTACCCAACTTGAATGGCAATAAAAGATAAATTAGCAGCATTGTAGGAATAAGGTCAAAATTCACCATGCATATAAAAAGCTATTCTGAATGTTTGAATTGTCATGACTTCAAAATGGTAATGCAATTAAAAGCAAGCTATTAATGTGCCAGAAATACCTAGCATGAAATATGCGAGGGTAATGAAATTTCAATTCTCTTGTATAGCTTTTCAATAAAGAGTGAAAAATAAAATTTTGTGGAAGGATTGCATTGAAACTGTACAACAGTTTCAGTGCAACTTGTGTGGATGTTTGGTAAATTCTTAGGTTTCTTGTAACCAAGGGCTAAAGAGCAGTGTTTGATGTACTTGTGTCTAAGTACTTTGGTTGCTTTCTTTCCAATTACTTGCACGCTTAACACTTGATTGATTATTTGTTGGTCCAATAAACCTTTTATTTTTCATGAGGCAGTAAGGTTAGGTAATGAAAACATGCAGATGTTAATAAACTGGCTAATAGAGTGGATAAGATTAGACACAGCACTGACAGTATCAGATGCTCCGTTTCCCCTTCCCTTCTCACGCCTTCCATGTCCCCTGGCCTTGCTGTTGCTTCCATGCCTGGAGAGAGCAGGCAGCAGAGGGAAGGGTCCTGTCTCCAGAAGGGAAGTGCATGTCTCCCATGACCAAGGTACCTGCTGGTGCTTGCTTCTCCCACAGCCCCCATAGAGCAAGTGTGGGAATGTCCTAGGTGCTGAGCAAATTCACAACAAAACCCACCTCTGGCTCACTGAATTTCAGACAGAGACACAGCTTCCAAGCATGGGTCCCTGGTCATGTCAAATGGTTATAATGAGAAAGTCTGCAGGGAATGCTTCTTTCCTGTGGCTTTTAAATACTCATGTGCGTGTTTTTCAGTCTTGGCGTTTGTTAGCAGCCAGAGCACTAATGTACTAGGCGTTTTTTGCACTGCATGTGGTCAGTGTCAAATACACATTGAACACTGGGTAGTAATTGGTATCTTCTCTTTTCTCTTAGGTATCGTATGTACAGGAAAAGCCAAACGACAGGCTTCCCTTCGCTAATCACAATCTTTTCAGCACCAAACTATCTAGATGTATACAATAACAAAGGTAAGAATGTAATTCCTGTTAATGTGCAGTAGACTGTACTTCTCTTTGCTCGAATATGTTGGTGTCTTTTCATTCCTTTATTTATCAGTTCATGCTCATTTTCTTCCTCTTTTTATTAGTTCAAGCCCATTCCACTTATTATATAATACAAACCTAATTAAATTCTTTACAGGCAGATGTATGCCTCTGAACATAACTGTGTATGTTAATATGCCTTAGGATATTTCTGTATTTTGACTGCAAGTTATTAAGTAAATGCTACACAGGAAGCAAAACTTAAAACAGCCCTATTAACTAAGAGAAGTATATTAAGAAATGCTCTGGGTGAAATGTTTAGAGCCAAGTGTTCCTTATAATTAGTTATCTGTTCCTTGCTTCTTTCCAATAAAATTATTGGAGTTTGTGCGAACTGTCTAGCCAGTTAAACTTTTACAGATCATGAGTGGATAAGGCATGGGATGGATGTCTGAGTTTCTTTACATTTCATGCTTTTTAATACTTGACTACTGAAATGTAGAAAATTAAATATAAATAGCCAAAAAAAGGTTACTACAGAAGTAAGAGTCACTGGTCACTGTATAAAGGCTCCACTGAATGCACGTCTTTGCAGCTTCTCTGAACTTACTCATTTATTGCATTCCCAGAAATCTCTAATGAACTGGGGAAAAAAAATCATATTTCTAAAAATAATGTTTTCTGATAAACCTGTCCTCCTATATTTTGAAATGAGCAGTATTTTTTACTTTCTCCTAGTCCCCATAATGATAAAATTGCATTCCTCTGTGAACAAAGTAAAATAATTCTTTCTCAAATACATTCTTAAAAGTTGCTCCCTTGCAAAGAGATCAGTTTCTCTTGGGAAGGGATATTTTTAATCTGGATGGTTGTTTGCAGAGGAAGCAAGCAATACTTCTTTCTAAACTTGAAAAAGAAAGCTTCTTCAGGCATCATTTTACGTTATAAAATTTATAATCTGAAAGCTTTTGTGCCGTGAACTGTATGCAAGGGAAGGAAACATTTCACTGGTAGACAGTGGAGTTTGTACACCTCCGATTTCTCAACATGCCTGCTAACTTGAGGAAAAATTAATATGTTATTCTGCAAAACTGTGCAAGCAGAACTATCAGTAGCTACTTTTGTAAAAATCAATGATGTAGGCATTCTGCTAGCAACCTCAGAAGTGCAGGAAGAAGTAAGGAATATGTTCATTTTCTTGGTAGGATCATTGCTATTGGTGGAGAGATGTGTTTACTCTCCTGGTTGGCTGCTTTGGGTCAAAGGCTGATCACAAATCTGTACAAGGAAGGTGGTAGAAAGTGTTTGCTTCTTAGGCATGGAAGCAGTTCTGTGCAATGAAGGCCATGGGTGAATATGTGAAACTTTATCTTGAAGGCAAGTGTTAAGTGGAAATCAATGATTTACAATGCTCAAAACCTGGAATTTGAAACCACAGAATTTGAGTGGTAAAGAGAAGTGCCTCTCTATTATCTCCATTTCCAAAGAGTGGGTAATTTCTCTTGTTCCAGGATGTTCCACTGTGGCAGGCATGTCTTATACGTGGTGGAAAGCCTATTTTGATGGAAAGCTGTACACTGTTTGCTGAGAAATGCTGGTTATCTGTGGACATAGCTGGAGTTGATGGGCACTGCCAGCGATACCTGCTCAGAGTGAGCTCTGGCAAATCAGCACTGACACAACATTAGCACCCTTGTGCCACTCCTTAGTATATAACTTGTTGTAAATTCAGAGGCTGACCTTTAGCAGCTTTGTAATAGATCTCCACTGAGTTTATCTGCTTCCTTTTCTCTCATTAGAACTTTTGACGCATTATTTTATGTGACGATTGCTCTGGCTCTTGGCATTTAAAGTATATAACGCATACTTTTTCATACTGCATTGCTCATGCATCTTTATCTGGATAGTCTCTAGGTGCTAGCTTCCCTCTTCAAGGTAAAAGCCCACTATCATATAGAATGAGTCCAAAGCATGCCGACTTTTTGGCTTCCTTGGTTTGCAGCAAATGAGTTAACTGAGAGCACAGTTTCTGACTGACTACAGGAGGAAAAGGAAAGTCTTTCCATCCATAGGTGTTGTTAGGGCAGTTGCTCTAGCTTGACTGATCATGCACTGGTGCAGAACCTGATTGATTTTTACAGGTCATCTGGAGGTCTGGTTACTGTCAATCCTTGGAAAGGGAGTTACTCTCCTATTAGTAAGTGCCTTCTGTCTAGTATGCATTTTCAGTGTTCCTCTGATTGTCAGCCAGCAAAGTTACCCTGAATAAATTTCCTGAGAGGCTCCAGAACCCACTGACCTGAAATGGGTAATTTTTGAATGCAGTATTGTTTAAGATAAATACACTTTTTAAAAAGCTGCAAGAAGCTAAGAATGCTCATTTTCTACTCCAGATTGACAGTTCTCACACCCCTTGAAGCAGATGTAGTTTCTTGAGCTGCCTCAAAGCACTTCAGGAATAGACCTGTTTGCCAGGTTTATCCAGGGGCTCCTTCAGTCCCTGCTGGAGAGCAGCCATGGGATCAGATCTGGCATCAGATGTATCCTTAAAGAGCAGTAGGGAGGCAATGATCTCAGTGCAAAAGAAGGTTTGACAGGAGTGGCTGAAGATAAGCTACCCTAACATGCCCATGTTCAGCAAATCTGCTGTTAATAATGCTACCATGGAGCCTCTGCATGGGCTGTCTCACAGTACTGACCCACCATGGCAACCTCTTGTGGCTTTGTGTTGCTGGAATCTGGCTCCAAAGGGAGTTTTCTGTATCCCTTTGGTTCCTGGCTGTGGCCTCATGCAGGCTGCCTGCGTTACTCGTGCACTCACTGCGGGTCCTGTCACAGCCCCAGGCCACACACACAGAGCTTTGGGTGCCGAAGTGAGGGTTTTCAATTAGGAGACTCCTGTCAAGGCTTCCCTCTGTAGTTAATGGAGACAGAGAGAGAGAGAGGCTTTCAGGGGGTGATTCAGAGACTCAGAAACTGCCTCAATATCGGGAGGCTTGTGTCCTTCTTTTTCCATTATTATCCTTCTCCATTACTGTTATTAATTCCTTCTATATTCATTATAATGGAGAGCATTGGCAAAGGGAAGAAATTTTTATATGGTTTTTGGCAACTTCTGAGCTACTGCTCAATGTCTTCATAGCTTTTGCAAACATTTCTGCTTTCATTTATTTTATTAAAAGGCATAAAGATACTTTACAATTATTATTAATACTCGTTACAAGAAATACCATTGCATTGGTGATTCTTCTAAGACTACTGCTTCTGGAGAGAAAGCTTATGCAAGAAGAGAAATGTTAATTTGATTGTGGTAGTTACCTGTGACTTCATGGCACCAGAGATCATCTGTGCTGAACAAGAAGCGCTGAGAAAGTTTTGTAAATACAGATTTACCCCTGGGTTCCAGGATGCCCATAACTAGGAGAAATTCTCAATAGCAACAGAATAAGACGGTGCCAAAAATTACCTTGTGGTATGATCTGGCCTTGTATCGTGTCTAAACATTCATTCCTGCATTCAGTATTTCTTAATTCCTTAATTAGGGCTTGTTGTAATGCTGGTCATGCTTGTTGTAATATGTTGTAATGCACACCGCCCCCCCCCCCAAAAAAAAAAAAAAAATCAGGAGAAATATTCTACAGAAGTTCTACAGAGGCAGAAAAGTTACTTGTAAAACACTCGTGGTACTGGCATTTTTGTGTCTGGCTGTCACTTCAGTAAGTGTGTGCTTTTTGGCTGACTGAGCAATTTTAACGTGCTGTTTAAAGACACACTATTATTTTTGAACCCTTTTAAAAGATTAGGTTTTATAGTGGAGAAAGAACAACCAGAGAATCCAAAGTTATCAAAAAGATCCCCAGCATGAGGATTCTTCCGACATGCTGCAACATACATGTGCTGTTACTGAAAGGAAAAGCAGGAAAAGAAAGTGAGTCTGCAGGAGAGTTTGGGATAGTAGAAAAATAAGACATCTGTAAATCTTTATGCCTGTTAATGTATCATGAGTAATATGTCAGTGAAGTGTGTGTAAAGTGTCAGCATGAAGTGCACCATAGATGCACATGAAGAAAGATACCTGATCCAGATGGATCTAATGGGAAAATTATTTTCGCCTGGAAAAAAGACAGTAGTATACCTGGAAGACAAGGATGATATGTGAGAAATATTATCACTTTGAGGGGAAGAGAAGAGATGTAACCTCTGTTTGCCCTATCAGTTTTCTTTAAAGCCTTATCTCTGCTGCTGTGATGAGTTCTTGTCACAGAAGCAAAAGCTTTTAAAGAAGAGTTGTCAGGGTATCTAGGCCATCTCATTGCTGATGCAGAGAAGTTTGCCAAAAGTGATTTTTGCAGTCTGTTGATAAAGTCTTGAATGTGACTGCCGTTTCTTTGCAACACGCAAAATAAAAATCTTCAAAATTTTATGAGGAAAGATGTTTCCACCTACAATTATCTTCACTTCTGCATTGAATTATTTAGACCATTACCCTGTATAGTAAATAATTTTTCTCCTTTGATAATATTTAAACTCCTTGAGCATTTTACTAACTCTTATCCCTGACCTGACTTGGGCAGAAAATGCTGTGGTTACTTAGCGACTCTTCTTGAGAAGGCACTGTTCCCAATTGCACAGTTAATGCTGAAGTTAATTTGGCATTAAATCATAAATTGAAATTCTTTCTTAGGTGTGAAGAATTTGAGGGACTTTTCTCTGATTCATTTTCTAAATGCAGGATGAGGTTTCTGAAAGAAAATTACAAGAAAATTAGTTAAATTGTTTGCTAAAGATATTTTTAGTTGTTCATGTAAAAATACTCTGGGCTAGTATTTCTACCAAGCCCATTATTTTTTCCCTCTAATTATTTTTTTCTAGTGGAAATGGTATCAATTAATTCACACTAAAAAATTATTTGGCAGATTGTGAAGCAGGATATGTAATATCTTTGAGAAATTCTTAACTATCTGTCACACAGTTTAATGTTGTTCACTTTGCTTCAGGCCTTGACCTACCTCCAAATATATAATCTTTTCAAGCACAATTTGGGATGCCAGAGGGTCTGAGACATCTACTCACATCTGACAGGTGTGGCACAGTTGTGCCAGTGTCATCTTTAACTGAGGGAGACCAAAGAGATGCAGCACTAGCTGCTGTATCTAACCCTGAAAAGATTAGAAGGGCTGTCTCCATTTTAACCAAAGGAAGGAGGTTTTTTACCTGCACAGTTTTTAACACCCATATTTCCACCCTAGGGGTACCTATGTTAAATGCTTCAAGCTAAACAGTACAAATGCCCTTTGCCTGCTGCATTGGCGTTTCATTTCACTCTGATTTTGAGCATCCGGTATCTCAGTTTACTAGCATTGGAAAGAAGTGTAATGTCATCTGGGCTATCTGCATGTCTTCACTTTACAAAACATTAGTTTTTAAAGCTTAAAACAGCAAGTAACAAAATTAGGTTAAAATGTGTATGTGTGTTAAGAATAATAAAATACAATTCTTGCTCTATTTGGTGATTATACATGATAATGGCTGGTGGCTTGGTCTGCTACCATCTGTCTGAGGATGTGTTTGGAAAGAAAAGTATTGAGGTTGAAGCCTGGAATAATAAGCAAATGTTGGAGAGAGTAATATTTTCCTCTCTTAGGGTTTCATAACCAAAGGAACCCATCCCATTGCTGTCTCCTCCATCAGCAGCTGTGTGACCTCCACGCTTGTAACCTTTAAAAGCTGCATGTGCTTTCAGGGCTGCTGGTTCTCCTCTAGCTTCTAAGGCATCAAGCTAATGTGGACTAAGGGATGAAACCCCCAATCTTTTCTGAGCCAACAGAGAGGAAAAAGAAAGCTGTGACCAAGAGAAAGCACAGGGCAGATAAGCCTGGGGAAACTCCTGCTGTTATCTGAGAAGCATTTTCTACTTGATCCGGAGGAAGTTTTCCTCTTTTGACTACTAAGTAGTAGTCAGTACTGTACAATCATAATAAGAGCTGATTTGCTTCATGTTAAATATCATCTTCATTACTTACATAATAAAAATATTCTGTGTGCATTGTGCTTGTAAATTACAGATTTTTAATTTTAAATGCCAAAAAGTATTTGTGATACTGGCAACTACCTTACTTTATTTTATTCTTTTAAGAGGAGAGTTATTTTAGAAGGCTTCTCTGTTATTACCCTGCTTTATTGTATAATGTTATTTTGAAGTAATTTGTTGAGGAGATGTACAGGTCATTTACAGAGGAGAATTTTTTAAAATACTATTATTGGAACTTTATTTTGTAAGGTATTCAGGTATACAAATTAATAAGGTTTTGTGAGGAAATTTTTATTGCAGTAATCTTAAATTATCTTCATTTAAAAGAAAAAAAAAACCAACTAAAGCTGTTTTTTTGTTTAGTATTGTGTTTTGCAACTGTTCTGCATAAGGTTCAGGCTTTTTCAGGGGCCAGTTTAAAAGTTCCCCATAAAAAAGATTTTTAATTCAAATTTCACAGATTCAGAAATAGACTTAATAGATAAATTGAAGAAGTAGTGGGAAGGGGGACTACCTCAGCTCACTAAGATGATGAATTTGAATTTCTAGTCCTTCTAAATGAATCTTTACAACCATTAAGTGGTCCTTTTTGTGTGGTTTTGACTCATTTTTTTCTGTAAAGCCACAAGCTATTTATTTTTATTATGCAATTGTGTCACTGTAATAGAAGAAGAATGAATTTTGATCAGCTGCATGTGATTTCAGCCAAAATCTGTTGGAAATATTCAGATCATTGACACTAGTTTCCTCATTTTTGCTAATAGCAGTATTAAGCCATTTTTTCTTCTACTGAGCAGCAGAATGACTGCGGTTGTCAGAGTGGGATGGGCAAGAGTCAAATGTGGCTTATTTAAATGGAGGATGTCTCCTGGCAAAAGTTCCTATTATTGTCACCAAGCTATTTTCTGTGTCTTAGTGAGTAGGTTTCAGAAATTCTCAGGTCACTCTGGACTCTGTCATTGACCACAAAATGGAAGACATTTAACATCCTATTAAATATTTGTGAAGCAACAGCCTGGTGCATAAAAAAAGGTTTCTTCTCTGCTTGACACACAGTCAGTGAAGAGAGAGAAATAATCAGAAGAAATTATTCATTCAGTCCCTTCAGCCATCTCTGCATTTCCTACAGTGCTGTCTCACATTGCACTTGTGCAATTTTATTGCTGACTATTAAGTGATAACCAGTCCCTGGAACTATATTCCTCCCTGGGGAGCCAGAAGTGGGAAGGCTGAAGGAAAGGGGAAAGCATAGGATGATACACCTTCTTGTGCTGACTGTTTTTGTTGCTTGTGTTGATTAAATATCCTGCATGCAGTCTCCTGTGACTGCAGTGTTTAAAGAGTTTCATGTCTTTAAGTCACTTTGGTGATAATCTCAAAATTACCTTTTAGGATTACCATTTCAGATATGAGCCTGAAGCCCATTAAAAAAAGTTAACACTGAACTTGGTGCAGTGCTTTAAAAAGTGGGTGTGGCATAAATATCTATATTTCTGCCTGTGAACAGATGTAGTCTGTGTGTTTGTGTGTTGATAAGAACGATGAGAATGTTAAATGGTGCAAGACAAATTGTATTAGTATTGATTCGTATTACAGGGAGCACAGTCTTGAATGGCTCGAGTTTGCATAATGTGAGAAGCAAGAGTTGTCTCTTGTACAATACTGTGAATGAAATATGTTGAAAATGTCCATCAGAAGAGCAGTGTTCAGACTCTGAGTCATAAATGCTTTTTTTTGTTACCTTCAAAGCATGGTTGTGAGGAGCTCAGATAACTGTGAAATGAGGGATTCTGAATGCTCTGCTTCATCCCTCAGTGCTGACAGATCCCAGAGCTCACGTTCTTGACTACTCAGGGATATTAATTCACTTAACTTCCCATCTTAGTGGCAGGGAAAGCTGTTGACACTGCTTTCAGGCTGAAAATGGATTTCCACTTCAGTGAGGCTTTATCCTGCTATAACTAGAATTCAGGTGCTGCCACTGGATCCGAGTGGGTGGAAGCTGGTGAGCAGCTCTGTGGGCTGTGTGTGCTGTCGGCGTTCCTGGTCTGGTAGCCAGTCACACACATGGCTGATGTCTCTTTTATTTCTTTCCTTTCTCCTTTCTAGCTGCAGTATTGAAATACGAGAACAACGTTATGAATATCAGGCAGTTCAACTGCTCCCCTCATCCATACTGGCTTCCAAACTTCATGGATGTGTTTACCTGGTCCTTGCCGTTTGTTGGTGAGAAGGGTATGTATGTAAATCTGTTCTGTTCATGAAAACTGCAGAGTTGTTTCTTAATCACTGTGCATGTGGCTTCATTTTAAAGGACAAGAATAATTTGAAGACAGATATCCTGCTTTTGAGGACAAAGTTATAGAAAAGGACCTGAGAGGGACAAGCAATTACCAGTGATTAATCACACTTCTCATATTTTTTTATAATTTCCACTGTTTGCAGTTGATGCCATCATCTTTCTGCTGCAGGAATAGATTTTATGGCATTGCAGGCCAGAGGTGCATTCACTAAACAGAATTGTGATTTGCTTTTCTGTTATAAGCTCTCGAACATTCCCTTGGATATTGCTTACTGCTGAATGGGCATCTCAACAGACTTCACTACATGGGGTTACATCTTTACTCATGTTACCTTCATGGGTGGGTTGCTTTTTTGTCAGCAAACACCGTGATACTAAGACCCAGACTGGCTAACTGTTCCTGGTCAGAGTAGAGGGATGCCAGTAGGAAGGAAAACCTGCTCCTCAGCCCCTTCTCTGCACAGGACATGTGGTGCCTCATCACTAGAAAGAAGAGTCTAAAGAACACAAATGGTATTTTATTGAAACATGATGCTCTTGATGGTGCCTAAATTCAGCTTCATGCTATGAATGGCGAGCACACAAAAGGCATGAAAACACTTTGGTCTAGCATATTAAATGAATACAGAATACAAACTGCCTAAATCCCAAGTCATTTATTCAGCGCCCAAGATGAAGCTTGCTTTCATCCATCCATTATAGAGTATTGCTGCAACAGCAATTACTGCCAGAAAACTCTAATAAACTCTTAAAAGCTGCTTGAATAACAGTTCTCTCTTAATAGGCAACTGGAAATACAGCCAGCTGTGTCTTGTACCTGCAGTCATGACCAGCTTTGTTTTGAGCTACTCTTTTGTTTGAGGAAAGCTGCTGGTGAGATGCCTGAGGTCTCTGTGAACAAAGCAGATAGACAATGTAACAGGGATTAACAAAGAAAAGGCAGCTGTTTGCACTAATGGAGACATTATGTAATCCTCACTGACTGCGTGTTGCAGACTTACGTGAAGCAGATAAAACGCTTTCATTTTCTTCGGCTGTAAACTCAGCCAGGCTGTTTTTAGGTTGGGCGTGTTCTCCACACACATTACATTACAGTAGGATGTTCTGTAAGGTCGCTTTTTCAGAGGCTTCCCATCAGCAGCCTGCTCAGGTGGGGCTGGAGGATGCATGGTCAGAATTGTTGAAGTTCTGAGATCATATGTTCCTCAGTCTTCTTACCTCTTAGGGATATTTTTTTCTCTTTCGTGTCTTCCAGTGGTCACAGTTAACAATTTCTTGGAAATTTTAGAGCCCAAAGAAGTGAAATCAGTCTTTTCCTTTCTATGCAAAACAGTATTCAAGGATGTAAGAGTTAGTGTTCTACACAACTGGTTATTAATTTCCTTTTTTTTTAATATAGATTTTTTTCCTTCAAAGGCCAACCAAGGTAGGAAGCTGTTAGCTTCACTGGTTGCTGTTAATGTGGAAAGTCTTTCCACTAATACTGTCAGAGGAAAATATTAAATCCTTCACTAAAGTAGGAAAAGATCTAGCTTTGTCCCACCCTTCTAATTTTCCAAGCCTTCATAGTAGTCACATAAGAGGATTTTAATAACTGCTTGACTAAAAAATTTTAAGTTTCAACCTGTGTAGCTTGCACAAGGCTAGACAAGCCTGGTAACACTTTTAATGTTGCTTATTACATGTAGGTGTAGTGAAGTTTTTCTTAATCTGCTAATTGCTTCACATCTTACCTCATAACTTTGGCTTTTCTGTTCTCCAAGTTGCATTTCCTTGATATTGATTTTTAGCTGGGATTGGTATTTTCACTGTTCTCACTCTGTGTGTGCTCTAGTTAGTGTCTCACAGTTGTCTCTCTGGAAAGAAATGAGACCAGGTAGGGACAGCCTATGGCTGACCATTTTATACCCAAGTTGCAAAGTAAGCAATCTGAATACAGTCTGAATTCTCCAATAATGATGTATCTATTGAATATAGAAAAGTTCCACATCTGAGGAATGTGCACTGTCTGGTCTTTTTTCCTGGAATTCAAGGGACACCAAAGACATATTACAAAGGTTAATGTTTTGTTGAACTGGAAGTATTATCCAAGACCTGGATAGATAAAGAAATACTCTATGATCCCTCTTGTTGTACCTTTTTCCACTGGCATGTTGTTCCCATTCTCTGGGCAGGGAAATCAAATCCTGTTGCAGTTTAGGAGCGAGAGGAGAAGGGTCAGTTTGTTATCCTAGTTGAGTGAAAGACAAAAGAATGTGTTAAGGGAAAAAAAACAAATGTTGTCTACATCACTGACAGTTGAAAAAAGAGACATCATTAGCAGATTTTTTTTTAAGTCTATTTGTTGTGTTCATTGTATTTGGTAAAATATTTGTGGAAACTTGTATTTTTATTAGCTGCACAGGACACTTTCAGCTTCTATTACTAAAGGTCTTGTTATTTAAAAAGTGGGTGCAGTTATTGCACTGAATTTTCTTTCATTCACACTATTACAGCTAGAGTTGGCTGACAGACCAGGAAATCTTAATATCAACATTTTGCACTTGTTTTCCATTTTAGTGACAGAGATGCTGGTAAACGTGCTGAATATCTGCTCAGATGATGAACTGGGAACAGAGGAAGATGGATTTGATGGTAAGAGCCTGTAGCCTGGTTGAGATTGTTTGCCTTGAAATTACTTTAAAAGTTTTTTTACTAACCGTGAAATAATTTTCTGAGTCCCAGTTGAGTTCTATGCCACTGAAAGCAACTCTTATGCTAGACTCCAGTGGATTTGCTTCCCATATGCTTCAGAAAGAATTAATGGATCTGCCCTGTTCTAAACCTTTTCTTCATCTCAGTCTTCTGGTTAAAAATCCTGCATTTCCCTCCACGAAATCTGGGTTGTGTTGTCACAAAGGGGTCAGATGATTTCATGCAAAAGATCGCAGGCATTCTCATAGTCAGTTTAATTAGGTCAGTGAAATATTCTTCCTGCAATGAAGAAAGCTTCCTGCAGAGCTCCTTCCCAAAATGTTGGTACTGCGACTTTGGAAGACTTGTACTTAAGGTATTTCTTTAGTCACTTCTTTTAATGCACTTGAGTGTCTAAAAGGCTTTAAAGAGCAACAGAATCATTAAAAATAAGCATGTAAACACAGATAGAAAATGTTTTAACTTGACATTTCTGCTAAGAGAGAAGTGGACAGTTCTGTTATCCTTTGGGTTGAAGTTTATATGATGATTAGTTGCCTTCTACCTGGTGGTTTGAATGTAAATAATATACTTTGTGTCTTACAGCTTGAAGATTCTTAAAAGTCAATTTATTTTAGACATAATTTTCTCTTAGGCTGTGCAAGAATAAGTAGCATCTCTCTTAAGTGTCCCTTCTCAATTGAGAAAAGCTGAAAAAAAATCCTATACATCCCTGACATTCTTACTCTGAATGCTTTCAGTGTTTAAAAAAATATCTGTGGAAAGTAATAATAGACAATCTATCTAATTTTAAAAATCTATGAAAAGAACAAAAATACTAAACAATATTTTTAACAAAGAAGAACCTTGAAAAATCTAGCACTACTGAATATTCTTGAGATGTTTTTAGGCAGAATGAATGAACAAGTAGAACAGAGAACTTTCAAGTAAGACAAATATTTAATGAAGCTCTAATTAATAATTAAGATTCTTTTTCAAAGTATTTATTTTTAATCTTTGGAACAGGAAGCTAGATCACATGTTTTGCAAAATGTTTCCTTTGTCATGGAGAAGATTGGTATGAATGATAGTAGTTTGATTTTATTCTGAAAAAGCAGATGGTATTACCTGTTCTACATAGGCCCCAGAGTGTGGACATGAACAATTATCTTGCAGGACTTGGGACAAAGGCTGAATTATTGAAACTGGTAATCAGTGAAGAGAAGAAAACACCTGTTTGAATATTGTGCCCATTTTTTCCTCATGAAATTTAAATAAGTCACTACTCTGTAATTAAAGTACTGTGTGAAATTGTATGGAGGCATATGATGAGTAAAAACTGTGTCAAGTTAAATATACTAGCAACAAACCATGTGCTTAAAATCCTTGGTTCAAGAGAGCTCTTAAGCGCAGTGATTGCAATGCCAAAGCAAAGATTTTATGTGAAAGACTTTTAAATTAATTCAGCCTTGGCCTAATACTTTCTTTTAAAGTTGTACTATAGGCTTCCATTGGGCATAGACAACCAGTGCCTATACTCTTCTTCTAAAACTTTGGAATGTCATCATTCCCATCTCTGAGTTACAGTTCAGGAGCACGTTTTCTAAAACAGAATCAGAAATAGGGAGGTGTTAGGGCTCTCAGGGAACAGCAGCTCTCTCCAGCTGTATGAGGTCTCTGTATCTACTGTGTTTTTTTGTGCAAGTGAACCCCCATCCCACCTCCCTGGGAGTTTTGCCATGGCACAGCTCCAGTCTTGGAGTTTGCAGCATTGTAGGTGTCTAAGCAGGGAGACAGGCTGAAATCCTCTGGGCTTGCATGTGTGTGTAGTGCATAACAATATCTAACAGCAGTAAAGTTTCTAGCTGAGGAATAACAAAACCATTCCTACTACTGTAACACTAATACTATTACCTAAACCTGCTCTCAGATTTTTCTCTATGAACAATTTCTCTCTGTTAAGCGTCGTGATAAGGAAGCTATTAGAAATGCAGTTGTCTTTAGCATGTGTAGCTAAAACCCAGAGTTGGCATATGTTCATGTCTACTTTCCCAGGTAATCAGTCCCGCCAGAGCAGTAAAATGGGCTCTGAGGCACTGGTGCTGCAGCCTGCTGTGTGCTCACGCATTTACCTGCAGACCACTGGACATGTTAGGCTCATGAGAATTGTACACATGGAAGAGACTGAAGAATTCAGATATAGAAGTAAATTTGAGGTTGATTTAAATTGAAATAGAAGTTGATAGCTGTAATGATTTCTTAGTGGGTTCTGATTTCTTACCTGTACAGCAAACAAAAATCTTCTTTCTAGTTGAGTTCCCTTCTTTTTTCTTTTTTTTTTTTTTTTCCTAAAAGCCTTGCCTTTTGGGGGAAAGAAGTACAAGACGTGTTTCATTTGTGTTCTCGGTGAAACAGACCAGAATGATTACTAGGTCAATTAAAATTGCAGTAATTTCACGATTATAAGCCGCACATGAATATAAGCCGCACTTTTTTTTTTAAAAAAAAGCGAGGATCCATGTGTAACAAAGTAACAAATTAGTAACAGAATCACTGCCAGCTGGGTTTGGTGTCAGGTGCTCAAGTTACAACAGTTTTCATGAACCAGGGAAGCCTTTAAAGGCAGTTCCAGGTGCCCTCCCAGCCGGCTCTCACTTCCGGGTTGGCATTTTGCTGGGTTTTGTCCATAGATAAGCCGCACCTGAATATAAGCCTCACTATTGGGGTAGGCTGGATTCTTCAATGAAAAAGGTGCGGCTTATAATCGTGAAATTACTGTATTTCTGTAAGGACTGTCTACTGACAGTCTTGTAGTGGCTCAATATTTCTACTGTTCTTCAGTAATTTCTATCCAGCTTCCTTGGAGGACTAGTCCTGTTTACCTGCTGACTTTTTTTTAGCAGTATTTCCCATAGAAGGAAATGCCTGATATCTGCAAAACCAGATGCATTTTGTTTTATGGAATGATTCTTAAAAATCATCACTATTTTTAGATCATCAATAGTTTTCAGGGCTCGCTGCTGATTTCCTTTCTCTCCTTGCAGTTTGAACATGCCCTGACCTGGGTTCCCACATGTAGTGAGAATGATCCATCACTATGGTTTGCACTGATCATTCGTTACCTTCTTTTACACTTTCTTGCCTTCTGTCTTCCCCTCTCATTCCTGCCTTCAAAACAAAGCCCCATCAGTATTGCCTGACTTCACTGCATGGTGTTCTTGTGAGCCCTTTTTTATTTATTATTATTTTTAGTTCTGAGTCATGTATGTTACATCTAGCCATGAGCAGGATGCTCAACAGCATGTATTCCTTTTTTTCCTCCCTGCCCCCTCACCATTTTTTTTCCCCTTAAGGAAACATATCATGGGGGTCTGATCAATTTGTTGTAGGCAGTTTCTGTGTAAGCTTACTGTGAAAAAAGCCTAAATTTCATAATGCCCTTTATCCCATATGTCCCTGCTGGCCTGTATTGGCCTTTTGGTTTCACTCGCTTTAAAAATGAGAGAACATGATAGGTCAAGTTTCCTTATCTCTGATAATTTCTTCTTGCTGTGCTTTCTCTTTCCTGTTTGCTGTGGTGGTTGCAGTATAATGTGATCCAGAAAAAAATGTCTTGGGCAAATGTTGGTTCATGTGCTGTATGTTTGTGCATCAAACATATCACTTAGCAACAGGAGCTGCAAATACCTCTACCTAGCCAGCATACAGTTAGAGTTCTGTTTTGTTTTAATTAGCAACATTTCTGGCCTCATGCATTTAATTGAATAAACTAAACTACTAATTAAAAGGGTACAATAATGCAATAAACAGTTTGACACAAATGCACTGCTTGCTTTGTATGCATCCTTGTCATGATTTCGTTCACACTCCTAAATTACCTACATTATTTTTTTGTATCCCTTCAACATTGTAGCTCTCAGCCTTCTCATAGAAAAGTGACCGTCAGAGCCATTAGCTACAGCATTTATGCCTTCATTGGAAAACAGTTTCCCAATGCAGTGCTGTAGTTCCGGCCTAAAGAGAATTCCCAAGTCAAATGTTTCCTGCCAATCATAACCTGGTTCTGCCATGAACAGTAGTATGTGACATTTGCCACATCTCCTCAGTACAGTAAACTGTGCCTGGGGCCAGCTCAGCAGCAACTAACAGAGACTGATAGAGCAAAAGCAAGGCCTTGTCCTTAGGTCTGTTACTTACCAATCCCTTGATACTACTGCCTGATGAGACTATCTTAGCTTGTCAATAAGTTGAATTTTACCCGGGAGAGAAATGGAGCAGTTTTCCCAGTGGTTTGTATTTGTTCTTCCTCCAAACCAGCAAGGCTGGACTGCAGTGCATGCTTAATTTCTGTGAGTTTGTGACAGAGTGGCATTTTTATGTGATCTTTGTATTTATTATTCACTCTGTGGTTTGGTCAGATGTGGTCGTTCCCATGCCCAAAGCATTTTTCCTATGAGCGGTATTATGGCACATCCGTGTGCTCTGCCTCTGGACCAGCCTAGCAGCGTGCACTAGATGACCAGTGTCCCCAGAACAGTGTGCCCTGGTGCAGTTGTGCCTGGGCACCAGGTGCTGCACTGGTCTCTCCCTCACACAGTTGATCTTAAAATGCAGTACCTTGCACAGTGGTGGTATTTGAATTTGCTCACTGAGAGCTGCTGGAGCTTTGAATAAACACAGGTGAGCAGTGGGTAGCACAGATGCTGGTAGGGGCAGCAGACATGGCTGTGACAGCAAGCTACTCTGTGAGATACCAGGTGTAAAGAAATGAGGAATTAGTTTGACCCTTTTAACAATCGTCACACAGGCACACCCCATATGGCCAGGGTGAGGCTGTTTTTGAGAAGTGGTTAAGCCTTATCAAAGCAGCAGCAATAATGTAGGAGAAAGTCTGTGTTCCAGAGGTGGTGACACCACTGCTGGCTTCCTGCTTGCATGCTGATTTCCTGAAAAACCTACTAACAAGGCTTTAAGCTGAAAAGGTTTGGGGTTTTTTGTTTTGTTTGGGTTTTTTTTCCCCTTTCATTTTCAAACTGTTTCTTTCCTTTTGGATGTTCTCTGCTTAATTTGTTTCTTTTCTGTTTTTCAGACTTTACTTAAACATTACATTTCCATTGATGTTGTCAAATGTTCTGTATTATTTTTTATTTTCATTCTACAAACATCACTGATCTTTTTCTTTCCCCCTCTTTGGAATTCATAAGAAGATCCCAATTATGCACAGAAGAAAGGTATTCAATAAGTTGGAAGGCTTAAGTTTTATTAATTTTCCTAATTCTTAGCTACATAATATATATATTAGGATACCAGTAAGAGTTTTGGGGTTGGCTTTTATACTCAGCACTCTTTTAAATCTGTTCAATCCTACATCTCAGAGTATTGTCAGCATTTCTGGTCTTTTTTTTCCTTGTTGTGCTTCTTAATCTGAACGTTTAGATTATATTTCATATAAATCCTTCATACCCAGCTTGCAAATTCTGTGTTTTGATACCAATCTGAAATCCAATAGAACTTGTTAGATTACTGAAGTAAGAATCAAAGCTTTTATTTCAACCCCCAAATAAATTTTTCACTTCAATGTTTAACTTTTTTTTTTAAAGTTCCTTCATTCAAAAAGGGTTTGTTTAGATATTAGAAGATCTTTTAAAGATATTTTCTGGCCTAAATGAGACTGTGATTCGAAGAAAGGAAGGTAAAATCTTGAGAGGATACCAGGCAATGTTTACTCTTACCTATAGCCAATCTCAGGTTTTGACTCACTTACATTCACATAGATGAATGCTTAAGTATAGCTCAAGTAATTCATCAGGATTTACAATAATAGTGAATTTCAAAATACTAAACTAGACACACTTGGAATGTGAGTCTAAAATTTATGTATAAATAGTTAAGAAATCCACATACTGTGAGGTTAGTGATACTTAGTCAAAACTAACAGAGCAATAAAACATTGTGAATGTCAGTTGCATTATTTAGAAAATTACGTTACTAAAGCCAGAGAAGATAAATAAAATTGTTACTAATATTTAATAAATATATGTCATTTTCACAGATTAGGAATTAGGATTACATTAGGAAATTCAGTGGAGACTAAAATCTTATAAGCATTTTTTTTAGTAACCTTTATATGTATCAATGAGATATGTATATATGTATCAATTGAGCCTGTTGCGTTTTATGATTAAGGAAGGATTTTTTTCCTATTCTTATTTTGTATTTAAGTGTAGGACATTGTATTTCACTTCAGTCATAAATTATATTTCCAGTTTTCAATTCTCAAATATTCTCGACTGTATTCTTAGTTGCTGTTCAACTTTTTGAATATCCTTATAACAGAACAGTGTGGACTTGTAATAAACAAGTAGGGATTGTAGTGCTTAGGGAGGAGAAAGGAAGGCAAATTATGCTTAAGTGTTTTCAGGATAGGAAGGGCTGAAAACCATGTCTTGTCTATCTTGAGTGTACAGTTCTGTGAAATCATAGTACTGAGGCAGGAAGGTACCACCTTCTATTCCTGGAGAACCCAGCTGAATCAGTGCTGTTTTATTTAAATTTTTTGTTAAGCTGTTAAAAGTATATTACAATAATTCAGTTACAGCTGAATTACAGCTGTTTCTCCCACTCTTTATTGTCTAGAATTAGACATTTATGCTCAAGTGTTCATATCTTTTTTTATCTTTATATGTTTTATTATTTGCTTTATATTTTTATCTTTATATGTGGGAGATTTGAAAGCCATCATTCTGAGTATCTTTTAAGGAGAAAGCTAACTTTATTTCACCCCAAACCAGGACAGTACCCTGGTATTACATCTTATCAGGTCCCACATTTTCCAATACACCATCACCTTTCCTGTTTTGATAGATAAAAACACAGATATCATTCCTCTTAGTCTTTGGGCTGTCCCTAAAAAAAAAATCCATTGAAGTAATTGATTCCATAACCTTGAGATCCTGTCATAACAGTTTTTCAGGGCAGGGAAGATGGTGATGTTGTAAGGTCTTGGATTGTTGCATGCTGCAGCCAGATCTGATTCCATCGCCACTTGTCCAGTGTCATCAAAGCGTATTCTTTATTAGTGTTGCCCTCCTGATTTGTGCCCCTTTCTACTGATTTAGCTTCCTTGATGGGCTCTACAAAATGAATCAATTTGCTAGGATTTGAAAACAAAAATTTTCATTTTTGCCCTTGAATTCTGGAGTAATAATGAAGGAAGTGTTACTGTGGTGTATAGTGGTGTCTGAACAGGCAGGACTTGTCAGGCAACATCCACACAAGTCGACGTTAGCTGCCCTTCAGAAACCTTTAGGAGAAATCTTTGTGACGTATGTGATTATGATTGTGATAATTGAACTGGTTTTCTGAGTATAACAGAACGTTTTATTGGGGATGTGGGGGGGATCCTTTGTAATAAATACTGTTTGCTTTTTCCATTCAGATGATTCTCTTTTGCATGCAGAGATTTTGACGCTATCCAAGTAACAAGTACACCTCGGCCAAACTGTAGTCTGTGTTGCACTATAATTCTTTTTTTTTTTTTTTTTAGGCAGAGTTTTGTGGGAGTTTACAAATTTCAAAGCAATTGTAATTTTGAGCAGGCCATAGCAGTGATTAGAAGGAAGTTGCTTTGTGGAATTCTCTTAGTCACTGCCAGCCAACACAATCCCTACCATCTCATGCTTGTTTCCAGGACTCTGCCCTTAGGTTTTATTATCTTTTAAATAATTTTTAACAAGGAATGAGTAAAACAATGGTTTTAGTTTCGACTACAAATGTGGCTTAGTTTAGCAAACTGTAGCATTAATATGATGTTTCTTGTACTCAATGTTGAGAGTATTTAGTGATGAATTGTTTATAAATCCCTATAACTGTTTTTAATATCTTTTCCGCAGGAGCAACAGCTGCTGCTCGAAAGGAGGTTATAAGGAACAAGATACGAGCAATAGGAAAAATGGCTAGAGTTTTCTCAGTGTTAAGGTAAGGTTTTATGTTGGTTTGTGTTTTTTTAGTATTGAAGGATAGCACTCAACTGTTAAACAGCAAATTTGCTATTTTAGTATACCACCCAACTGAGTTCTACTGCAGCCTTTTAGAGATTATTTTATTTATACAATGCTGCTATTTATTTTGGCTCTGAATAGTCTTCTTCGGGGCTTTTGCTGAATATAAAACAGACAAACAAAAGACATCAGCAAAAAAAAATCCAATTACTATTTTTAAAGACTTTTGCTGACCAGGTGTACTAACTAACTTTTAGCCACTGTGAGGCAAGCGTTAAATGTGGGGAAGGATATGTAATACATCACCTCTCATTAAAAAATAAGTCAGCCATCACACTTTGTCACCCACAGATGCTGCTACAGCCATGAGTAATGATGACTAAAAATGAAAGCATTAGGGTCATTTACCTAGAAATCCGGGAAATGGTTGTGCAGGCAACGGCAGCTTGTTCCTTTGGGCTGTACTCCCCCAAACACATGAACATGAGTAACTAATTGCTACCCAATGTTTAAAACTCTGCATTTGATGTCTCTAAGCAGAAGAGAAAACATGCTGTACTGTGCTAAAGTCTAAATATAGAAAATACAGTTCTCCCTCCTTTTTTTCCTCAGGAAGCTGTGTGTTGGTCTGCTGTAGTCAGTTGATGGCTGTTACGCTTAGTGAAAAAATCAAGGGAGTTCTAAAACATTTATTGTTATGATTACATGATTGATGTAAGAATAAATAAAATAGTTACTTGAAGAATATGGTACTTAATTTTGGTGGAAACTGTCCAACTTGCTTGCTTTGAATGCAGCATGCCAGCAGTGGGCAGGTTGTCTGTAGGGCTTTGCATGGGCACAGCTGCTCACCCATGCCTTGCAGATTGCAGCAGCATAGCTTTAAATAGCAAACCGAGATGGAGGGCTTTGTACCTGGGGTTCCCAAAGTGTTACAAGTGACTTACTGGTGATGCACAATCTACTTCAAAGTGGAGCCCATTAAAAAAAAAGAGATTGGCATCAGAACAAGATGTTCCCAGAACAAGATGGGGGAGCAATCAAATGTTTCCACCTGCTCCTCTGTACCAAGTCTGTCAGAGAGCCTGGGCGTGGCTGCTACCACCTTCGTAGAGCAGCACAATTATTTTTCTCTAATGATAGTTGAGCAAACAGAGTTTGGGAAACTTGGCTTTCTCCCGTAACCTTGAACCACAGCTTCTGGATTGACTGTATTCCATTGTGAACCACCTTTTTAAATAATGGATTAATTCACAAGGACTGTGAACTTCAATAAGCAGAACAATCATTGGATGATCAGCTGATATATTTGAGGTTTTAGAACTCACAGATGATTGCCATCAGCCATGTGTCAGACTTTTTAAAAGCGATCTATAGGGCAGAAGCTTTTCCATGGTTTCAAGGATGGAAGAGGGATACAGAATAATTCCTGCATGTGCTCTGTCTACAATGATGTGCATAAGCCTCATATCTTAAGTCTACCTCAGCCAAAACCAGCACAGCCTTTTACAGCTTTTGATTATTGATGGTCCTGGAAGCTTTGCAGGAAAGACGGAAGATGAAGAATAGATACGTTCTCCCTTAGCTTTAACCAGCAAATACAGCACATCCTCCCAGTGATCCAAGGGATATTCAGCAAATAAACAGGTACCTGCAAAGCATGGTTTTGGTGACCAGTCTTCAGGGGGCTGAGTAACATTTCATCCCAGCCACTACCAGGAGTACCTGTTCTCTTTTTTTCTGAGAAAGGCTGATTCTCCTCAGCTGGGTGGCAGGCTGCTAGACAGCAAGTATTTCACAAGGTAATCTTGCAAACACTATTCCTATAGAAAAGCCTGGGATATTTTTTTCTGTCTTGCCAGCATAATCCATGTAAGCACAAGTGTCAGGTAATTGTGTGTAACCCTAAGAAGACTGCAGAAGCACCGTCATTTATCATCTACCTATATACCAAGTTGCTCTGGAAACCTTTGAAGTTCCTGTTTGTCATTGTGTTTTTTGAAGTTTATTTCACTAATTCTTGAAAAGCTTTCTGAATGATTAGCACCTAGTCTGACCATTTAACTTAGTCATCTCTTCGTTGGGCTGGAGTGGCTCCTTTCCTTGAGGATGTAACTCAAATGTAAAGCTAAACACTAATGTTCAGCCATTTTAGTGTAAAAAAATAGATATCAAAATAGTGTTGTATTGAGTTTCAAATGTAATAAATGAGCTTTGATGAAAATAGTTACTGTAGAAAGATAGGCTTTAGCTAAATGGAAGACTTCACGATTCCTTGTCGTTGCCTCTTTCCAACTTTGTTTCTCAAGTCTGACGTTTCTTTTGGTATATCTAGACTGGAGAGAGGTAAATAAAATACTTAATCAGTCTATTATCCCTTTTTTGAAATTGAAATAAATGACATCAAACAGAAATTAAGGAACACTGAAGGCTAAAACATCTCAATATTTGTAACACACACCTTTCTTGTGCTTATGCATTTTAAAGATAATAAAAATACAGTCAGTAAATTTACCCCATGAGAGTGAAGCTAAAGGTGCCATTGCAGTTTAATTAAAAAAAAAAAAAAAGAAAATATATGTAATGCACTGAATAATTAAGAGAAAGCAAAAGCTTTGCTATGTAACTGTTGATTATAAAAATACTGCGTGAATTCTGAAAATATTTTGCTCTTGCCTTAGTTCTAATTGCTTGGGAAACTTGCAAGCAAAATGGTCACAATTTGATTTTGACTATTACATAATGAAAAACGAGTGTAAGCAGAATTATTTTCAAACTGAAAACAGAACTTGAAGAGTATAGGTAGTAGGTAAACAAGAATTGATTAAAATACGTGAGTCATTCAGCCGTGTAGGTCCAAAGAAAATTTTAAGTAATAGAATTGCTGAGAGACAGTTTTATAGACAAAACCACATTATCCTCAAGTGAATGTGGAGCTAAATTCTGTCTTTGTATTTGCTTCCTCCAGCTTAATGTCATTATATACTTCAAGAAAAGCACTTCAAAATAGGTTTCTCTTAAAGAATTGGGGTCAGTTTTGCTGCTGAGAAAGTGTGTCATCACAGGCAGCATTACAATCCTTGTAGAAAGCTTTACTTAAAGTCTTTTCTGGATAGAGCTGTTGTATTCCTCTTGCCTGAATGGTATTTAAAAACTCTATGTATTTGGAGACCAGCAAAGCATATTTCTGTTTCCTAAAACAATTTTCTCAAATCCATATTATTTTTACAAAATTATTAAGGGCAGTACTAGCAAGGATGAAAGTGGTTCTTAATTTTAATGAGCTTTTAGCTGCCTTTCTTTAAGAGGCTGGTGATCATCAATAAACAATGCACCTGCCTGCTAATGTAGACAAGGGCAAACTAACAGTTTAAGTTGATTTTGGACCACACAGTGTAAAATGCCTAAATGCATTGTTGGCAATATCTGATCCTTCTGGTCCTCCTCCTCTCAGATTTGGCTTTACAGACATATTGTTCCATAGGTGCAGGTTATAATGTTAAATACAGTAGGAGCTGCATATGGTGTGATGCAAAGCTTAACCACGTACACAGCAGTGAAGGGGACTTCACTGGTGCGGATGTTATCAACCAATACTGTCTGCCTTGGAAAGGAGATTGGAGATGATGAAATCATTGGAGGGCATGTGTAGCTTAAGATGTCTTAAACATATCCTGTGTTTTTAAAAAAGACATTTACTTACTTTTGGTGGCTTTATTTTTCATTTGTGTTTTAACTTTTGCAGAGAAGAGAGTGAGAGTGTGCTGACGCTGAAAGGTTTGACTCCAACAGGAATGCTGCCCAGTGGTGTGCTCTCTGGAGGAAAACAAACCCTGCAAAGCGGTAAGCCTGTTTGCCTGTGTGTCTTGTCCTGTATAATAAAAACAATCAGTTTTCAACTGCAGAACCTAAGAAAAGTAACCACAGCAGTCTCAGGGAAAAAAACCCCAAGGACAGAAAAAAACAGGCAGTTTTTTGTGCTGGAGCATTCATGAACAGTTCATGTAAGGCCACTTCTCAAGACTTACTGCATATCATCAATTTTCAGAGAAAATGGGAGAGGGGGGGAGCCCCTGAAAATCAAATCTTCAGAATGGTAGCTCAGGATTGTGTGTGCAGTGCACTCTTTCCATCGTTTGGAGCATCTTTTGGCATTTTTCTTAATAGCAGTCCTTGATACCTGGAGTACTGAAGGTTTGGCTTAGCTAATGACACTGAAGCTCTTACTTTATCTGATTTGTTCTTCCTCATGTAGAACCACCAATGGAAAATAGCTCTAGAATTAGATTTTCTTTCCTAGAAATTCTAGGTGACAGCATGAGAACAATTCCACTCTGATTTAAACCCAAGTGAAGGGAGGCTCTTACAAACACTCTGTTTGCCTTATACACAAACACAATACAGACTGTCAGTTTTACACCAAGTGCTTCTTGTTACAGGAAATTGGTAAGTCTATAGTAGGACTGCCTTTGTTTCCTTTTGGAATAAGGAGTATGAAGTGTTTAGTTTATTACTGGAAGCTCTCCCTTTTTTTTCTGTATATACTGGTGTAGCGTATATTGCAGGCACACATAAAAGTCTCTCGTATTGAGGTTCTGTCGGCAGTAGACGTAAGAAATAGAAATGCTTTATAACCTTGACACAGTCTCAGCCTCTTGTTTTCCTGCTTCCTTCCTGGAGCATTTTTTCTCTGTATTTTTCCCTTTACTGTCTCTTTTATCTAGAAGATTCAGGTATATGATGGTAAACCTTCTTTTCCTCTTTTTCCCTTTCTCTTTTTACTTGTTGATGACTTGTGTGTTATGGACATAGTAACGTTCTGCTTTGAAAATGCTGCAATATGATTTCACAGGAGACCTTTCTTAATGGGTTTGTGGTCTTCACCTAGGCTTTTCTCCACGTAGTTCCTTTACATTTGTCAGAAAATTTGGTCCAAGGAAACTTCTTATTGTTGCCCTGGCAAAATATCAGGAATAGAAATGAATTTAAGAAAATTGCCAAATGTTCTTGTTACAATGGCTAAAAGGAAAATCTCCTCATACTGCAGTATTCTGGCTCAGTAAAACATTACTATACACAAGCTTCTGCATTAGTTAACACATAGTACCCATTCACCAAATACTCTGAACTTCATATAGTTTCTGTTAAGCACACATATTGCCGTATGTATTAACAGAAAATATAAGTAGTATGTTCTGTTGTGGAAGTATACATTTTAGTCATCATTTTTTTCTAATGTGTCAGTGCTGGTTTGGATCTGGTCATTCATTTTAATTTCTCATCCTAGTTATCATGTTTCCTTTTCTTTTAAATTTGTGTTGGTTTTGTTCCTTGTTTTTTGGCCATCTCTCTTGCTCTGCTGCTTGAGAGGGATAGGCTTACCTTGGTGCATGAGGGTTAAATCCTCATTTCCGCATGCAGCAAGATAATAGTATAGATATTTTGGAATATATCTTAATCCATATCCTATCTGGAAGAAAAAAGTTTGGATTTTACCTAGGGGAAACCAAGACAAAAAAAGAAAAGAGGACTTCCTAAAAACTTGATTTCATGAGCTATTCTCTAAACCAAAGAAATTCTTGAAAATCAAAATTTATTTTAAAATATTTGCCATATTGGGTTGCTTTTAATGATTTGCATCAGCTTCTAAATCTCTGACTGTAAAAAAAATGCATACCAAAGGTGATGGCTAAAATTCAAATGAAATTATGTATTTAAGAATAATTAATGATTTCACAACAGTGGTAACATGGTATTCATAACATCATATGCTCTCTCTGACCAGACTTTGCAGCTTTGGAAGTCCAACAGTCAATCTTACATCTACATCCATTGATCTAAATAAAATATTAGCAAAACGTTGTGTTTCAGAGACTGGGTTGACAAAAATAAAGTTTACAAATGGAGCAGACTGGGCAAAGTTGCAAGCACAGGCAAAGCTTTCTGAGTATCCCATGCTGTGGGGATGTTTCTTTTAGTCAGGAGAGAAAAAAAAAAATCCTATAAAGCTATGTATGGAATTCCTTTGCCTTGTACTGGCATCAGTACTTTTCAGTCTGATGTTGTAAATTGTATGAATTTTGTGCGATGGCTTTATGCCATTTTTTGTTCGCTTTTGACAGGGCAAGTCAAACTGCTCTTGCTGAGAGCTGAGACAATTATATAGTGACCTTTTCACGTCAGATGAGCAATATGGAAGACATTTACATTTTGTAATTCTTTTCAGTCAAGAGAAAATTTCTTAAATGTGCCTTTAAAACTTTTCGTTTGTGAAACTTCTGCTTTACAACAAACTCTAGCTTAATTCAATCTGCAAATTACTGTTTTTGTGTAAACATTTCTCTGTGTGTCTGTTTTGCCAAAATCCAACACTTACAGTAACACTAGTGTTGTAGCTCCTTTGCTGTTCACTGACTTGTTCTTAGAGTTGAAATCCTCTGCTCATTTTTTCTCATTCGTTTTGCTACCCCTTTCTTCTCTTCAGCTACTGTTGAGGCTATTGAGGCTGATGAAGGTAAATTGGCCAGTCCCCTTTCTGTTGGTGCCACAACAGATAAGGGCTCTGCTGGGTGTATTCATTTTGCTGTAGCTTGTACAGATTGTGTGGGTGTTGGGCTAACAATTGTGGCTCGGTATTAACCAAAATGTAATTGCTTTAAAGGGGAAAGTGCTTTTTGGTTTTTCTTTCTGTTGCTGCTGTTGAGGTTTTTCTCTTTCTCTAAGTTATAAACATGTTAGAATTGTTGTATGTTGAACTAAGCACTAAGTAATGCCACAGGAGGAGATCAGGAACTTGGATTTCACAGGACATAACTTGGCAGCAGCTCATAAATGCTTTGTGACATATAGTTTAAAAGCTGTGCACTGGAGTCTAGCTCAAACTATCCTCAGCAATTTCTGGTCAAGGAAAACACATAGCTTTTTTATATATTCTCTCCTTTCGTTGTTGTTTCTTTCCCCCTTTTTCTTTATTTATGCTTCAGTTTGTTTCCTTTCTTTTAGGTCACTAATAAAAAAAATTTATTAGTCTTTTGTTATAGTACAGCATGTTTCTGTTTCCCTTTAAAAGTAAAACAACATGCGACATTTGTCTGCAAGATGTCTGCTTCTTTTGGTAGTGGCAGTTTACACACTGAATATTTACATTAGAGCAACCATTAACACAGGCACCATTTTAGCTGCATATAAAGTGACTGGCTGCCTTAGAAGATTTCTGAACGTTCAATATTGAAAACTGGTGTTTTGTTGACAGACCTCTAATGCTTAATACTTTAAATACTTCAGTTAAAATCTAAGTAATCATGTGTTACAATGCAGATGTACAATATTTGTTCAGTATTATAAAATTTTGGAAGAAGAATTTTCAGAATTCCCCTTTAAAACAAAATTCTTCAGTTGTATTTTGTTCTTGCCCCTCTCAAATTTTCTGTGGGTATTTTTTTTTTTAGTTAATTAAAAAAAAAATCTGGTGATTGTTGTCCTTTGGTAAGATGTGCCCTTTCGGCCAGTTGAATTTGTTTTTGAATTTTGTAAAGCAGTGAATAAAATTACAGAACAAACAAGTAAGAGAAAATACAACTGCTTTCTAAATAGCAGTGAGTAAGCTGCTATTTATGTTGGAATTATCTATTCCTATCGGCAATCTCTAATCTGCAGTGTGCATTCTTGTTGACAGTTTGGCTGTTTTCTGTGATTTTCTGTGACTATGTGTTGTGTTTTAGTAGACCCTCAATGTAACCTGCTAATATTTGTTGTCTGACCAGCAACTACAGCAGAGCACCTTCTTTAGTGTTACAGACAATCATGTGTCTACTGGAAATACAATCCCTTAATGTGCCCCATGCCAGCAATATGCACCCCTCAAGTTAATCCTTGATTTGCCATCCTTGCTAGTTAGATGCTGTCACCATAGTCACAACTACTGCTCTACGCAGGTGAAGCTTCTGATGGAGGAGAAGTTTCACCCTTCAGGTCCCAGTAACACCAGCTGGGCTGTGCTGCTGGCAAGCTCCAGAACAAGGCAACTGCTTCAGCTTCAATGCAGCTGTCCATTAAACTCTTGATTTAAGGGATTGGCATGGGTGCTTGTTAGACATCTTCATTTTGTGGTAGAAGGTAAATTTTTAAAAAAAGGCAACCTTAAGAAAATTCACTGTACGACCTGTTCTGTTTTCACTGCTCCATCCCTGCTCACGTGACTAATCACCATTATGTTGTTGTTTTTCTGAGTTGAAGTATAATACATGTTAAAAACCATGCACTTCACAAAGTTCCAATGTAACATTTGAGAAACTGGCTAAAGAACTAAATCCTGAGGCAAACAGGATCTATCATTTTTCAAAGGAAAGGTTGGAACAAACAGCATGAAAATGTTTTTTCTTGCTCCCCACTAAATACAAGGAGTGGTAGCTTGGTACCAGGGATGCTCTGGGGTTTTGGGTGTGTTAGATTTTTATTTTTTTTTAATAGAAGTTACCAGCTTGTCCAGAATTAGGACTGCATATTGGAGATAGAGTACTTGGGGGTAAGGAGAAGAGAAAAAGGGAGAAGGAATACTGAATTCAATCTCTGAAACTCCCCTACCGTTTTCTCCCCAGGGAGTTTGCAGTTTCCTGGTACTAACACACCATTTCTGCTCTATGGGATGTTATGATAGAGGCCTAGCAGAAGTTCCAGTTCTGGAAGTGCAGTGCATTGATTTGGTACAGATAAGAGAAAAAACACACAGAAGGCTGTGACAAATTATCTTTGGGGCTGTAACCTGCTGTTTGCCTACAGTGCTTTTTTTCTCTTTTGCTTTAAATCTAAAGATCTTGAACACTTCAATTAGAGAGAATAAAATTAAATAAAAATCAGTCTGTGAATATATTCCTCAGCCTGTGGCTTCCTTTTGATGTTGGTGTGGCCTCCTCACCTCTCTGCTAAAGGGCAGATCAAAAATCCTCAGGATCAGTTGGAACTTTGGTTTTTTGTCAGTGCATTTCCTAAGTTAAATGATATAGCTATTCCAAAATGACAATATCCCTGATCCGTCTTGCACAGTGTTCCTGCCGTTTGACTCAAGCTACTTTCTAGAAGCCCAGGGTTGTATCAGGGAGGATAATTGCCCCCAGCAATCAACAAGCAGCTCACCCGTGTTGAGAACAGAAGGCAACTTGCTGTAGGGTCACCACAGATCTTCCTTAGCTTTAATGTATATCCCACCAAGTGGCCTCACCATGTCATCACCTGGAAGTAGCCAGCACTTTTTGCATGATCTTTGAAGGTCAGATGGGAGTTTTGCCTGATGAAGGGCATTAGGGCAAGGCACGGTGTCCTTAAGGCTGTAAGTGATGTCAGCAAATCCAACTCACCAGTTCAGGGCTGTGCAATCAGCATGATTCCAAAGTGCAAACTGTAGTTACATGTCAGTATCTCAGTGTTCTAAGCTGAACCCCAGTGGACAACAAAATACTGAAAGTTGATCATGTTCAAAACAATGGTTGTGTTGGAAGGGGCTGTGGTATGAGCCCCCAGCTCTTTCTGAGTGTGGTAAGGAGTTGGTGGTGGTGTCAGATGTTCTCATTGCCTCCTTCCCAAAGAAGGACTCTCACACTTGTTGCTAAATTGGGGAAAAAGCTGCTGAGAGCTTTGTCTTGCTAATTTTATTTTTCAATAATCCTTTATTTAGCTATCAAAGGATTTTCACCCCAGCATAAGATCACTAGCTTCGAAGAGGCCAAAGGCTTAGATCGAATTAATGAGCGAATGCCTCCACGCAGAGACGTGCCATCCGATGCCAACCTTAACTCCATCAACAAGGCAATCTCCACAGAGACTAATGGCACGGACAGCAACGGCAGTAATAGCAGCAATATCCAGTGACCACTGTCCGGGAGGGGGGTTGAGCTGCAGGGCGCGATGGGGTTGCTGCACGTCAGCACTGGGATGTTCTTGCCTCTGATAACAGCTTACTTGCTCTGGGGGCCAGGTGTTGAATTCAGTTTACAAAAATCATCAACAAAGAGATCGTCAACTTTAATTTGGTGGGAGGGCGGGTGGGGGAGAGACACCTCCTTTGGATATGCCTTTAAATGCTTGTATAAAAATGAAAGCTCATGCTGGTATATATTGCAAAGTTAGGGGAATGAACATGTTTTCCTACTACATTGGGAACGTCTAGCTATGTTACTGAAAGGCCTTTTGTTATGTTACTGGACATGAAAACTTTGTTTAATTTCTTACTAACTATTGTACGTTTACAGTTGCAGCACTCAACATCTACAACATCAAAACATTTTTAACAAAATGTACAAACTAAATAAGGACTATTTATTGATAATGTTTTGCTACTCTTATCAGACAATGGCTATGAAATAAATTAGGCACTCTTTAAAAATATAGAGAAAAAAGAAAAAAAAAAAGTTGGAAATTTGTTTAAAATGCCAAAAAAAAGAGAGAGCGAGAGAGTGAGAGAGAGCGAGCGAGAGCGACAGTTTAATTTTGTACAGATTATGCTTACCTCAGGTTTCTTTAGTGTGCTTCAATGCCCTTCTTTAAATATAACACTTACCTTACTAATTTGGCAGCAATTATCTTTTTCTTTGTTTTAAAAAAAAACTGGAATAATAACATTTATCTTTTTTTTGCTGTTTATATTTAGGGGGGTTTGGTTTGGGAGGTTTTCTGGGGTTTTTTTGGTAAAACAAGTCTTGGTTGTGGCTTGCTGAATTTAAATATTTATGAGTGGTGCATTTTTAAGTATAGTGAACAAGACACCATATTAAGTGCAGTGAAAAGCATCTATATTCTGTAAAAATCTGCCTATGCATGTTTTTTAAGAAAAAATGGCTGTATAGGCCTGTATGGGACTGTAATGCGCTTAGTGGTCTGACTTATACTGGAAATGTATGTATACTGGCGTACTTTATATTCTCTAAAAAGAAAATGCTTAATGCCTTTGAAATTTTGTAATCAAAAAAAAGCTTTGAAAAATCTAAGGGGGGAGAGTATTCTTAAAGTTTTTAACATAAGCTTGTCAGTGCACATATAGATGGTAGCATGTTTAGCAAACCTTGTGAAATTTAAATAAGTTTGTAGTTACATGTGAAATTCTAAATGCATGATAACTGTTAATGTCATAATGGTTTAGTCATTTTGTTCTGTTTTGTCATGTGCCACAAAATGTGTAATTTTTTCACTTTTTTCCCTTTGTATATCAGTTACGGGTTTCAACTGGTTCATTCTAAAAAAGAAAAGGAAACAAAACAAACAGTCCATTGATATTTTTTAACAATTGTATAAGTGCCCAAGTAATTCACTACAGCCTACAGCCTTGCCTTTGTAATTTGACTTCGAAATGTTGGCAATCAAAGCATGCACTTGTAACAATGAAAGAAGCATTTTATATTACTACTCAATAAAAATGTGCATGAACTTAAGCATTCTTCCCTTTCTTGGTGTCTCAGTGGCAGAAGCAAACGGGCACCATGCACGTATGCTCCTTTCTCTCTTTTGCTTTGGACAGGAGAAGACTGCTGGTGTGAGATGAGTGACTTGTTTCATGATTCAAGGTCAGTTCTTTACTAAGAAATAAACCTGTGTATTACCCAGCTGAATGTCTGCAGACTTCCCCCAAGGTCAGGTTAAAACATTGGGTTTTCACTAAAATGAGTAGGATGTAACCCTCAGATGGAGTGCACAAGAAAACAAGTGTGCTCTTGAGTGCTTTCACCTTATCAGGAGTGTTTCAAAAGGTCAATGAGTATCATTTACAATGATGACAATTTTATTTCAAATGCTCTCTCTCTTAGTCAGAGAAGAACTGTCAAAGCTCTGTCTTCTCACTTTCTCCCTAACTGTGCTCAGCATCCTTCCCAAGTCCATCATCCTGCAAAGAGCTGACAGATGATGCCAAATGCTGCAATGATGTGGGTATTGCCTTAGTCCTCTTTTCAGGTACCATTATTAAAATAGGCTCAGTGCCTGCTTTCTTACATGTTTTTCCCACTTTACCTCTTGCTTATGTTGACAAAATATGACAGGTGGCAAAATATGAAGAGGTTTCATAATATGTGGGACTATTTCAGACGTAATTTTTCATTTCAGATTGTGTAGAGGTGCAGCATAGACACATAGAGTCTGTGTGCTCGTCTGCTGGGTGGAGCTGTTTGTCCCTGTGGTTCATGGGCACGGTGTGTGCAGAAGGCAGTGGTGACAGTTTGCGTGCCTGCTGTGCGTGCCTGCTGAGCCCTGTGCTCACGGAGCAGCACAGGTTACCTGAGGTGAGTTCTCCTGTGAGGGCACCCTGTGCTGCACACAGCATCACTGCTGGGCAGCACGGCAGGAGCTGCTGTCTGCTTGCATTTCACTTGGGCTCTGGCAGTTCCACCAGCCAATCTGACAGTAAGAAAGGGGCTTTTCTGCTCAGCAGTGACTCTGTGTAGGCTCTCAACTGGTAGATGTAACCCAAAAGATCTGTGCTACAAATCAGAGGTGGGGCTGGAAATGTCTGTTATACTTGCAGAAGAGTTTATTAGATAAGGACGTCAGCCCAGGATGAGTGGTCCGCTAGGGAATGTACAAAGTGTCTGGTCACAAAGAGGATTTTTTTTTTTACATCTCAGAAGAATGAAAAGTGTCTGGAGCATGAAAAGTAGCAGTGTTCTGTATGTCCAGGTAGGATAGCCTGGCTCCTTCCTGAAGCAAGCTCTGCCATACTACTGGGAATATGGGGCAGTTTCTGGATGGCTCCAAGGGATAGTCTTAGCTATACTCAAATGTTCCTGGAAGGACCAAAAACAACTTCCAAAGCTTGTCTCGTTTCAGGGCATCCTATCTCTTCCAGCTTTCCTTCTTTTTTCCTAATGCAGAAGAAACAGTGGATGAATTTGAAGGAAAACCCTGCTGTCATTGAAGGCTGCGTTTTGGATTCTGTGGTCTACTCAGTGATTTGTCATGCACTGGACTGTGTCTCCCTGTACAGATTTCTTCCTTCTTACTGAATATCCCCCACCTTAATGCCAAAACCATTATTGGTGCTTACTTGAGAGATTTCCTGTGCTTTTTAACCGCTTGAATCTTGCTGTGTGAGATAGTATTTAATGCATGTCTTATATTTTATGCACTATCATAATTTTGCTTTTCAACGGCTATTAAACATGAAGTGCGTTAGCTCTTGGTGTATATTTTTTGCAGAAGACATTCAAATTTTGTCTGGGTTTTCCTCCCAAACTGCAGTAGATTTAACCTGGCTTAAGTTTGTGCCAGTGTTGCCAACTGTTGGGCACAGGTAGGAATTCTTTCAGCATTTTCCTCTTCTGAAGCCTCTAGAGGAGTCCTGATGTCTCTCCGCCCTAGCTTTAGTTTTTAGTGAAGTGGCATTCAGAGTGTAAAATAATGAAAATTTGGGGACATTTTCTGGGTGCAAGCTGAATTTACAATTTTAGTCCTTAGAAATCAGTTCCCCTTCTTTTTTCAAGATACTGTTGCTCAGATTAGTCAGATTGATGAGTCTTCCCACGTCTTTGACTAAGAGAGAGATGTGAGAATCGGCTATTCCAAATGTTGGAAAACCACAAGCACCAAAACAACCATTTGAAAAAATAGTTTTCAGTTTGCTTTCCTAGTTGCTTTTGTAATGACGTTCAATGCCCTTAAAAGTGACCATTTTGGGCATGCAAAAGGATGAGCTATCTTGGTCTTCAATGATTTAGGAAAAAATATATCTACATTCACATTTTCATATGTAAATGTTTCTACTTGTGGGTACTTTCATGTCAGTAAAAAAGATGAAATGATAGGGCTAGAGATAGGGGTTGGGCTTTGTGTCTTGCTGAGCTGACTTTGCAGTATCAGGCCTGCTAAGCGTTATAAAATGAAAGTTTTATGAGGCCCTGATTTTTTTAAAATATATTTTTTAAATAACTTGAGAGCAGTTTCAGTTTTACATGTGACACCAGGTTTCATCAGGCTGACAGATAGCTATGTGCTCTGGACAGTATGCTGCAATATTCTGCCAATGATTGCATTGGGAAGAGCTGCCTTGGCTCTGTCATCCCTGTCAGAAGCTTGTTTTAGGTAAAGTAACTTGGCAGAGAATGTGCTAAAGGACTGATTTAGCCATCAGTGGGAAGCCTGCAGGCATGGTGACAGACATGACAGTGTCTGCTCCTTTGTGAAGCCCCACTTTGTGCCCACTTGGGCAAAGCCTAGCATGGTTGTTTGCTGGAAGTTTGGGTCTGGACACCCAGTTAGGCAATTCTTAGAGCAGCAAGACTTGAGCAAGAGGTGGTTGTTTCATATTTTACCTTTTGCATTTTTGAGGCAGTTGATGCTGATGACCATGCTGTGATTGAGCAAGCCCATTGCTCTCAACATTTGGCTATTTAGTAATCTCTTTTGCTTTAAATGAGCAGTTGAACACTGTGACCTTCTGTGACAGTCTTCTGTGCCAGAGGAGACTGGGATAGAACATAACTGCTGTTATGTTACAGCATTGAGATCAGCTCCTACAACCTCCCTAGCAGCTCACACAGGATCTGCTGGAGCAGGTTGACTGGGGCCATGTACACTCAGGTCTTGACTATCTCAAGGATGAAGACTCTGCAACCTCTCTGGGCAAGCTGTGGAGTCCTTGAGAGCTCTTAGAGTAGAAGAGACTTTTCCTTACATTTAAAAATTTGCTGTTTTTCAGTTTGTGTCCAATGGCTTTTGTCCTGTTGCCAGGCCTCACCAAGAAGAGCATGCCCCTTTCCTTTTACTCCTCCATCAAGTACTTGTACACCTTTTCTCCAGGCTGAGCAGTCCCAGATCTCTCCATCTTTTAATCACCTTTGTGGTTCTTTGTTGAACTCACTCCATTAAGTCCATGTCTGTCTTGTGCTGGGGAGCCCAGACCTGGATACTGCTCCAAGTGTGTCTCACCAGTGGAGAGTGAGGGGGGGAAAACACTTGACCTGGTTGCCTGCTCGTGCCATTAAATTTCTACAAGATATGACAGTAATTTAAGACAAGTGAAGACCTTTCTGGCATTTTAAGTTGAAGAGATGGGAACCGTACCTCAGAAAGTGGAAGCAGCAGAGGGACATTGCAAGTGCAGAGCTGAGATGTACTAAGATACAGATCCAAGAAGGTAAGAGAAAATAAATGCCTTGCCAGAGAGTACAGTGAAAGACTGGAATAATAATAAATTATTGTTTTTAATAAGTACAGTAATTTCACA
>VRYO01002779.1:132598-149668 GCA_009812075.1 Sialia sialis | reverse complement strand
GCTTATAAACATGAAATTACTGTAGTTAATAATCAAAATAAATTTGATTGCCAGATTATTCAGGTAAGTATCAATTGCAAGAGGAAGGACCCTCTTCACTCTTCATCTACTACTGTGTCAGAAGGTCAAGTAGTCATGAAAAAAATCTCACCAAATTTTTACAGAGGGGAATAGTCTCTTCGTGCATTCAGCAACCAAGTGGCTGAAGCGTGTGATGTGTTTAAAGTCATTATTGTGGTGCAGATCTGCATGTTATCCGAACATCACATAAATGAGAGATCTTGTGCCTCCCTGGGGAGGGAGAAACAACCTTCTGACAAGGTTGCCTGAGGAGGAGGTAATTTTTTTATCTGTCACTTGCTGGCTTATTGTTTTCAGTACATATTTAATAAGCTTTGTACTCAGACTGCATTTTTCTAAAAAGAAAGAGCTCTCTGAAGGGAATATGGGTCTGACACTCTGGCTGAGCTTAAATAAAGCTGCAGAGCTGATGGTCTGAGAAGGCCCTGCAGCCACGGACCAGAGTTCCAGAAAAAAGAAAGGAATGAGTAGTGTAACTGGGAGGAGGGGTTGGATTATTTATTTCATTCCTTTTTCAAGGTAGCTAGGAGAAGAGAGGGTGGTAGCAGTGCTAAGCTGCGAGTCTGAGATGATAAGGAAGCTGTACCAAGCTCTCAGGGCTTTGGGTAGGTCATGACAGAAACTAGGCTGATAAAATTCACCTTAGACTAGGTCTGTACCTATATATAGTGGAGTTCAGGTGCTGACCTGAAGGCAGTCATGTAGAAAAGGAAAGCAGGCAAATGACATGGGAAATAAAGTTTCAGAGGGCAGACCTGTGATAAGGAACAAAGTGGGATTCAGAGCCCTGGCAGAGGAAGCAGCACAGATTGTGGGATAGAGTAATACATTTATTACATACTGAAGAGTTAAATCAGTTCATTCTTAGTGCAAGGATGCTTATTACTGAGGAGTTTGGACCTTGTACAAGGGAGTTGCCATGAAGTCAGGTGGGATGACTGGCTAAAGCCTGGGCTCTCTGCAGGATGAGAGGGCAGGAATTATGAGGATCTTAAATCTCAACTGGCCTTGTAAGGTAGGGCTTGCAACTAACATGTCAGAGAAAAATAAAAAGCTAACAAGGAATGGAAAAAATGATCTGTTAGCCAAGTAAGCTGGACATGGCCAGTAAAGTCTAGGAATACAGTGAAAACCAGTGTGAATCCAGCTATCTTTGCTGATCATGGTTGAAAAGCAGCAGGAAACTTTTCCAGACCCTTGAATAAAAAAAAGCAAGGTTAAATAAGTGGGAAATGATGCAATGAGGATAAGGGAGAGGTCTAAAGTATTGGCTAAAGGACTGTGGAAGGAAAGCCAAGAATGACATTTAGAGTATGGAAACAAGGACTACAGGAGTCGAGACAGAAGCAAGTTAAGAGTTGAAAGCACTTATTCCAGGAAATTGCAAAATTTTCTTTCCTAGTCACAATAGAAAATACCACATTTGTTAGCTTGTCAAAGAGCAGTGCTCTTTTAACAGCTCTCTGAATGGGTGGTATGTTTAAAAAATATACTTGGGGAATATGTAAGCACATAAATTTATATACATCAGGAGCAACCACAGCGTGATTGGTCTGAGGGTAATCATATGCAAGGATTTAAAACTAGAAGGAAACTACTGATCACAAATGTGTATGACAGGCTGTTTGCTGCAGTACTGTGTGGCAGACACAAATTATGAATGTTAGGAACACGTACATGCAAGCTGAAGTGGAAAGGAACCAGATGGAGGGAAGATCAAAATTGTTGGTGTTGGAGAGGAAGTTTTGGATACCGAAAGGCTCCTCAGATGTAGCAGGTAGAAATTCAGCAAAGCAAGAAATGCTTGTGGCATTGTAAATTGTTTTTGCATCTGCCACTCTTTCCACTTTCAATTTTGGGAGACTAGGATTTTGGAGGGGCGTCAGGATTTCCAGGAGGGATCACTGCTGGAGGGAAATTCTTCCACATACTTCTCTTCCTGTTCCTTATTTTCTTGCCCTCTCTTGTCCCATTTTCTGTCCCTTGTTCTTTTGCTTTATCACAGCCAGTGGCTGGTTCCTTTGCCCAGATCCCCTGGGGTGCTACCACTGCCTGTGTGCTGGGCTCAAGCTGTTTGCTCCTATTAACAGAGTCTGGACTGTTCCTTGGGAATAGGTGGTGTTAGGAAAACACCAATACTTGTGGGGAAAGGGTGACTGGACAGGAAAAGAAGATAATTTTTGTCTTAGCAGATGGGGAAATAACATTGGTAACAAGCTGCAGAAGTAGGTTGGCATCAATGGGTAATAGTACTGATCCTTGCTGAAGAGCTGGTGGGGAAAACAAGCAGAGGCATCAGCTCTGGGTAGGGGGAGAAAGGGGGCATCTGGCCTTTTCTACCTCTGTGTGGCTATTTCAGTTCTAGTGGAGAAAAAAATAATGGTTTTGCCTTCACTGTCTCCCAGCAAAGTTTGTCTTGGCCCTTTCACCCCTGCAGTTTTTTCTTGTAAGGAGTGATTCATGCGTGTGCTTGCATATGGAAATAGATTTGCAAGACTTGCCAAACAACGCACCTCCTAAAAGCACAGCTGGGTGCTGACACCGCAGTGTTTCCCTCAGTCCAGAAAGTGAAATCCAGAAATAACCTTCCATCTCTAGCAGCTCGATGACTCACACAGGCTTTGGGAGGGTGCAGGGATTCCCGGCCCCAGAAAGCCCCGCTGCTGCTGCCAGGGTGCTCAGGGGGAGCTCTCTGCCAGGGAAGCAGCTCCTGGCAGAACCTGCACCAGGAGATGCCATCCAGCCCACCAAGTCAGAGCAAGTTGCTTCTGTGGGGACCAAGAGCTCTACACCCGAAGGGATATAAAAGCAGGCATGCCCTGGCTCCCTAGGGATGTGTCTGCAGCTTCCCAATGGGGGGAATGGTGTCAGTGCTCATGGTCCCGATTCACCAGCTTCCCAGCCGTGGTTCCCACTGTGGCCTCAGCTGCCAGCTCCTAAATTACATGTTTTCTGTTAAAACCACCAAAGCCATCATGTGGATTGTCTGGAACTCAGGGGGTTCATCCTTGTGAACCAGCACCTCTGGGGTGGTCTTCTATAATGACTGAGAATATGTGCTATGACATCTACTGGAATCTAATTCCACTCTCCCACCCTATGGCAGGGGAGATTGGAACTACTGAGTTCCGTTCCAACCCAGGACATTCTGTGATTCTATGATCTACAGTGATCATTCTATTAAAATATAGATATCCATGCACTAGTTACAGAATAGACAGTTGCTCTGCACTGCCTGGAATTTCTTGTTGGACTGGTCTTTGGCATCTTTGTTCCCGTGTGAGTCACAGAGTATGAAGATTTAAGTAAACTATCTATGGAAATACTTTACCACTACCAATCCACTGCCTGTGAATTGTGCTTTTATTATTGTTTTTTAACACAGGTAACCCAAGTTCACCTTTGTATATAGTGCATCAAAATTACTTCTAGCTCCTCACAGCTTCATCAGGAGTGTGAATGTAGCATCAGCACAGGCTCTGCCTCCAAGAAATTACATACAGAGATGTGTGTGTGTGTATATATATGTATATTACCTAGCATGGGTGTTTTGGGGAAAGAATATGATCTTTTTTCAGCATTTAGACTATCTCAGTATGACAGAGTTATCAAGAGACAAGATGTAAAATTGGGATGTTGCCATGTCTTCCTTTTTGCCCCTCTTGCTGTGTCCACATGTGCTATCTGGCTCTTCTGCCTTTCTTCACTGTCCTTTCCTAGAAAGACCAAGGGACCTTCTAGTCCCAGTCTGGGAAAGCTGAAGCACAGAGATGACCCAGTGGTGATTTAAAGCCTCTCAGCCTGTGTGGCAATAGCACCAAGAGCACCTGCAGCCCATCCTCAAGCACTGGGTCCAAGGGGACTGGGAGGCATAACTGCAGCTCACTAAGCCAGGATTTCTCAGGAAACGGAGCACAGCCCAGCCAACAGCACTTTAGAGCTGAAAAGAGTATGTGTGGGGAACGTTATTGTTACTTTCCCTACTGTTGCTGGCCTGGCAGCCTTGCCTGCCCTTAACTGCATTTCCTTCAGGTGAAGTAGGAGGCCAGAGGTGACCCCATAATGTGAGGATGCGCTGCAGAGGAGTCAAAGCCAGCAGCCAGGTCGGGAGCTTGCCTGCTCAGAGCACACTGCACGTGTTTGCAGAAAACCTGAGCCTGTGGGAGCTCGGGGGCTGCCTGGTCAGTCACTGGGATTCACATCAGGATGACAAGAGCACTTGTGTTACGGCAAAAATATTCTGTGCAGTTCAGAAAACTTTGCCAGAGCATTCTCAGGAGAAGAGAGCCATACAGTGCAGAGCAGCAGGACAAAGGGATATCTGGGCTACTTAGAGCTGGAAGGGAGTTTTGGGCAATATTATTAATGATGCAGTGCTTTTTTAGTGAAGCTTGTAGAGCAATATCTTTGTATCTAATGGAATAACTGTCGCTATTTCCTGGCTCTGAAATATTTCCAGTCTCCTTCAGTATCACATGTACTGGAGAGGTCTCAGGGATTGCCTGTTTGCAAGAGTAGTGAAAGGCCTAGGCTCAGGGAATGGAAGAAAATACAAGAGGAATGAGAGAAAATACAATTTTAATAGCAGAAAATGCATTTTTTTCCAAAACTCCTATTTTTCTTTTTATAACAAAGATTAATTAAGGATAAAACCTCCTGAAATACATATGATTTGAAAGAGATCAGCTGGGAATGAAGCTTTAGCAAAATTGTCAAAAGACTAAACACATCATTTATCTCTGCAACACAGCTGAGATGCAACAAAAAATGCATTCTGCTGAGCACTGAAAATTAAATTAAGTCATGCTTGTGTGAACATTTGTACATCACTGGAATAAAACCCTGGGGTTTTGTGACTGGCTTGGGTACTAAAGTCTTTGGGATGTCTGTTGTAGGATGGGCTTGCCTGGTTACAGGCAGGCTGCTGCTCCACCAGTGGATCACAGTGAATACATCTACAGGGGCTGCTGAAAACTGCCCTGGAAATCACCATCCCTGGAAGGGTTCAGAAGCCGTGTGGATGTGGCACTTAGGGATGTGAATTAGGGGTTAGACTCGATGGACTTAGAGCTCTTTTCCTACCTTAATAATTCCTTCTGATCACCCAGCCTTCCAAGCCTTTGGTAAGGACCTTGTCCTCCTCAAAATACTTAGTGATGTGCAGGGTGCTTGGTGGCTGCCTGATGTCCCACAGCCTTCTCCTGGTGCTGCAGTTTCACAGAGTGTAGCTCAGAACAGCAAAGGCTTGCAAGGTGCATCTTTCAAGGGGGTCCTTATAGAACCTTCCCTGAGCTGAATTGCACCTCCTGGAAAAAACAGAACTGTAATTCCTTTCTCTTTTTCCTTTTTCATGACAGACAATTCATTCGAACGTCCATCAAAAACATTCAGAGAGGCCAGGCTATTTCTGGGCACAGGGAGCAGCAGCAGGGCCCCAGTGAGGAGCTGGCAGTGCCATCACCCCCTGGCATGTGAGGTTCAGAGCATCCGGGCCTCTGCATCCCTACGTTTAAGTGAAACCAGTTACCATGGTGACAGTGGGTCTTACTAAATATGGCCTCTGATGCCCAAAATCTCGTGCGTGGTAACAGCTGAGGTGTGTGCAGAGTCCCTGCCAACACCAGAAACCTGCTGGTGTGACTCCCTGCAAGGAAAGTGCTTGCACTAGTGAGTGAAGGAAGCCCCTCTGGTGGTGGTGGTGGTGTCAGTTTTGGGTTGCTGATTTTAATCTTCCATAGAGCCCCAGATGATGCAGGGACCCTGTGCTGCGGCTGATAAGAGGCTGCAGCAGATTTATCTTATGAGAGCATGGGGGACTTGCAGCCTTTTCACTCCTTGATGTGCCGGGGTCCCTTGCTTGAAGCGACGCAGCCATTCCCATGCCTGTCTGTACAGGGCTGCATGGAGGGAGGACGATTACACCTGATACAATTATCAGCCTTGTAATTACATGCAGCAGCCCCAGACGCTCTCTTGGGTTTACTGTATTATTCCAGTCAGGCTCAGGCATGAGAGTACTAGAGGCTAAGGAAAGCTGCATTTGCCAGACCTTTTCCTGCAGCATTCACCGAGAGCTGTGGTGTGTAATGCAGCAATGTGTGCAGAGCTGGAGGGCTGGCACTGTGTGTGTCCCCACAGCTCTGCTGGGCAGTGTCCCACTGAGGAGAGGCAGCAGGTTCACATGCTGGGTGCTATAACATGGGGATCCCTCCCAGGCACAGGGGTGGCGTGTGCTCACAGGAGGTGGGAGCTTTGCCGTCCTCTCTGCCCATCTGCACAGCTCTCACGCTGAGCTGGGGGTTGTTGGAGCAGTAGGACACGAATCCACAGTGCTCCCAGCTCCCTGCGACAGCCTGAACAGCTTTTGGGCTCCCCTCCCAACAGATTTCAGTGCAAGGCTCCCCACAGTGTGGGGCAGGATACGGGAGTCCAGTCCCCCTGACAAAAAGCTCCCCTGAGGTTTTGGAGCCAGCAAGGCAGGCCAGCAGGAGCCACACACTCATCTCTGCAAGCTGTGGGAGATGCACGTGGGATGAGATGGAGCTGGAGCATATCGGGAAAAGGTGTAAGGTGAGGGTCCCCTTATGCCTCATGGAATGCACAGGAAGAGAGGGGAATACATCAAAGGTTACAGCTCCTGCTTGAGCTGTGTCCCAGAGCTTCCCAGCTTCTTGGAGCAGCCAAAACCCTTCTAAGACAGATTTCCTGAAAAATGACAAATAGCTCATTCTTGAGGTATGAGGCATTGGGAGAAAAAGGGCAAGGAGTGGGAAATATGATGCTGCAGAACTTCCAGAATTCATTGCAGCTGATACATAACAAACTAGAAGCAAAGGCAGAAAGGGAGGGAGGAAGCCTGTTAGACAGCCCTGCAATGGACAGCTGCTAATAGGAAAGCAGAGAGAGGAAGGGGGAGCCAGGCACACCAATTTTGCAGATGAAAAACACATAAACATAAAGAGAGGTCAGCAACAGGAATTACGGAGGTGGTATGAAGGCCATCAGGCTCATCCACCCTCAGCAGGTACAGGAGTGGTGGCTTTTGTGCTGGGTCTGCTCTGCAGGCTGGTCCAAGGCACATGGCCAAGTGTGGGGCACATGGGGCTGGGGCTGAGCTGTAGCTGTTAGCATCCAAGGGGGCAGAGAACACTTGGGAGGGAGTCTGAAGGATGGAAACCACACATCACCCTCGTTTCCATTTCACAGTGGAGGTGAGGAGGTGTCATTTGGAGGTTGGAGGTGGTTGTACTTTTTAAATAGTGAGTGAAATGTGAAAAGCAAAATTGTTCCTGGTCCTACACCCGTGGAATGATTTATGTTGGTATTTAATCCCGCATGTGTTTCCCTACCCACCATGTTCTGGTTTTTCTCTGCACTTCTGGGAAAGCAGTGGGGAAGCAGCATGCTGCTAATTACAACCCAGGGCTGTTTGGACACGGAGGAGAGAGGCAAAGAGGAATAAATAAATAAATTAATTAAAGTCCCATCACCATAATCCACGAATACGGGTCCCACTCTTGTATTCCAGGGAGACTGCAAGGTACTGGCAGCAATTTGTCAGAGTCTTGCCTCAGGGTTGGACTGGTGGCAACATTTGGTCTCTATCATTTGCACTGCTAAGACAAGATAAAATGTGTTAGGGTTGGGGTCCTGTTTAGGGGCATCTGCATGGCCAGGGTGGTGCATCTGCCCCAGCCCTGCAGGGGCAGAATTAGGTTTTTGGGGCTGTTGCTGGTTACAGGGACAGGTGTTGTGGGACAGGTGGCTGCTGGGGAATGCTGGGGGATGCCCAGGAAAGCACACTTGCTGCATACTTGCTTTTATGGCAAGCATATCTCAAGAGCTTATGTTTAAACTCCCAGGCTGTGCTTGCATCCATGTGCTGTTGCACTGCACATTTGTATCCTTCATTAAAAACAAATGTGAAAGCACCTGTGCTGCCTCTGGGCAGGGACTCAAGCCTTGGTGACAGGAGAATGAGGAGTGAGGGAAGGAGCAGTGGTGGGCACTTGCATCCCCAAGATGTTCCATTTTCTTCCGCCCCACCAAATCCTGGTGTCTTGGCTGGAGGGGCTAGCAAGAGGGAGCTGTCAGTGGATGCAGGTAGGGGCTGCTGCTGCCTGCATGGTTCCCACTGCCAGTCAATTAATTTATAAAGCTTTCTGGCACCTTATCAGATCCACAATTCAGTCAGTTTAGGCTCCCTGCGGCAAGTCATCCATGACTGTTTTTATTCACTTTTCTTTCTGGCTACAGGTCCCTCAGCAGGCTGCCTCAGGCCAGAGGAAAATCAGGCAAGCTGTTCTCAAAATAGGGGTGATGAGTGTTTTCCCTGCTCAGTGCTCTGCCTTGGAAGTTTGCTTGAGCTCTCTGCATCATCTCCTTGAGCCCATCACCCTGGCATGGTTCAGAGCAGTTGTGCAGTGGTCAGCTGCCATTTTTTTTTCCTCCTTGGTGGAGTTCTTTTGCTTTGCTTCACGTTCTGGGGGGGATTCAGGGGCTGTTGGTTGATTTGCCCAAGGTCGCATTGGCACAAGTGGCTGGTGGATATGGAGAGAGCACACATTCCTGAGGCACTTTGTGTGGGAAGTATTTGCTCTCTTCCCTCTATCAGGGAGCACAGCACTCACAGGAGTTCTGGGGATAATGGAGCTTTTCCCACACATACCTTCCCCCAAGCCTTGTGATTCTTGTAGAAATAGTCCATTTCTTTGGCATGGAGCTCTGCAAAAGCTATACTCCTTAGGGATGTGCTGGTGATGCTCATTTCCATTTCTGCCTCTGTGCCAGCTCTGGAGGCAGCCTGGGAGCTGGCACCTGACTGGTCCCAGTACCTCTGTTGCCCCTTGAGACCTGATAAATGAAATATGAAGAGAGGAAAAAAACCCCCTCATCCTGCTTTTGAAAATTGAGGTATTTCTCTTTTTTTTTCATCTTCAGAAGACAGAGCACTGGGAGGTATTAGATTATTTCCCCTCCATCAGTCTTTGACTTTTCAAAGAACAAAGGTGTTGGAGGAGAGAAATGGAAGTCAGTATTTGTATTTTTCAATGGAAGAACAAAGAGTCCAAATCCCTCTGACTTTTGACATGTACAGTTATTCTTTCCAAAGATCATATAATCTTTGAGATCTGAAACTACAATTGCTTATGATCATTAATGTTGTTACTATTTACTTGTATTCCATTAGGTATTAAAAAGGCACTCAAGGCTCACCCTTCTGCATTGTCTGATGCAAAAAAATGCCATATTTTGCATTCCAGGCCCTGCTTTTTCCCATTGGAGTTGCCCCTCACCTCAGCTGAGCCACTACAGGACCTGCTTTGAAGAGTTTCCATGCAGGCACATGCACTGCAAACCCTAACATCTCCCCTCTCATCCTCATCCTCCTATCAGTGATCTTCTGGTCCCACAGGTTTCAACATGCGGGACGGACACACATCCAGAAGAGTGATCTGAGAATTTCCAAGCACTTAAATAATCATTGGCTTACCTTCAAAAGCAAAATAACATGATTTAAAATGAAACCAGTTTCCCTTGAAAATAGCAGATTTATATTCTAGGGCATATGAAGAAACCAAGGGATTTAGTCAACTTGCATGGAAAAAAAACCCCAAAAACCAAAGGGGAAAAATCCCTGCTGCAAGCAGCATTAGCTGCCAAAGCCGTAATTGTGCAAAGCTGGAAATCCCTTGCTCAGCTGAACCTAGCACATTGGTATAGCATCTTAAGTGAATTAGCTGGCATTGGAAAGCTAGCTTTTCTTACAAATAATAAACCAACTGTTTTTTTTCAAGTCATCCTAACAGTTTTCTTGGAAATCTGAAAATACAATACTTATGTTAACCAGCTGTGTCATCTGGATCAGCATTTCATTTTTCAATGGGAATTATAAAAGGTAACATCTGTAAAGCAGCACAATTCATATAGATTATGAAATACTGCCTCTAATGCAGAAATACATCAGCTATGAAGTGCTAATTTAAAAATCATTATCCCTGTAATTTATTAATATGTTCACATTACATAGTAATTTGTGCTGTTATTTTGTCACTTGTTGTCGTTTGGCTTTTATTTTTATATGTTAATCTTGTATGCACAGACAGGCTACTCAGCTGCCTGCCCAAAACACTCATGCATGCTGCAGGTGGGACTCCCTGGTCTGTGCTTTGGGATGATCCCAATTGCTCCTGCAGTCTTGGGTGCATTCATAAATGTTAAGATCGGACCAAAAAAGGTGGCAAGGCAGTGTGATCGTTGTGTTTACTGAAGGAAAGCTGCTTGCTTATCTTGTTCTTCCGAGTGTTTTTAGGCTGCGAGGAGTGAGGCTGTTTTGCCAGTATGACCTTTCTTAAGGGAGATCTTTCTGCTTCTACCAGCCAGACCCTTGGTACCATCAGATCTCTTCTGCAGACACTGGGGCTTTCAAATTTTGCCACACTAGGTAGTGACAAACTGCCCTAAACCCCTTCATTATCTGAGACTTACAAAACCCAGAGAAGGGTCTCTGTGATGAGCACTGCTGGTGGTTTATTTCCTTCTCTGTCTGGTAGAACTGTTCTCCAGCACATGCCCATCCTGAGTAACTCCAAAAACCCATCTCTCATGTCTGTGTGTCTCAAACCTCAGATAATAGGACTGAAGAAATAGGCACAGAGGAAAAATGTCAAAAAAGCCCACAGTGTGGCTCAGTTGAGCACTCTGTTGTCTCATTTTCTCATCCCAGTCCCATGGCCAGATGAAGTCCCAGGGTGACATGTAAATGACTGTGGTTTCCAGAGCCTGGCTAGAAGAACCTCACCAGTTCTGAGATCCCTTTCAAATCTTGAGGTTGGAAAATGGCCATGGAGAGGGAGGCTCCAGAGCAAAGCATCAGGGTTATCCTGTGCAGGGTGGTGACGACAGCTGTTAGTAACCATGGAAGATTTAAATTTAATTCCATACCCACGTACATTGTCACCACTCAAATTAGAACAGCTATCCCACAGCGACGTGAGAAATCACAGGGCTTTAAAAATACATGGTAATTAAAACTATTAGAAAAATTAAACATTTTTATACCCTCATTTTCTCAGACCCCAGTGGGATTGTGATACTGGTGATTTAAGATTGGGGGAGGGAGAGGAGAAGATGCACATATCTTGGAAAGTTAATTTGGGTCTGAAGTGAAGGAGTCCATCGTGTGCTACAAAAATTATCTGCAACTGCAGCTGAAGGAAGCAGAAACCACTCTATCCCACTTGTCATACAATTGTCCATATGGAAACACTTATTTGAGAAGGAGTAATTGAGAGCCTTAATGTGAAAATCATTTCAGATTTGCCTCTGAACCAAAAGGTCTTTCTCCTTCAAGATGAAAATTTTGCATTAAATATTAACAGAATAATGAAAGCAATTTCTGCTGAGCATTCCTGGCGTGCCTGTGGAGCTATCAGGAAAGTGTTCACAGGGGGTTGCAGTTGTGGGAGGCTGCATGCCCAGGGCAGGGCATTCCCAGCCTCATGGAAGGCAACTGGACCCTGGCAGGGCTGAGACCACAGCCACAAAGTCAGCCTGGCTCACATAATTTGAAAATGAAAAATGAGTTTCCAGAGCACAGAATGAAAGAAAAGCAGTTCCCTTCTTAGGAGGCTTGCAGTTGGAACAAAGCATTTTGGGGTTGAGCTCTTTGCTGAAAACCTCGGTGTGCCCATGGTTTTGCACAGGGTCACTGCAGCATTGTCAGGATTCAGTCTTCTCCCTTCCTCCTCCTTCTCTCACTTTGACAAAGAGGCAATTGTAAATAATTCAGGTCTGTAAATTGTAAATAATTCAGGTCTGTCCAAGTCAGTGGCTACCCTTTTGAGATAGAGTTTTTAAGTGCATTAATTGTAACTTGTACAGCAGTTTGAAGTTCAGGATTACAGACATTAGGTTTTCATTTAGGGTGTTTCTGGCTAGAGTAGCCTGGTCATTGGAGAAAATTTTTAAAAAGCGTATTTTCATCTCTGTTTACTTTTAGGAATGGCTGGATCTAGGTTCAGACCATCTTCCTCTCCACATGCTTTTTGGCTATAAAATCGGAAGGATGTTGAGACGCTTGAGTGTGTCCAAAGAAGGGCAACAAGGCTGGTGAGGGGATTGGAACACAAGTCCTGTGAGGAACGGCTGTGGGAAATGGGGCTGTTTAGCCTGGAGAAAAGGAGACTCAGAGGTGACCTTATCCCTCTCTACAACTTCCTGAAAGGTGGTTGTAGTCAGGTGAGGGTTGGTCTCTTCCACCAGGCAGCAACCAACAGAATGAGAGGACACAGTCTCAAACTGAGCCAAGGGAAATTCAGACTGGATATTAGCAAAAAGTTTTATATGGAAAGAGTGATAAAGTACTGGAATGGTCTGCCTGGGGAGGTAGTGGAGTCACCATCCCTGGATGTGGTTAAGAAAAGACTGGATGTGCCATGGTTTAATTGAGGTGTTAGGGCATGGGTTGGACTCAATGATCTTGGAAGTCTCTTCCAGCCTTGTGATTCTGTGATTCTCCCTGTGCAAGGGTCAGGGATGCTAGAACACTGGCTTAGATGATCTCACCACCTTCCCCCTCTGCCCTTAAACTAAGTGTTGGAAGAGAGGATGATGAGCTCAAAAAAAATGAAGATAAGGGCAAAAACTCCAAGCACATTGTCTGTCTAATGCCTGGCACAGAGCCAGGCTTCCATGCATTTAGAGCAAAGGATGCAAGCAAGTATTTATTTATTGATTGAGAAATAGTGCAGGTTTCTCCAACCCGCTATTGGTTTCCAAATCTGATTTAAATAAACTCTTCCAGTGAATAAATCCAGGCAAAATGTCATTCACCATATGTTTATTACTAAAACTTGGCGCTTGCTTGCATCAAAGTAGTTTTCACACGCAGGCTGTTTGTTACAAAACCTCAGTGAGGCAGGTATAATTAGCACTAGCGCTTGAGGGGGAAAACTGGGGCTGAGAGCAGAGAAAATAATTTCCTTGCTGCTGCAGAGGGAGTCAGCGTGGGGATTTGGATTAGAAACAGCCTCTCCAACCTTCCCATTTTCTTCATGCAGATGACTAGATTTGCATCTTTTATTAATTTATAACAATTGGACAATTGTACCAGTTTTAACAATTTTACCTTGCTCATTTCTTAAAGAATGAGCTTAAAATGCTTGTAGGACTAGCTTAAAAATATCCAAAAACATGGGCTTCCTACCCAAATGGCCACAACAGCCTCTCAAGAAAGAGGTGTGATTAGTTGCTCTATGCCATTTTGCATACAATTAACACTTATCAAGTGGAACACAAAATGCTCTCTGAATACATATTTTATATGAGTTTTATAAATGATCCACTCTCATAAAGCTGGCATAACTCATTCTGACAAAGCCACGCAAAGAGCCTCACAAAAATAAGTAGCTAAAGCAAGATCATTTTGTGTGAAACTTCTCCAACCCTTTACATATCACCACTAGGATTATTATCAAGTGCTCAGAGATGCTGGAGTTTCAGATGAAGTTTGTGACCTCTAAGGAGGCAAAAAATCACAGATCTTTTTCCTTTCTTTTAACTTTAGTGTTCATATATGAGCAAACAAAATGATAGGCTGATTTTTGATATTTTCTTGTTGGCAAAACAGACCAATTAGAAGATCAAATTAATGTCCAAGTATCCCCTTTTAGGTAAATTCCTAATAAATACGAATCCTAACCCTAACTGTTTGGAGGCACTTAAGTTATAAAATAAGAAAATCTTATCCTGCTGCACATATTGTATGTGCTCAGGTAATTAGAGCTCCTGGTTTGTGGCTTCAAAACAGGCACCTGTGTGCGGTGCAATGCCTACCTTGCAGTATACTTCATGTCTTTCAGAGTTCCCATCATGTCTTGGCTGCCTCTATTGAATCTAGCAGGGTGGCTTTTTGGATCATGCTCAGATGGAGGAAAGGTGTTGCAGCCCAAGGTTAACTGGTAGCAATTGCAAGTGCAGAAGGATGGTGCAGTTGGTGTGAAACGTATGATCTACACAATGTCACTCAGGCTTTTCCCTGGGTCTTAGTGCAGTATCAAAATTAAATTGATCTGGTTCCTGTTCCCAAGAAGAACTGGAGGTTGGGAAGTTACCAGTAAATTTGAGGAATATTACACTTGATGCTATTGTAATTTGGTTATAGAGCATACTATTTTAAAAGCCCTTATGCTACTATTTCACAAAAGCATTTTTAGTACATCCAAAGATCTGCTTGTGCCTTTACAGAAAGGACATTACCTATCTTGTTTTCATCATTGTGCAAGAAAGAAATAAGAGCTAGATAAATTATATTTTCAAAGGGTTTGTTTCCCTCCTTTTGCACATGCCCTCTGGAGAATTTTCTGCAGCCTAGAAGTGAACCTGCTGGAAGTGCTAAAAACCAAGCAGTTTGTCAGGCTTACATAGCAAATGGCTCTGATGCTTTTGGGCTTATCCCACTGCCAGCACTGGTTTCCACACAGCTCCTGCTGGGCTCGGCTATCTGCTTTTGGCTGATACTGCAGTAACAGGGGGAAGAGCCTGGAGACAGCCATGAAGTGCAGGGGGAACACCCCAAATATTCCAGCGGGCACAGAGAGCAGGTTATGTCTGAGTGTGAGGCTGGGCTCTCCTGGCACAGCACTGGCTGGGCAGGTGATACCCCTCTGATACACTTCTGGGGTTCATCAGCCCCATTTCCTTCTTCCCAACTTCTTTACTGCTGTTTTGTTTTGTTATGGGGGCTTTTTTCCCCTTGAGGCATTGAAAGTGGCAAAGCTTTCACTGGTACATTGGTGGTCAGCAGGTTAGGAAGAGCCAAGTGCAGGAGAAGCACCTGGAGTGCAGGTTGTGCTGTCAGCACGAGGGCAGGCAATAGAAGAACAGAGGGGAAAGATCATAAACCACCTTCCTCTGCATTGGGCAGGGGGCAAGGGCTGCTCCTGCTCCACCTACCTTGGCATCGCCAGCAGGAGCAGCCTGTGCAGGGCACAGCTCCAGTGGGTTTTACCTCCTGCCCACAGCTGTGGCACAGAACCCAGCCCCCTCCATCGCCACTGTCCCCATGTGCAGCAAGGATGGGGAAATGGGAAGGAGAGAAAATGCAAAAAAACCCCAAAGTTCTGGCAGAGGTATCAATTTAAATATTGCATCTTTTAGAATCACTTTAAAAATCATAGCTCAGAAATGAACCATAGACTAAAACCCTGAACCAGAAAACAATTATCTCCCCACATCAGCCCACTGGGACTATTACAGAAGATGGGTTGATTTCAGAACAGCACTCTATGGAAATTAGACTTTTATAAAGTCTCAAAGGGGAGGAATCAAAAGATGTGGAAAATGTTTTTTAAAAGTGTATCTTGTGATAAGAACTGGAAATTTCGGAGCAAGGCAATTGATTTTTCTTGAGGAATTGGTTACTATTTTGGTAGGGGAAACTGAAACTGAATAGAGGATGCCAGATTCTGTCAGCATGGATGAGGCTGCAGTGTGTCCTCTCTTGGATGTCTTTCTTTTCCTGGCTGCTGTCAGCATGGCTGATATGGTGGGTCATCTTCACTTGGGCTGTAGCTGGGTGTTTTCGCTTCTTGGGAGTTCTGTTTTGGTTGTTCATCAAGATACAGGGAGGGGGAGGAGTTAAGTAAATCCTGCCACCTTAGGACAACATTTCCCTAAGCAACAAGGTTGTTTGGAAAGGAAAATAAAATATGCCCATGTTAGATGATGCACTGAAATGCAAATAGCTGTTGACTGAAACATGCAGGGATGAAATAAGAAATTTTACATCAGCAGGGTCAAAAAAAAAAGAAGGTTGCAAACAGAATAAAAACAGGGTTGGGCAGAGGACAAAGAGGATAAAGGCCTTGAAAATTGTCAGAGAAGGTGAAATGCTCCCCCAAGTAAGCTGTTCTGGAAAAGTGGTAACAATGGACGAGGAGAAGGCTAAGGTACTCAAGAACTTTTTGTCTCAGTATTCAATGGCAACCTCTCTTCCCACACCTCTTGAGTGGATGGACATCAAGACGGGGACTGGGGAGCAAAGTCCCTCCCATGGTGAGTAAAGATCTGGCTCATGACAGCCTGAGGAACCTGAATGTGCTTAAGTCTATGGGATCCAATGAGATGCATCCCAGAGTCCTGGGGGAATTGGCTGATGTAGTTGCCAAGTCACTCTCTGTGACATTCGAAAAGCCATGGAAGTCAGGTGAAGTCCTGGGTGACTGGAAAAAAGGAAACCTTGTATCCATCTTTAAAAAGGGTAAAAAAGAGGAGCCTGGGAACTCCTGGCCTATCAGCTTCACCTCTTTGTCTGGAGAGATCATGGAACAGATCCTTCTAGAATGTGTGCTAAAGCACATGGAGAACAGGGAGGTGATTTGGGACAGCCAACACATCTTCACCAAGGGCAAGTCCTGCCTGACCAATCCAGTGGCCTTCTATGATGGAGTGACTGAATCAGCAGACAAGGAAAGGGTTGCAGATGCCATTTATGTGGAATTCTGTAAAGACTTTGACAGGGTCCACCACAACATCCTTCTCTAAATTGGAGAGAGGGGGATTTGATGTGTTAGATGGATATGAAAGTGGTTGGATGGTCACATCCAGAGGGCAGTGGTCCATGGCTCTGAGTGGTCAGTGGATATCAGTCAGGTGTCTCTACTGGGATCAGTGCTATTTAATAACTTCATTAATGGCACAGACAGGGAGACCAAGTACACCCTCAGCATATCTGCAGATGACACCAGGCTGAGTGGTGCTGCTGACACCTGAGGGATGGGGGACCATCTAGAGGGATCTGGACAAGCTGTAGAAGTGGATCAGTGGGAATCTCATGTGTTTAACAAGACCAAGTGTGAAGTGCTGCACCTAGGTGAGAGCAACCTCTGCTATCAACACAGAATGGGGATGAACAGATCAAGAGCAGCCCTGCTAAGAAGGACTTGGGGGTGCTGGTGGGTGAGTGGCTGGATAGATCACAAGAAAGAT
>VRYO01002779.1:55939-131598 GCA_009812075.1 Sialia sialis | reverse complement strand
GGTGGTAGCAAGGCCCTGCCTGCTTGGTGGAGCCTGGCAGCAGCGGGTCTCCACCTGCTCGGCAGCACACGCTGCCAGCGAGCCCTCCCCTGCTCGGCAGAGCCCGCCGGCGGGCGGGGCAGTGGGGCCGTGGCAAGCGGCAGCGCGCGGGCTCACTGTGTGGGTGGGGGCGCTGCAGCAAGCGAGGGCTTTCTGCCGGGGGTGCTGCTGGGGCGCGGGGGCTCGCTGCGGGGGGGGCACCGCCAGGGTACAAAGCCCGCTCCCCACCTGCCCCCAGCCCACCTGGCCACAGCTCCACGGCAGCTCCCCGGCCAGCTGCAGCTCCGCGGCGGCTGTGCAGCAGCTCTCTCTCTGGCCGACTCTCACTTCCAGGTTGGCATTTCGCCAGAAATTGTCCGTAAATAAGCCGCACCTGATGATTAGCCGCACCACTGGTGTAGGCTGCATTCTTCAGTGAAAAAGGTGCGGCTTATAACCGTGAAACTACTGTAGGTTTAAATCAGGCATAAGAGAAAAATTCTTTACTGTGAGTGTGGTGAGGCACTGGAACAGGCTGCCCAGAGGAGCTGCGGATGCTCCATCCCTGGCAGTGTTCAAGCCAGGCTGGATGGAGCTCTGAGAACCTTGTCCAGTGAAAGGTGTCACTGCCCATGGCAAAGGGGCTGGAACTGAATGATCTTTAAGGTCCCTATCAACCCAAACCATTCTATGATTCTATGAAAATAAGGTTTCACAACAGCCCTGTAGTAGGCAAATACGAATGGAGATGATGGCAAACTGAATTAGGTTAATTAGGAAGGTAATTTTGCAGACAATTACATTATTTGTTTGAAATGCTGGATACACGCATTTAAGCTTATTTCAGTTGCCATAACAACCCAATACAAGCATCATATAATCTTTTATCACATTATCTTGGATATGATTACATTATTTTACAACTTTGGTTGCTAGGAGAGCACAGTACCTTCCTGCATGCTCCAAACAATTCTCACTTTGCAGAGACATCAGCTTCTGGCAGCTGGCCTCTGAGATAGCTTATAGAATCATTAGCAAGGCAAGAAACTGAGTTATACATGTAGGCGTGAGCTGCACCAGGAAAACTCTCTGAGAGAGGATGGATGGGATTTTCTCCTGCCACGGGGCTGGCAGGGGAGGCTCTTTTTGAAGAGCTGGGAACCAAGGAAGCAGAAGTCTGGGGGGCAGCCTTGGAGGGAGCTTCATTTGAGAGTTAGCTTAAGTTGATGAGCTGATGAGCTTCTTGTGCTCTTATTACGTTATAGGGTACAAGTTGCATTTCATGTTACCAGTTTCCTTTGATGAAAAGGCAAATAAATGTGTTGTTGTACCTCCCCAGTTGCTTCTGACATGACAGCAGAACCCAACTCCCTACCAGCAATGCTTCTCTACCTCTGATATCTCTGGAGCTTTTGCAGATTCTGGACTTTACTGCCTTATTAGGTCTGTGTGTGGATGGTGGTTACAAGAGGTAATATGAAGGTCTGAAATTAAAAAGAACATGACAAGAGCACTGAAAATATTTTTTAAATGTGTTTAAAATCCAGGAGTGTTAGCAGGAGCATAACTTTTATTCTCTTGTCCCTTTTAGATTTATTTATGATTACAGAAGCTCTCTGGGAAGACTTTGTTCTTAAACCACACTTAATAGCAAAAAAAGGAAGAAAATAAGTTGAGGTTTTCTTTTTCCCCTTCGATTTCCCTCCATCCTATGCCTTAAATTGAGATTGCAATTAAAATGAAACCCAAGCTGCCCAAGAAACAAAACAGAAATTCACAAGGCAGCCTAAACATCAACCTCATCTTGTTTTCCTTTAGCCTTCTGCTTTGAGAGTTACAGCAGCTAGACAATACATGCAGCAGTGTGAAGACAGGGATTTGAATAACAGCGTACATATCTTCAAAGAAAACATGGAAACACCGTGTTCATTGGTCCTTGTGACTGCTGTGCCTCCAGAGCTGCGGAGGCGCAGAGATTATGGGCAGGGACCTGCAGGGAGAAGGGTTTGATCTCCCAGACCACAGTGTGCTTGACAAAGCTGCCAAACTAAAGTCTCAGCAGCATGGGACCCTCCTCCCTCTGCATGAAAATGTCAGGCTTTGGCACCTGCAGGGGACCTTGCTTTGGAATGAGAGCACGACTCTCCAAAGTGTCACCAATGGCCCAGTCCCCAGTTAACAGCGTGGCTTAGTGGGCTTCTGACACTATTCTTAAAGCTCCTGTGGGCTGCTGCAGCCTACAAGCCAAGGATCATTTCTGCTTTGCAAGACTCAAAGGAGAAGAAGGGAAAAAAGCTGGGAAGGGAAAGCTATGGTTTCATTATTCCATGCTAGCAGGATAACAGAATACATTTCCTTTATTACTAAAATGTGTCATTTGAGAAAAGATCCTGCTGTCTGATCAAGCTCTCCATTAGTTATTTTTGCATGTGCATGCACAAATCCAGCAGCTAAGCCTAGAGCACTGCTGTATATTGGAAACCAGAAAATGCTGCAGGGTGTTTCTAAAGAATAGCAATTTGGAGGTTGTGGGTGGTTTGTGGGTGTAATCAAAAAGGCTGCATACCGAGGCATCTGAATTAGGCTTCTCTTTAGACTGCTTGCAGCCTCTATCACGATTGTTAAGAACCTCATTGTGCCACTTTTACCCTCACCTAGTAGGATTTTCTCCTGTGAGCAGTTTTGCTGGCATACCACCCATGGTGTGACGGGGCCTAACACAGAAGCTGAGCTCCAGCATGGCTGAACACAAGTGGAAAAACACTGAGCTTTCCCATGCATGCTGCTGCTCCCCATATTTTAGCAACTGCTGAGAGCTGAGATCAGCTGGTGAGCAAACCATGGTGCACTGGTGACACACTGTGTGTGTCACCCCTCGTGAGCAGCATCCTGGAGGCTGCAGGGCCACCACACTCAGCATGAACGGAGGGTGAAAACCACACAGTTGCTTTCTGCTCTTCTGACTGGTGTTACCCCCTACCCACCATGTCAATGGTGCTCCATGTCCTGCTGCCCTGCTTCCCCCTACTCCCACCCGTGGTGATCTGCCCACAGCCACCACCATCTCAACCTCCTCCACAGCTCTTATTTTCCTGGCTGATTTTTTGTTATTGTTGTTGTTTTATATTGGATGTTTTCCTGGTTGTACTGGAGAGATTTTTTTGCAGAAGTGTTCCCTCCTCTTCCCACTGAGGATCCTTGTTCTTGCTTGTCTTGAAGAGACCCAGTGGAATGTCACCTGAGTATCCTGCACCTCATGCCCTTTGGCCACCAGCCCAGAGCACAGCAGCTGACTGCAGCCCTGCCTAACCTGGCTGATCAGTTACTGTGGAGCTAAAAGGGCCTAAAGAGTCTCCAGACTCTCTCTCAAGTTTCTCCTGGCTGTTCCTGCACTACCAGCACGCTCCCTGGGCTGCGTGCTCCCACCACGCATCAGTGCTGGAGCAGCGCATGAGCCAGCTCAGACCAAACCAGGAGGGCAAGAGCACGTCCAGCAAGCTCCCCAGTCATTTACAGCCCTGGTTTTGCTAATGGAAAGTTAATCATTGGTTTGAAACTGTGCAAAAACGCTAAGGGAAAAAATCACAAGATCACAGGAAGAACTCTAATGTGTTTCCTAATATGTCACTTTCATTTGCCTCCACAGATCGCAGTTCTAAATACCTTGGGGAGAAATGTGTCTGAGCATTTTAACACCTGGCAAATATTAACTACCTCAGAACTGGCTCAGACAAGCGGGTTTGGGGGATGCTGAGGTCTGTGGAAACAGCCACTTTCAAATTCTGCCCTTCATTTCAGTATTTTTCTGAACGACCACTGCAGGACAAAGTAAAGCCTCAAAAGCACTCACAATATTCAAAGATCCTTCAGTTCTTAACAAATATATTACTTCATTAAGGTTTTTGATGCCCTTCCAGGGTAATTATGGCATTGTTATCTCTTCCTGCTTTTAAAAATAGAGAAATTAAGTATTCTCAGAGAGTAATGCAGAGTAAAACTGGCTTGTGATGTCCTGATAGTTCTTTGCAGGTCTTCTTACTGCTACCCAGCACTCCTGACCTGTGGTGCAGAGGAACCCACCTGTGTTCTCTAGCTAAGAAAGGTAAAGACCCTGCTAGATGAACTCTTTTCTTGCGAAAAGGAGTTGGGGGGAGAGGGAGAAAGTCTGTGTTCAATAATGCTGAACTATTTTCTTTCTGAAATCTGCTTTTCCTGCTTAGAAGTGGTATGGAATTGACTGTCCATTGGAAGCAAACAGTAACGTGAACAGCAACCCGTGTATGAGGAAGCTGAACATGCAAGGTTTCTTAAAGGTATGCTCTTTCTTATTTCCTAACATTCACTGCTGTCCTTTCCAGGGAGTAGTGGACAGTGGGCTGGATGGACTTCATCAATATGCATCAATTTTTGTGACCTATTTGGTCAAAGGAAATATGAAAACAAATCTGTAAAGTCTTGAAATATCCTTCTTGGTTGACTGGGGGTACTAGCTCTGTCAACCACACCTAATAATGTATATCTCCATCAATAAAAAGCAAATTCGCTTTGTACCTTCTTTTTCTTCCATGAAATGTCTTCTAAATCAGGAATGATATACAGCTGATTAAAAATGCTTATGGCAGAGAGAAAAATAAAATTCTGCTGTTTATGCAGAACAAGCAAGTGGAGAATGTGGAAGTGCTTACATGCCTATTGGTATTTTTTTTTGTGAGGTTAGGGTGTTTTTGGGATGTTTTTTAGAGAATATAGTCTGGCCACCCATAGAGAGCAAACTTGAGCCCTGGTGGATGGGCGTGTTTGCCTGGCAGCATTGCAGCTGTGCTCTTTAAGGAGCAGCATCCCAGAGAAATATAGCCACAAAGCAAAACAGGCTGGCCTTTTTCTTTCCTCAGATTTCAACCACTTGAACAAACAGCGGGGGGGAAAGAAGGAAGTGAGGCTGAGACAGGATATTGCACACCTGGATCCACCGGCTGGCAGGCACCCCAGACGCTGTGGTGGTGCTCAGGATTTTTGTAGCCATGTCCCTCCCCACAGGTCCCCACAGGTACGTGTCCCATGAGATGTTTGCCAGGGAAACAGCACAGCTGTGGTGGCCTGACAGCTGTCCCTCCCTCAAGCACCCAGTTTTCTCTCTGCAGCAACATGCACGGTGGAAGAGTGGCTTCAGCATGTTTGCATTTTAGCTCGCTTGCTTTACTGATTTAGTATAAATTACCATGATTTCTAGCAAACCTGAATGCTTATAAAATTAATGAGGCAAGAGAAGAGCACTTTAGGTAAATACCAGGGAGCAACCTGTGCTTCTGTCTCTTATGGTTGTATTTTTCACTTTTTCTGAAAGCTCCCATTGAGGTACAAACTTCTCCATGCTGTAAAAATTTTAAGACCTTAATAAAAATAAGATTGAATACAATGGCCAAGAACTAGACACTTAAACAACACTTAAATAGGCAGAAACCAGGCACCGACTCACAAAAGAGTAATTATTCTCCCTGCACTGCTGTGCTCCTTTCTCTCTGGTGAGTCACACGAGGTGGCAGGAGAGCAATCATCTTACTCTCTAGCTGGATTTCATGACAGCCCTACTAGACAGGAGGGGGGATTGATTGATTGTTTCAAAGAAACGATTAATGGGAAGCTTTTCCCTCAGAAGGCTTTATTTGCTGCTGTGCACCGCTCACTGTCACTGGACCACGGTTGCTGGTGACAGTCCCAGGGCACGGTGATGTGCTTGGGGGTGGCACACAGGCCTGTGTCCTGAGCCAATGAAAGTGGAGCCAGCTGCAGTTCAGAAGCTGTCCTAACTTGGGTCCCAGCCCCATGCAGTACCTGGTTTGTTGGCCAGCTGTATTTCAGTACCACACCCAGCCTCCTTAGGGGGCCAGAGGGTTTGTGCCTTAGTGCTCTGTACTTCTCCATAAGAGTTGCTCCGGAGAACTTCAGCGTCTTTGTGTGGCTCCTCATTTCTGTTGTTCAGGCACTGATGAAGGGGATGTCTACAGTCCCACCTGCCTGTACAGAACACTGTAAGTACCTGCTGGTTCATTCCTTCTGGTAGCAGCCCTCTCCTGCAAGGGAGCTGGCTAACCAGCACTGGCTGCATGATGTACTCTTTCCATAGGTCACAAGCTAATTTTCAAGGGAGCTTTTGTCTTAGACCCAAACAGTAAGTCAGTAGATTTTCCCTCACCTGTATGACCATCACAAAGTCACAATCATGAGTCCAGAAGTAATTTCTCTGACACATGCCAAAATCTGCAAGTGGAACAAATGCATGACACCATCTCATACAAAATTCCTAACTAGGCAGCCCAGATATGCTGGCCCTGGGTATGACCAGCCAAGAAGGTACCTCACACTGGGAAAATATTTCCCCGTTTATAACTTTATCTCATGTTTTTTCCAGCTGCTGTGGTGCTGGCTGAAGCTGCTGTCCCTTGCATGCTGTGACTGCTGCCTCCAATGTGACAGCCTGGGGGATCAAGTAGGTCTCCTCAAACCTCTTTCCATCCAAAGGAACTGAGAAAAGAGATGCAGCTGATGCAGCTGAGACATGGTAAGAGGCTACTGATCTGGGAGGGCTGTAGCATCTGGCAGAGATCAGTGGGGAGCACAGCTGTTGTAGGAGAGATCTCAAACTATGTGGATGCCTGAGGTAAAACTGGTGGTTTTGGGACTGCGGTTTTCAGCCAAGAAATGTGCCTCACCCAAGGCAGCTCTTCATTCTTTTCTTCAGTTTTGGCAAAACAGCCTCTTGGATCAAGTAAGGCTTGAATCTAAAGAAACTTGATTTGGACAAACCATACCTGTTTTTACATTACATTCTCTTAGTGTGACTTTCTAGAGATTTCTGTCTTTTATTTTATGGTAGGGTGTCAATATTGCTGTGCAGTTGGTGTTCCTACCTCTGAATTTAATTTGTTCTCATCTCATAATTGCATCCCAGAGGAAATGATAAGTGTTCTGTAGATGAACACAGGAGTACAGTTGCTCTTCCAGGTCTGCCATATGCTCTGGCAAGAAGAGGCCTCTGTGGATGCTCAGTCTCTTCCAGAGCCTAAACTGTCCCTCTGATCTGATCACAGTTCCCAGTCCTTCTGCTTGAAGACCCCAGACTGTATTTCTGGCCCATTCCAGACAGGTACTTTAGATCAAGGTTAGGTGGTTACACTCCACAGGTATATGAGCTGCTTAAATCATGTCAGAGGTTTGTTACAAGCTTTTCACTAATACCTGACTTCTTGCCTGGACTGAGTCAGAAGATGTTTACCAGTGTGGGTGGTGGTCCTTGATTCAGGGCCCTTGGATTTAGATAATGACTGGAGATGTTCAGCTCTTCTAGTGCATCTGTGTCCAGATGTCCATCTGAAGCAGAGAACAATTAATTGCCCGGTTGGGGATTTGTTAATTGCTGTGTTGTTAAGCTACAGCTGAGGCAGCAAGCAAACTGTGCCACAATGCCTTCACCCCCAAGATGGTTCCTGGTGTCCATGTGGATTTCTGCAGCACAGAAACCTTTCCCATGACAGAAGATCCACTGAAAGTACAGATAGGCTAGAAGGGGAGTGAGTGCCCCTCCAGGCTTGCTGGACTGGCTTTGACAAGAGGTGTTCAGGCAGCCAGAAGGGGGGTGAGCTGCAGTGGAATGAGCTGCAGTGGTGCCTGCTGAGCCTCTGCACCACAGCCTAGAGGACATATCGCATGTCCTGTTCTTTTAGTGTTGTGCTTTAAAGGTGCTTCAGGTCTGGGGGTTTCTATGCTGTTGGAAAGTTGTGCTCTCCTGTGCAGGCATCAGATTTGCTTTGGGGAGACAGCAGAACACTTCGTTCAGCTTCACAGTCCCAGCCATCCTCTGGATGCAAAATAACCTTCAAGTGCTGCCTCTGGCATGTTCCCTTTCCCCTCTGCTGTCACAGTGCAGAGCTGTAGCAAGCAGTGTGTATCTGAAGTGTTCCCTTTGTCCTAATGGTTTCTTAATCTGGAGCAGGGGTGGTGTGCTGACACTGTATGAGCAGCAGACAGCTCTGTCCTCAATACCTCAAGGTACTCTAAATTCATGCTGATAAAGCTGGCAACCTATGCTAATCCTCAAGTAAATGCATGAAAACTGATTAATAAAACAAAGCTTTAAGCTCCAGCAGCTCCTGCATTCAGGTCACCGACCCTATTTTAAGAAACAGGCTTTTGTGCTTGTCCATGGCTCCCATTCCTGAGATGGGAAGGCAGAAGTGATAGCTAAAGCCACATGCTGGTGTCGGGTCTGGCTTCACCCAGGTGGTTCTTAGCTGGATAGAAAAGAATTGCCATTACATACTCTTTTTACTAAATCCTTCTCCTAGTCCAATAAAATGTTTCCTGATGTTTTGAACTAATGTTCTCATTGTTTAGTAGTGACAAAAGAATATATTTTGTTTCCAGGAGAGCAAAAGCCTTATTTTCTTACTGTGTTTATCTCACTTGGAAGTTTATTCTGAATGCAATGCTATTAAGACTGCATAAATTTAAGCCAGGAGTGGTTTATGACATGCTTAAAGTGTATCTTAATTTGTTTATGGTGGTAAACTGGGCAGGAGGTAAAATGTGTATTACTTCTGGACACAATCTGAGGGCTTAGCTATATTGAATTCAGCCAAAGCTAATTAAATATTTCAGTTCAAGAAGGCTCTGACTTAAGGAACTGCCCTCAGTGGTGGGGGTGGGGAGGGAGTGGGCAATGGGAGTCTTTCCATTTATGCTTTCAGGATGTCAGATTTGAGGAGCAGGGGCAGCAGCAAAATGCTGCTACCACCATGGTCTCTTGCCTGCAGAACAGCCAGAAAATAATAAATAGCTGTAGGTTTGCTGTATTTCAAGGCCAGCACATTTGTCACATACCCCTTAAGAACTAACCTCATGGTTGACTGCTTTGCTCTGATTAAGCTGCAAAGAATTTAGAGATCCCACCAATCTCAGTGCTGGGATTTGCCTTTATCCTTAAAGAGGGCTGTTATTATTATCATGTTCTTTGGCAGGACAAATTTGGTCAGAAAATATGGATTGCCATCCCATCCCAAACTATCCTAGCTTGTAACCCATCACATGGGCTGCCTCTGTCTAACCTTTGGATATCACTCAGAGCCAATTGGAGCTTGCCAGCAGGCATGACACAGGGCACTCTCCAAGGATTAAACACAGAAATTTGCTGGCCAGAGCTTGTATCAGCTGAAGGCTGAGCCTGCCTTTGTAAGCTGTTGTCTCAGCAGAGATCCCTACTTTTATGAAATGTTTAAAGGCACACATTACTCCTGAGCATGGGAACAGCCATTTTCTTCAGCCTTTGCAGGGAACTATAAGCTGCAATTTGGATTCACTGCAAAGCCCTCTGAGTACAAAGCCTTGCACCAGAGGCTAATGTTTGCTCCTGCTGCAGACTGAAGAGTACATTTGCAAGCAACAGGGGCCCAGAAAACATTCATCTCCTAGACATTTTATAGACACTACTTAGCATCCCAGGTTCTGACTTCCAAGTTCATTCTTTCTTCAGTGAGACATTTGTGACAGAAAATTGGATTTCACTGAAGTATGAGGGGTTCAAAACACTCATTGCTCCTGTCTCACTTGAAAAACAGCTCTCTCTCAGCCCCTTATATATTAATATCCTTCTTCTGTCACTTCCCCCAAGTTCAGCTACAATAAGAATGAAATTCAGTGGAAGTTGTAAGTACCAGCTAATGTTTGGCAAGAGATGCTCCATGACGATTTGTTTCCAAGTTGCATTTAATCAGCATTTTTCGGAGACTCACAGACTGTTTTTTCCCCCCCTCTACCTTCTCTCACCAAAGTAAAGTTAAGTTAATTCTAGGACTGGATGAACCCTCTGTGTTTGCTTAGTCTAGTTTTGACAGGGAAGTATGAGTTAAAACAAAGCTGTGCTGGTCCTGAGCTTAAATCAAGGAAATTGAGAGGTCCAAGGGATCTGTGCAATGGAGAGAGTGCATCTCCATCCAGTGTGGCATAGAGCTCATCCCTCAGTCTCCCTGGCCCTGGAGATTTCACTCTGTGCTGCTTTTCCTGGGGACCAGCATGCAGGCCCTTGAGGAAGCTGTGGTGCAACTCATATTGCTCTGTTAGAAGCAAAATCTAAATTAAGATGGTGGAGGTGGTGGGTTTCCAGCTGAGGAGAGGAACAGAAAGAATTGCCTCCAAGAGGAACATAACCAGCCAGGCTCTGTAGAAGGATTTTAGGACTTGCTAGACATTTCTTTTTTAAACCTACAAAATCTGAAAAGCAAATTAATAGGCTCTTTGAGTCATTCTGTGAAACCCATAAAAAGCTGTGAAATTTCACTCAACAGCTAAACTTCTGTGTAGATTGTTTGGGCTATTTTTCCCCCATAGAGAAAGGAAAAGCGAGAGCTGGAAGTTACCAACTGGGAAGGACTAATGCCAAAAGAGACCTTATTTCAGAATTGAATTTCATTCCTCTCTATCATTTCAGTGGAAAACATATGAACAGCTTAAGTCCCAGTGGGCTTAAGTGGAGGACCATATGTGATGCAGCACTTTTGCACTGGACAGGCACATGGAATGGTGAAAGTCATCTTACAAAGCTGACCCTTGGCAAGGGGGGTATAATGACAAGGCATATGGGTATGACAAGGCATACATGTGTGCTCATTCTCTGGAAAAATAGGGGCAGTGAAAAAGGGTGCTTTGCATAAAAGACAATGAGTGTGGGTTGCCTCTGTTTTATGCTGCTTTAGATCAAACCTCCACTGTATCATTTTGGCTTTTTTATCAGACTAAATTTTTGAACACTGTATGTCATCCATCATTTCACTCACATGCCAAAACTTTTGCCAGAGTGAGAAACATAGAGACATAGTACTACATCCTGATGAAAGGTGTCCTGGTGTTTTCTTGGGATACTGGAGCACAAACAGGGACTAGCCCCTGTTCCTCTGATAGCTCCTTACGGCCTCTCTGCCTCCATGCCCTTCTTTTCTTACAGGAAATCCAGCTTATCTGAGGGTTACCCAAGCATGTGCAGGTAGAACTCTCACAGCTAACAAGCTTCCCTCATTTAGTAATGTTTTTCCTTTCCCTGGGCCCTTCCACATTAAATTCACTGCAGGGCCAAAGAAACCTCATGTTCTTCAGAAACACACTGTGTGTTTTTTTATGGTCTAGCATTGACAGAAAGCCTGTGCTCTTCAAAAACTCTTGAGGGGACTGGATGCTATTGCATGGGAGATCTGTATTACTCAGGCTCCAAAACATTCCAACCCCAGATCTCCGCGTTTTTTGAGGAAATGCAACTGTCTTCAGAAAGGAAAGAATTTTCTTCTGCTGAAGGACAAAGTAATATCTTCTGTGCTCAGGGCAAAGTTCTGTTCTCAGATCAGGATGACAAATTGTATCTTGGGTTGGGAGCAGCTCAGACATATGGGGAATGGGATGAGGAGCTGTTTCCCATGCAGTGTGCCTGGAACCCTACAAGGCTGGTGTCAGCCTGGCGAGCCAGTAGTCATCCCCTTGAAGTTTAAGCTGAATAAGAATTCAGCAGCTCTAGCCATTATTTGAAATTCTTCAACTGGCAAGATTATTCTGGTATTTCAACCTCCAGACCCCCAAGTTCAATCCCCTAGGATTTCTGATAGTCATTATGTCCTGTACTGATGGAACACAGCAAATGGACAAAGCCAGGCGTCACAAGGTCACATCAATCCAAGATGAAACAAGATCTGTCCCACTCTTTTACATAAGTAAAATTCAAATTTAGGTTTCAAAAAATAGCAAGGATTGGAGAGTCCTCTGTTCTTTTTCTCTCTCTTGCTCATTCCGTTATGCTCATTATTCTGCTTTCCTGCATGACATCTGTAGGAGTCCAGCTACTATCCCAGGGGTGCAGCAAATCTTTCCTGTCATGATACAGAAACATAGTATTGGAGGATTCTTTAAGCCAGATGGAACTGGTTCAGTTTTAAATAAGTCTGAGGAATAATGCTGCCCAGTTAAAATAAAAAACATAAGTCCTTTGATATCAGTATCTTTGTCCCTTTCTATATAACATTGTAGCATTTCTATGCCCTATGTAAGGGCTCACTCTTACGCACATGTGAAAACATTCTGTGGGTGAAAATATTTATTCCACTTGTATCCTTCAGCTTACTCTAATAAGAAGTAAGAAAGTCATTAACATTCCATACTGTGATGTTTAAGCAGTCAGGGTGAAAAGCCACCTGGGCATAGCTAATGGGGCCCAGGTCGCTGACACCCACACTGGTGGCTGCCAAGAACCTGAGGCTCTTCGCCCCCAGCACTCACTCCTTCTGGAGGTGCCCTCATGCTGCATAGGCGACAGAAAGGAGAAAGGTCCCTGTGTTTAGTAGAATAAGAACCTGCAGCTCAGGGCCTGTGATTTCTGCCCAAGGTTTTACCAGAAGCTCTGGCAGATTTCCCTTCAGCACCTTCTGTTTCTCTGCCCCTACTGTGCTCCTCTCCCAGGGGTGAGGGGAAGAAAATGTTCTGACGTTTCAGAAACTGAAAACACAGTGTGAAACCACTGATAACTGTTCTGCATCACAGTAAGATTGTGAATCAGGGTGACTAAAGGATGGTCACACAGCTTGGTCTCCTGCCTTCCCTGCAAGAAAAATAATGCTTCCTGGTGTTCAGCTGAGAGTGTGAATATGTTGTGGCCTTGCATCTAAATCTTTCAGACTTTGGCTTAATCACTCCTCCAAGCAGCTGAGTAGGAAGTTAAAACAGCTGGAGCCACAATTTCAGGGTATTCCTGAAGGTGATTAGTCTATTGCAGGATTTTTTAAAGAGTATAAATATATCCAGTGAACATTCAAAAACATTGCCGTGGTGTCTGTTACAGACAAGGGGAAACACTATTTTTCCCCCTAAAAGCCGGTCTAAGCCCTAAATCAGAGCAAGCATTGTGACATGTTTACATTTGTGGGGGGGGTTGGTGGTGGAGGAGGAAGCATAATTAATGCAAGAGAAGATTGTCTTGGCACTGCTTTCTTCTGCTGGGAAACTGAGCACCTGAAAAGCCCTGGAGCCACTCTCATGCAGGAGAAGAGATGCTGCCATGCTGATGAGCTATGACTTGTGGGGAAACAAGTCCAAGAGAGAAGTCTTCAAATCACCCTGAGTTTGAATCTGATGTTAAGAAAAACAAAAGCAGCCTCAGGTATTTCTTCTAAAAAAGAATGGAAATGTAGTTATAGAGAAGGTGGGAGTTGGGGGAGATGAGAGCTATGAAATGCATTTATTTCAATCTTGTGAAGTACCATAGCATATTGAAGCACTTCAGTGAAAATCAGGAGAGATGGATTTTGACACAAATGTGTCTTCTAAATCAGCTAGATGCATGTCTCCCTACCAAGATTATGCATAGGTGAACTTAAAAAAGTGCTAGCCTCATCAAAATGAAAAAAACCAGATCTCTCCTTTCTATCTCCAGACAAGCTAAGCTCTGAGGAAAAGTATATCGTTAGCTGCAGGAATATGAACTTTGATGAGCATATAGGGCCGGATGGACCTCTGGAGATCAGCTACTGATTTTTTATTTTTATCTTGGAGTGTCTGAGTAGCTCTACAAGGAAAAGGTGATTTTGTGTTACTGAAATAAAATCAATTTCTCATTTCTTCCTACTTCACACAGGCCCTAACTTTACCAGCAACTGCTGCAAAAATAACTGGAGTGTTCATAACTGAGAATTTAAATGGAATATAAGGTGCTACAATCCGTCAGCACACTCAGTTTTTCTCGCACACGGTGCAGCAGCCTTATCTGGAGTAGAGGCAGAACCTCTCTTCTAACACCACCAGGATCCATTGTGCTGTTGTAAGCCAAATTATCTCAAACAAACTACAGAGGTCCTACTGCTGCCTGGAAAAACTTTCAGCTTCTTACCTTTTCTCCTCCAGATTTCCAGGTGGGTATTTTCTGGGAAGTCACTACCAAATGTAAGGCGCAACCACTGGTCAAAATGCTGCTGTGATGCTCAAGCAGCAGAGAGCTGTGTAAGGGGTGTGGAGGAAGATTAGAGAGGAACTGAGAAGTGGAGACCAAATCATCAGGAGCTTGAACACCATCTACAGCTACTCTGGCCTTATAGGATTGCCAGAATAAGCAGAAACCATGGCCTGTCTGCCTTTCTGTATTGTGTTATGATGCTGGCAAGATTTGTGTTTGCGTGTCCAACACATTCTTTTACTTCTTGGAGGTTTTTGTGGATTAATTATAATAGAAAGAGATAAATTATGAATTTGAATATTTTCTTTTAAACTTAGACCTCAGTTCAATGAAGGAATGTATTTGAAAATTATGTAAGTAGATTTTGAGTCTGAGGAATACCTTATTTTGCCATAAAAAGGACGAGTAACATTTCCCAAATACTTAATTTTGGTTCAAAACTCACAAAATCATGCTCTGATGTGGTGCAGAGGAAGGTATGTAAGATGATCTTTTCTGATGTTCACACCTTGAGTGGACCCATAAGTAGCTAATGTTCACATGAACACTCCATCTTCTTGTCTTGCTGTTGCCCACTGGGCATGCTCCAATCTCTAGTGTATATGTTTCCAGCCAAGACTGCACCCTAAGTCTGAAATTTAGGAAACTTCAGGGTACTTTGCCAAACCTAAAGAAAAGCCATGTTAATTGTTGGGTACCAGTGACCCTGTGCTTCCTCAGATTGTGCCTGGGAGCAATGACCCATCACCCCTGTCTTTGCTGACACTTGTGGTAAAAAAGAAAAACATTTTTCTGTTGACTTCAGCAAGGCAAGGAGTGGGCCCAGCTTCATTCACACCCACGCTCTATGTTTAATTAGAAACTATTTTCCTCTAAGAGCAGGCATTTGAATTTCTTGAGATGTTGCAAAGAGCTTGAAGTAGGAGCTGCCGAGAGGTGGGGGTGTTTCACGTAGGAGGAGGCAAATAACTGTTGGAGAAAAAAAAATAATTAGGGTCTTGGATCAGTGTAGTTTTGTAATGTTCCATAATTAAAGGCTGTTTGCATGTTCTTCATGCAACAGAAAAAGTGTTTTCCATCCCTTTCAGTATAAATTTGACCATTATCTGGCTAAATCTATTTTCAGAGTTACTGTGGGCTAGGATCGCCCTGCATTAGGCAAGGAACCAGAGCCATGAGGAACGACCACCTTGAGCTGAAACTCACTTTTCTTTAGATGTCCCTTTCTAGCCTACCAGGACATTCTTCCATTGTGTGCCTGCAGTCCTGTCCCAAAGGTTAATAGTTATTTATTAGTGTTGTAAAGAGAAGGTTTGTGCTTGACTAAATTCACAGAGGCTGTGTCCATAGCCTCCTTACTGCTCGATCATCAGGATTTAGGAAGGAGCCATTAACCATTTGCCTTGTGTATGCAGTTATGTATGGAATCACTGCAGGTTACAGCCTCTGTGTGACAGCTTAATGGCAGCAGTAAAACACAGCTGAAGTCAGAGATCGCACCAGAGTCGTTCTAATTTGTGCCCTAAAGACATCCTTGGAAGTTTGCATTCATAAATACCCTCGTGGCTTGCACAGCGTGCAAAACACAGAACTGGGGATTGGAAATCAATCTCCAACCAAAGGGGGAATAATACAATTATCCTCCTTACTATGGCCAGCAATATCCATCCCTACAATGGGAAGGTTGCAACTGAGATGACATTTGAGACCAAAGCTTTGAAAGCAGATAGTAATATTTAGAGAAGTACAAACATGGAGTGAAGTGTCTCCAAGGCTACTCCTTTCCTTGGGATGTCTAAAGGAGAAATCACCTTTGGCCTTCAAATTGAACCTTTCAAATCAACATGAAACCCACCGTGTCCATCTCAGCTGGTGGACCCAGGAGGGATGGTGAGTGCTGACCAAGAGAGCATTGCTCTCAGTTAAAGGTGTGAGTGGGGCTTGCTGGGAGTTCATAGCAATTCCAAGCCTTCTTATTAGGCTCTTCAAAGCAGATAAAGATAGGCAGGCATGTGTGTGGAACCATTCCACAGACAGCTGTCTGGAACCTGGTGATGGGAGTGGCAAGAGGTGCTGGTTTCCTGATGCTGTGGAGCTGCTCAGAGATGCTGTCTGATGGCAGGGAACCCGGGGAGTGATGATAAGAGGGAGATGTGCAGTGACTCCCTGAAGCACTCCAGTGCCCACTGCTTTATTGGATCCTGGCACAGCCCTTCCCTCTGCTGCTTAATTCGTTCTGATTACTTGATAGCTGACTAAAATTGAGTAAAACTGTCACTACCAGCAGTGAAAATTGAGATGTGCTGTGCTACTTGTATTTATTTTCCTTTCATTTGGAGGACAATGTGGTGCTGAGGCACAGTGGTGCTGTGCCTGTACTGCAGCCTCCCCATTTTGCTCAGGGGGTCCCTTGGCTCCTCTCAGCTGAGTGGGGAGGAGGAGGAGGAGGAGGAGGAACTGGCAGTGCAGTACAAGGAGTTATCTATCCTCTGAGCATCTCTCTGCTGAGGGACAGAGTGTTTAAACAAGCTGCTGTAGGCAATGCACTGTGTGCAGCTCATAAAGTGGAAAATTACTGCTTCACACTGCAGGGTGGAGGATACCTTAGAAAAGATGATGGTGTTATTTATCCTCAGCATGCCAGCTGTGAAGTCTTTTGTAAGAGGAACCAGCGAGTGGGATGTCACTGAGGATATCAGGGAGGGTTTAAGGAGCATGAGTATTTCAAGGGAATGGCCAAAAATAAAAAAAAAATCTTTATTGAATGGGGACTAGGAGACAGTGCCACCTCACTCTGCAGTTTGCCAGCTATTTAACCCTCTTGCACTTGATATTACTGCTCTGATTATGAAAAAAATTTAATCTGTTACCGTATATTTTAATAGCTGAGTAGCCCCTATTAGGCTCCTTGCAGTCCTGTCATTTGCTTGTAAATATTGTTCATTAGGAATTTCACATTGAAATGTAACTATTCTACAATCAAACTTTTACAAAGGAAGAGTTTTGGTTTTGTAGAAAGGGAAATGCAAATTAAATTTTTCATTTGCTGTAGGGTTAGCACTGACTGAAATTTCATGTTTGTGGCATAGAAACAAAATATAATTTCAGATTTTTGCCCAGGTGCACTGTAATCACTGATGATTAGTTTCACAATCACTGTTTTGCTGTATCAGTGGGTAAGTAAAATATATTTGCTACAAATAGTTGCAAACTCACTTGTCAGGAGGTAGCCTGTAAATGAGCAGAGATTTTTTAGTGCCATTTTCTAGCTGAAAACAGGAACCAAGATACAAGTTAACTTTGGCTTTCTGATCTGCTCTAATGTTTTCTTCTGGCTTGACCCAGAATTGTTCTTTTCCTCCTAATGTCTTATTATATTGTAATTCTTTTAAATTACATTTTTGTGTAATTCCTATGCAAGAAAGGGCCCTATCCCTCTCTTGTAGGGCTTCTGGTACAAGGGGAAGCTAAGCATAATTGCAGCTTAAATATGTGATCATATTATAATAAAAGTTTTATAATCAGGAATCCATTATAGATAGAGGTGGAGTTTTATCAAGATACAGTTAAAAATGTCCTGGTTTCAAGAAAAGCTTAAAAAGCAGTATGAAGTTGATCTGCTAGAATTTTATTTTGGATCATACTAATTTCCAATACCCCACAGCCAAGATCTACAGGCTCTTTTCATTTTGGGGAACAATATAATAAAGCCTGCAGCAGTGAGTTATGTGTCCTCTGTGGTAGCAGACTGTGATTAAGGGGAGCTGGATTTCCTCCTCACACAACTGAGACCAGGAAAAAGGCCATGCTTCTCTCATGGAGCAATCTGGTTACTTGCTGTGCAGCACATTAATGAGTGAGTAACCATTCCTGCTGATGCTGCAGTCACAGGGGAAACCCAAAATGAAACCCCAGCCAGTAATCAATGTAGCTAATTTTCTTTTTACTTGTTTTTTTCTTTTTTTTTCCCTTTTGTGCAGTGGAAACAAATATGCTATGGACAGCAGATTGATCCAAGAGCTGTATTTTCTTTCTCCCAATAAAAATAACAGTGTATCTTCTCCTTTTTAAAAAATCTGTTATTGGGCTGCTCAGTGGGACGTTCTGAATCCTTCAAGCAATATTAGGGAATTTATTCAAGTGGAAAATTTACCATTCCTAAGGACCAGAAGTGTGGCATTGAAAATCACTAATGCAGTGCTGTTTACTCAGGACAATGAGTGTAGCCAAGTTTTACCTTCTTCAGCTGATGAGCAAATTCACACAGAGAAGATAAGGAGCCTGTCTAAGGAGTCTCAGCGGGGAGCAAAGCCCCAACTGATTTCCCAAAAATTATGTTGCTCTCCGAAGATATTAATAAACAGGGAGAAGTTCCTCATTCTGGTGAAGTTTATTTTATTTTGCTACTGATGCTTGCTGTGAAAACCTCAATTCAAAGGTTTAGTGCCATTCTAGACAAGTGAAAAAGTTCATGAATGCTTCTAATCTGACGCAACATTTGGTTAAGGCTGACATGTCAACCAACAACCTGCCAATCTTTGATAGGTCATTATCAAGTGATTCTCAATCTGATTTATAATCTTGGCTCCTCCAGTCTTGGAGAACTGGAAAATTCAGAACTTGAAGTTTGCTGCTGAATCTGGCCTGCTGAGTTACTGAACTTTGAGGAAGATGGCAGTGGAGACTGTGTTGCTTATTGTCTTCTCACTCGAGGAGTTACGAAGGCGATTTTATAACAGAAGTCAAAATTACAAGTAGGAGTTTAAAATTAGGCATGAAAATGCAAATATATTATAAAAATGCAAAATTTGAGATAATAACCTGAGTGTAGGTTGGACAGATTCTTCAATCAAAAAACCTGAGCATTTTTAGACTGCTAAGGGGCCTTCAAAATTTCTGAAAAATAGTGGAAAGAATGAGGATGGGATAAGAAAGGAAGATGGCAGTAAGGCTCAGAGAAAAGGGCAATTTAAGCAGCATTTATGGTTTTATATCAGATAAAGTACAGAAGATTCATGAGAAGGAAATTACTTCCTTTATATGATTTTTCCAAACTCAGAAAATAGAGATGAACGTGATGCTCGTCCCACTCAAGTGGCAGAGAACAGACTACAGCCAGCTGTCCCAAGAGTACTGTTTCCAAAAAGGAAATGAAAAAGGAAGTCTGAGGCATTATGGGAAAGTTGTATCTGGCAGTTAATTCTTTCAAATATGGCTCAAAAGTTGTTTTCCATAAGACAATATCCCAGACATGAGAATTTCAAATCTATTTTTATTTAAGAGGCAGTGAACTGATCTGTTTGTGGGGGGGGGTGTAAAATCTTCTGTCTGTCAGAAGGGAGGTCTGATGACGGAACACCAGGATAGTATTCATATAGGATGTGGATAATTAAAGTGCAAATGGGCGAATATCCTGTTTCTTGGGTGAATGCTCTTCCAACTGGCAAGTGCCACCTCCGTTGTTTGCCTCTCCCCTTCTCGAATGTCATATAATTTATGTTCTAGACTTGAGCAGTGTTGCCAGTGAGTTTCATCAAAACCAATACATTTCTGCAAAAAGGGTCAGTTTTGACTTGTAATGTTGTTTTTTTTTTTTTTTTTTATGAAAAGCTTTTGATAGAAAATTCTCAAACCAGCTCTTATCTCAAATGTCAGTGTTGTTTTCGTAAAGGAAAAGCTCTGTGGAAGGATTAAGTTTTTGTTTTACCGATTTCCTCCAAATATGCATTCCCAGAGACAGATCCCTTCAAACGAAAATGCTTTTTCTGAGCCATCACAAACTTTATCCTAGATTTTTTATGGCTTCCTTGTTTTGGAAACACACAGCAGTTGCTGGTAGTAATCCATTAAAATTCAGACTTTGGCACAGCTGAACCCTGAGTCTGAAGTCTGAACCACATTAAGGTAAAACTAAGAAATATAAATGCTTCAGGACAAATCTCTTGTGTTCCTCTAGAGACAGAAGGCAAAGAAGTGAGCAATCCTGTACCCTCTCCCAGCTGGTGCCCTCACACACTCTTCACATGCAGCACCAGGTAAAGAGCATTGCAGATGAGTCACACGGATCAGGGTCAGTGTGGGTAAGTTCTCAAATGAGAACTGGATCGGGGTTTCAAGACACAAAAAGAAAGCTGCCTGGTCATCCAGGCTTTGCTGGGTCAAATAGAAAATGTGCATTGCAAGACTCAGCCATGTGGAGAGGTCAAATGAATGTCTTCAGTGGTTCTCCAGTTTTGTCCTCCTCCTCCTTTGATGACTGGCTTGTCAGGAAACTCACTTGAGCCCAGTGCTTTTCATTTCAAAGCTGACTTTCTGCAATTTTGCAATCATCTTGACTTGTGAAGAATGGGATGGGACTTAAACCTACAGACCTCTAAAAAGTTAATTTCTCTTATGAAATATCCTTTATTCTGGCAGAAAGCCCTTGAACTGCTAGTGAAAACAAACCTGAGAGTGTTGACTGTATAAATGCCCTGCTCTAGAGAGATCCTTGATATGCAAACACGGTCACTCAGATCTGTAATGATAGTGAACTACTGAGGGGAGAGGTGGACAAAAGAACATTTTGTTAAAGACAGCAATAAAGATTGTTCTGCGTGGCTATCACAGGTGGAAACCTGAATTATTTTCCCACTGAGTTCTATAGAATCAGGTGTCTTGTAGTACTTACATGGAAAACCCACCATGACTTTCAGCAGATTTTCATGTTTAGTATAAAAACCCCACTCAGGACATGGCCTTAATATTTGTAATTTAGAGCAAATCTAGACAGTAACAGCCCCAGCAGTTTCACCAATTCCAAGGACATAGACACTGCTGCAGGTGCACTCTCAGATATGAAGGTGCCAGTTCTATTTTAGGAGCAGCTTGGGCAGAAATGGGAACCTGTTGTTGCAATCAGCATAGGTCTATCAGTGAATGCTGAAGTTCCGCGTGACAAAACACAATGTTTTAGTCATGTATCCTCTTTCTGCTCCATCCTCAGCAATGAATTTGTCCTTAAGAGTGGTGTGTCTGTTTAGCATTCAGTGAATAGGATTTGATGAGTTTGGGTTTTTAGAATTTGTAATGTGGAGAATGGAAATATAAAGCTTGGTAAATATTAAAAAATTAAAATGTACTGACGAATGTTATATTGCTTTGAATTATGAAGTGTATCAGTCAGCAGGGTATACAACCAATTGTTTAAACTTACTTTTTACAAGGGGGCAGAAATACAGACTGGAAGAGGAGGAGAATAGATTAAAGAATATTTTAGATAAGATGAATGTACTCTAGTCAGCAGGGCCTGATGAAATTCACCCCAGAGTACTTAGAGGTGCTGTCTGAAGCAATTGCTGAGCTATTAGTGATTATCTTTAAGAACTCACAGAGGAGAGAAGAGGTCCCTGAAGACAAGAGAAGGGCAAACAAAGTGTATTATATTTTAAAGAGAGGGAAAAGGAGGACCCAGGGAATTACAGACCTGTCAATCTAACTTAAGTCCTTGAAAGATTCAGGAACAAATCATTAAACAATCAATTTTGAAATAGCCAGCTGATACAGGAAAACATAGGCTTGTCAAGAACGTTTGATGTCAAATCAATTTAATTTCCTTCTTTGTCACAGTAGCATGTCTATGAATAAAGAGAAAGCAGCAAATGCACTGGTGCTTGATTTTTAGTAACACTTTTTGACATATATGACAGACTAAAGAATATGGTATAGATATAATTACAATGGGGTAAGTGCAGAGCCTGTTGAAAAATAGCTCCGCAGCAACAGCTATCACTGGATCACTGTCAGGGAAGATAATTCAAGAAGGTCATTCAGCAGTTTCCTTATACTCAGTTCTTTTAAATAGCTTTATTATTGACAACTGAACAGCAAGCAAACAAAGTCAATCTGTGGATGTCAAAATTAGGAGGTCAAGTTCTAGGAGGTCAAGATCTGAATTTGAAATTATCTTGGATTGGAGAAACTGCTCCCAAATATTTAAATTATAGTAATTTCACGATTTTAAGCCGCACCTTTTTCACTGAAGAATCCAGCCTACTCCAGTAGTGCGGCTAATCATCAGGTGCGGCTTATTTATGGACAAATCCCAGCAAAATGCCAACCCAAAAATGAGAGCTGGCTGGGGAGGGCGCCTGGGGCTGCCTTTAAAAGCTTCACTGGTCTATGAAAACTGTTTGCAACTTGAGCACCTGACACCAAACCCCGCCCTGGCGCAATTCTGTTACTAACTCGTTACTTTGTTGCACATGGATCCTCACTAAAAAAAAAAAACAAAGTGCAGGTTATATTCAGGTGCGGCTTATATATGGACAAATCCCGTGGTCTACCTGGCTACCCAGATGTGCAGCTTGTAATCAGGTATGGCTTATAATTGTGAAAGTACTGTAAATTCCTTCAGGAGCAGTCCAAAGTTCTGTGGTTGGGAAAGAGATGTAGATACGTAGGGGTGGGTAAAAGGTGGGGAAATAACCAGGCAGTGGAGTATTTGTAGAAGACTTGAGTATTGAAGGGAATAATGAATTGAATGTTCTGGGCTATGGTTCAGGATCATCATCCTCGAGATACAAACAATATTTATTTTCCTCTCTCCACTGGGGTGCTGCAACCATGTGCTCCCTTTCCCTGCAGATGAAGAGAAGGACAAAAAATTCCAGGTAAATCAGACAGAACATAGGGCACTGAGAAGCATAAACTGTCCTCTTCCCCAAGGGAAGGGGGTTTGTTCACTTTAGAAAAGGGAAGGCTGACAGTAACTTGGCAGCAGATGTCCAGTGTAGAGGTGGGGGCTGTCAACAAAAGAGTGAGCAATTGTTCTCTTTGGTGGGGAGAGGACAGCAAGTAGAAATTGTCTGGATTTACCAGTTAATGTCAGGGTGAGAAGGGCTGGTGCAGTCATGCAAGGATGCTCCTTGCTGCTGTTTTTTTTTTGTTTTCCTTCGGACAAGTCCCTGCTGGGAACTCCTGCCTTTGTGTCAGTGTGGGGAACACATGCCATGTGGTTTCTCCTACAGCTGCACATTTCTGCTCAGAAAAAAATTATGTAAAAATGTTCTTATCGTTCAAGTTTCCATTTAAATGTTGCTTTGACTATATGCCAGAAATTGTTTGATTTGATGGTCTTGCATTGCTCACCATGAAAATGTCAACATTTATTCCCCATTACCATCCTCTATATTGAAGATACTGCAGTATTTTAGTTCATAATAAGCCAGCTGGTCCATTACACATACCCTCTTTGTGAACATCAATTACTGCCTGCTTTAGACTCTCCTTCCTTTTCCATGGCAGCATCACTCCAAACCTTATTTCGTGGAAGAGAAAAAACAGGCTGATATAAATATTAATTGACAATGTTGTGAAAAAGATTATCTGTGAATCTGTCCCTTGGAGAGAGCAGCAGAACAGGCTGTTGCATTAAGGATGTCTTAATGCAGCTCTCCAGCAGAACACAGACATCCCTAATGCCACCACCTATTGCAACCCAGACAGTCCCTTGTTAAGATGATACATGGGCTGTGAGAAGTCCTTGATTATAGGGTACGTGAGTAATAACCCCACAGTTAACGTCTACTGGTTTGTTAGAGTGGCGAACACCCTCAGATTTGCTTTCAGCTATTAATTAACCAACCAGTCATTAACTGCTGTTAACAATTGATTTACAGGGAATTATTGCTTAAATAGCAGGAGGTATTTAAGAGGAAAATAAATTAAAACAAAGAACTGTTGGATCCTTGGGCACAAAAAGGACTCCTTGTAATATAGAGTATGGCTGCTTACAGCCCTGTAATTACAGAGTGATAAACAGTGATTGGGAAGTACGTTCCTTTCCAGAGACAATGACATTATGTCTCCTGGAAAGAACCCTTTTGTCTACACTAATTGAATGATGTGAAATGAATGATGTTATCAGAAACCTTACTGAGGCAACTAATGTTATATTTATGGGTTATCAAAAATGTTTAATCACAGCTGCGGTCTCTCTGAGATGTGTCATGGACGCTGCAGCATCCAGAAGTATGATTGAGGGTTGGTGTGGCACATTATCTTAATTGGAGAAGAGAATTACAAGTTCTTCCATTGGTTCTGCCTCCCTCCACACTGGCAGAACAAATGAGACCTATTAACCTAAGCACAAGAAAACACTGCCTCCTAATGACATTTTTTCCTCTCTGTGGACAGGGAGTGAACAAGTGGTTGCATAATTTTTTTCCTAGGAAGTAGTGACCCAATTCAATTTCCAGTGCTTGTGACACGTGAAACCCCACTGACGACTCCTCCTGTTGAATTTGCCCGTGCTTATGCTGCCAAGGTCAGCGTTTGGGTTGACTGAGCAGGCGCTGCTGAGCATTTCATGATGGATTTGCCCTTTCCTGGACAAGTTAAACCGTATTTCACTGCCCTCTCCTGGAGTGAGAGGCTTCCTGCTCTGCTGCCTTCTAGGCCTTTTTGGCACCCCAGCACCAGAAAAAATGTATTTAGTACTGGGGGCGCAGGGGACTGCTGCTTTTTCAGACCTAAGACTGCCATTTATCTTGCTCTGAGGCTCTGAGTGAGACAGGTGGGAAAGGGATGGGAAGTATTGCTGACAAAATAGATCTTGTGCTTCAACTTTTCGGAATGCTTGCTTTCATTGGATTTGTGCTTCCCCTTCATCTGTATTTTTGGGAATTGATTTCTTGTAAATAGGCTGGTAAAGGTGAGACCTGTCCTATGGGGGCTCTGAGAAATAATGTGGAAGGTGTTTGCTTGAGGATTACTGAAGTACATAGGAGCTAAGGAAAACATCTGACTTACTGTGGTAAGAAAAGGCACCTCTTGGTCATTTCTAGGAAGTAAATTGGCAAAGCCTTGAGTAGAGTCCTGTTCTGCTGCCCCCTGCCAGTACCTGTGTCCTAATCTGTAGTCTTGCCTCTCTCACTTTCATTTGCCTGGATAAATCAGTGGAAATTCTTTACCTAAGATGTGGGGACATGGAATCCCCCCAAGTTTCAAATCTTCAGTCAAAATCACTGATTTTGTATCCAAAGTCCATAAAAGCTGCAAGAATTATTTCCTCAGTCCTGAAATGAACGCAGACATTTCTGACTAAAACTTTGAACTCACAAGCTTTCTCTTGTTCAGCTTCAGCTGGTTTGATGAGCACATATATACACATCTTTTTTGGGTTTAACTTTGTTATGGATATCCTGGAAAGTAAAATCCATGGTAACCTCTTGCCTTTGAGAGTTCCCTTGCCCTTTCATTCAATACATATAGCTATGAAAGTATTTAAATTTTTGATTGCCTGTAGAATATATAGCTGTTTATAAAAGGCTGCAGAGAACAGCAAATATTAAGCAGGAAGAGAGAGTTAGATATTTTGTGTTTCTTAATCCTAAAATTCCTGAGTGGCTCAGCATGTATCTGTACCAGGAGGTGGCATTGATAATTGCAGGGATCTGCAGCAGACCCAAACAGAAAACCGGAGGGTGAAAACACTCTGTTGATACAAAGTATGACTACAGTTGTGTAAATCTTCAAAAAGGAAGTATATGTGTGTGTCAGCTCTTTTTAGCTGCTTGCAGAAGAATGGGAGACAGCCTGTTTCTAGCCAAAATTCTCAATTCAGTCTCAAAATGGCAGGGCAGGAGTTTTATGAGTTGTCATAGGATGTGCAAAAATGAGTAGCTGCTGGCATGGAGAGTATCAGTAGCAGAGTTCCCTAATGCATAGGATTATAGGATTTCAAAACATCATCAAAGTGTTATCCAGTCAGACATACTTATTCCTTCCAAAATATGCTTGAGAAAGTTCTGGTGCTCCTGAGGGTGGCAGAAATAATACTGGTATGTTTTTTGGGCTGCAAACTCTTCCATGATGGTTGTAGAACTAGAGCCAAAACTATCCTAAATGCCTTCAGGCACTGCAGTGCATGACTCCTGGATAACTGGGGACAGGGTAAGTGCTTTTCATTTTGGAATGAATAAACAGATACCAGAGTAGGGAATCCTACTCAAGGTGTTTCTCAGACTTTGATCCATGGATGCTGGTATTCTGTAAGGTATCAGGCATCCTGTTTAAAAATTGCACACTTATTTTAAAACTCTTATATGAGCAAGGAAAGGAACAAATTGAAGAATTAAAGTAAAAAGTGAACAGTCACATGTCAGCATGCCCAAGTTTTGGTTCTGATTGAAAATATTGCAGTAACACTGTACAGTGTGGGAAAAGCAAATGTTTGTTTTTAACATCTATTATAACTCTTGCTTCCCTGGTGTCTTCTCAGGACTGGGAGGAACAACAGCAGCTGCCTGCCTCTCCTGAGGATGCTTTCCCCTCCCTGGCTCTGTCAGAAAGCAAGAGGCCGTTTCTTGTCTGGGAAAATATGGAAAGCGCTTGTGGTAACTCTTGCTTGAAGGCATTTTGGATATACTAAAAGTGTGTCATTCAAATCTCCTGTCAGCCTAAGAAATTTTAAAGCCAAATTTGTGATCTCCAAAGCTGTAAGCATGAAATAGGGATGTCTTCCTCAAAACTCATTCTGGAGCTTCCCTATTTAGTTTCCTAAGCCTGATGGAGGCATAAGCATGAGGTGCTAAAATACATCAGCTGTGCACATGCCCAGATGTGAACCTCTCTGTGCACAAGGCTTGCTTCCAGTTCCTGGCTCAGCTCAGGCAGAGTTAGTGGGGCAACTCAAGCACAGCCCTCTGAAGGCTTACCCTGGCATGCCTGAGGAGTAAGATGCAGCAGGAAAACTAAATAAATTGTGCTCTGTTGGAGGACTCAATATTTTTAGACAGTTGATATGACTGGTTTTGGTGAGCTATAAAACCCAGTTCCTCCTGCTAGACAGCCTATCCAACTTGAGGTGCAAATTTCCTCAGGCCAGGGAGCAAGCAGACTCTGTTTTCCCATTTTAGCACTGTGTGTGAATAGAAGGAGCCAATAAAACTAATAAAACAATGATTTAGTTTTTCTAGTGGCGGTTGTCTCTGATTTTATCACCAGCTCCTCTATAAACAGTTTCCATAGTAATGAAAAATATCTGTAAGGATTTAGAGATTTTTTAGGGACAACAAATGCATAATTTAGTCCTAGAAATATCCAAGAAAGAAGTGATTTAGGAGGAGATCGTACTGGATTACTTCTCTAGATGGTATTTCTCTGTGCACATCAGGACATAGCCACAGTCCCTATCCAATTACACACCTGTTCTTTGCTCTTATATCTACATCTCCCAAGATCAACAGGGATTGTTTATTGAACAAATTTGCTTCCTCCTTTAACTAGGCTTAGACAAACTCAGAAGAAAATGCCTTGCCCAAACAGCCAGCACAGTTCACTTTTTAGGCTGTAGGAATCAACTTGACATTTATTTAATGTCATCTCTCTTTTTTCTCACTTTTAATCAATTTTAATTGATCTCTAGTGGTCTTAGTTTAACTTAATGAAGTATTTTATGTTTGAAACAACCATAAAGCTGGTGAGGTACATACAGTAACTGCTTTGTTGGGTTTTTTTCCTGTTGTTATCTAATTAATGCTTTTTCTTCTTTTTCCTGATTTCATCTTTCCTTTGGAATACAAATTCAAGGGACTTATTCCAGGTAGAATGATTCCATTGCTCTGATGTTGAACTAAAGTATTACAAAAGCTGCTAAAATCCATGCCAGAGCATTAGTAGCAGCATTTGAAGTGAGCTTATTTTATGTTCTCTCCAGTCAAATGGGGTTTTTTGGTGACTATTGGAGAGTTTAGGTCAAACTACTGTAAAAAGAGGCTCTGAATAGAGCCTATGAGCAATTTTAAGACCCTGATTAGTTTGTGGGTTTCAGGTACTGGAATGAGCTTTGTGTGAGGTGTTGCCTGCAGTCATGGATAATTCACAGACCAGTCATTATATTATCCTTTCTTTTAAAATTTGAAACACAGAAGAGCATTTATTCACCCTCTCAGTTTTTCTTAAAGGCTTGATGTGTCATTAAGTCCATATTTAAGAGTTCAAATAAATGTTTCAGGGGTTGAGTGTGAGCAGGAAAGGTCTGCAGCAAGGGCTGTGAGCAGCTCTGATATTGCTTACAAAGGTTTTCCTTGCTCCAAGCTATGCAAAATATTTGAGCAGAGGAAAGAGGAGAAGGCTGACATTTGGATTAAGGATTGTTGAGGACTGAGTGTTTGTGAGACTGGAGATCTGGCAGCAAATAAGGTGAACCGAAGTGTAGCTTATCTGTTTGGCTGGATTTCCAGAGCTAACAAGTCCCTCATCCAGGAAGTGTATCGATTCCCAAGGGAGGAGTGTGGATGGAAAAATATTTTTTTTGTTGAGGGTACTTTCACAGGTACTCTTCCTTTTTGACAATTATTCCCAAACAGCTCCTTTCCTTCAGCTGTGTGCAAGGCTCACCTGCACCTGCGTGTCAGAAATTTGTCCCTGAAGGGCCATTTCTTGATAAAACATCAGTGCAGGGAGCTTCACAATAACCTTGAGACTGGTCTGTAGCTGTCTGGACCTTTTATCCAGCACATCTCACCAGAAATTAATTCTGTTTCACCCATAAGATTTTGTTCAAGTTGATTTAATCCAGAACATTTAAGATATTGATAAATAGTAAAGAATAGCAACAAAGCACTGACTGAAAGCTTGAAAAAGGGAACTCTGGGGTGACCTTATGGTGTCCTTTCAGCGGGCCTACAGGAAAGCTTGAGAAGGACTTCTCACAAGGGCATTTAGTGATAGGACAAGAGGGAATGGATTCAAATTGAGAGAGTAGGTTTAGATTACACGTTAGGAAGAAATTCTTTGCTGCAAGGGTGGTGAGACACTGGCACAGGTTGCCCAGAGGAGTTGTAGGTGCCCCATGCCTGGAAGTGTTCATGGCCAGGTAAGATGGGGCTTTGAGCAGCCTGGTCTAGTGGGAGGTGTCCCTGCCCATGGCAGGGGCATGGGAACTGGATGGTCTTTAAAGCCTCTTCCAACCCTAACCATTCTATGGTTCTGTGAAAGAGGAAATCTTTCTCTCAGCTGGTTTTATCTGAAACATCTGATGTTATTTCTGTTTAGTGAAATCCCTCAAAGAAGTGTCACATGGTGTGAAAAGAAGCTTGCATTTGGTATCCATGCTGGAAGGAGGGTATAGATGCAAAATACTCGTGTCTGTAAATTCTTTATAGAATAATGTTCCTTAATTTCCTGGGGATGGAATGAAAGGCAGAGACAAATTCAGCTAAGGAGGGTTTAATAGACTCCAAAATATTTGTAGGAAATATTTAAACCTTTCAATCTTATGGTATTCCATTATGATGCTTTGATGTTTAGTTTTTGTATGCAAAAAATACCTTTATTGGGAATGATAATTTGATTTCCATAGCTTATTTCCACATGGGCTGAGCAGGTTTGTGACCCATCTGGACACACCAGGTGAATTTGATATTTCAGTTTAAATGGCTCCAAGACCACTGAAGGAATGAGGAGGAACACCTCTCACTTCTTGCTTTATATCTGAAAACCATTTCCAAATACAGGAATGACTCCTTGGAGAATTAAATTATTTAACACTGGCTGTTAAATACGTAGAGGGAAGAGATACCTTTTGAATACAATGTTCACAATTTTGTGCGCTTTCTTTTCCCAAGATGTTTTTGCCTCGAGTACAAGAAGCTTCTCCTGTCACTTTATAAGCAAGCTTGAAGTCCACATAAATGAAAATTTACCCCACGAATGAAATAAAAAATAAAAATATGCAAGTGCAGGACCCTGATTCAGGACAGGATCAGTGTACCTGCACTGGGACTTGTCTGAAATTGCTTTGCTTTGCTCTAAGACAGTATCCTGGATTTCTGGATGGACCCAGGGAAACTTGAAAGGCATTGTTTTGAAGGGCTGCTGACTTTTCCTACAGTTCATCGCAGATCTTGTTAGGAAATGAAGGAGAGGAAACTGGGCAACTGCACTGCTCAGCCATGAGGAAATGCACAATGAGTGTGATGAGGCCAGCAGCTGCAGGACAATGGGAACAGGCTGGGGCTATTTTTGTTAGATGTGAACAATCAATTGAACGTGTGAGACCTTATCTTCCCTCCTCGACTTCCCCCTCCCTGCCCCCCTCCCCTTTCTTCAGCACTGGAAATTTTCCCAAAGAGAAACAGCTTTCCTTTTCTTTTAGCAGAGTTGATTACCGTAATAATTTTCTCTTTCATCTCAGAGCAGGTTTCTTTTGGAAGCCTTTGAAGGCTTCCTCTGAGCACAGTTATTGTCTTGCTGTGGCTGAGTGACTTGCAGCTGGGTCATACCTGGCATTGTGAAACCTGGGGAGCATTTATCAGTATTTACAAGTGGGTAAGGGTCCCCTCACCTCTCATGTGCTGGATGTAAAAGCTGGAAGCATTTCTCCCTGAGTCATCCTTAGGGCAGAAATCTGAATTTGAACTGGACATGGCTTTCACAGATGGAAAATAAACAGCAAGTGTTTCCATCCTATCAGATGTAATGAGAAAAAATACATAATTAAGATGGTAATCAGTGTTCCAATAACTGAATTCTCTGTTATTTTTATGACTCTTTTCTCAGAACACTCCTTTTAAATGTCACAGCAATATTAGCTCCAACTTACAAATGGAAAAATAGAAGGACATAAACACATGATTTACAGTGTTAAGTGAAAAAGGAAAGAAAAAACCAGTTTTGCTCTCTCTAAACAGAATTACATTCTTATTTTACATTCATATATAAGTGAACCCTCACAGTATAGTTATGTCTAATTTGTGTCATTACAATGTTCTATGTACCAATACCAGATATAGTACCCTAGATTGTCATACTTCATAAATGTGAAAGGAATATTAATTTGTAAATAAGCTTTTCCAACATCTTGTGATATTTCAACCATACACTGAAGCAGCACTTCAGGTTTGCTATTAATTTTTTTTAATCTTCAGATCATGGCTGTGTAAGTCCTTCTCCCTGTACTAAGCAGCCCATTAGTCACAGAAGATCAATACTTTTTGCACTTCTATCTATTATGTTGGTATCACTGAGATCTGGCCAGAACTTTGTACCACAGTTCTTGCTACCACTTAAATTTCATTATAATGATATGTTTATATCAGTAACAGTTTGATCAAAACTGGATGTGTTTATAACACTTTCCACAGTTTAGATTAACAGCCTACTTCCACTTTACTACAAGGAAACTGCTAAATTGACTGCAATTCTTAATCATTATAGGTATCTTTCTTAGAATTTATATAGGTTTTTAAGTGTTGCCTATGCTGCTAAAGGTGACATGGATGTCTTGCAATTTGTCATCCAGCTGCTGCAGAATCCATTTCCAAACAGCCGATTGTTTCATTCTCATTCCAGTTACGAAACCCAGCAAGACTTAATTACTAGCTCTTTTTTTTTTTTTTTTTTTTTTCCTTCATTTCCCAGTGCCTTTCCTTCACCTAGGCTTGGTTTAATGAGCAGCAATGTTGTGTCATGAAAGAATCTCAAAACGTCCAATGACTAAATCTTTCATCATTATAACACATCCATGCCTACTACAGAGGTGATGCTGCTGATGGGTACAGCTGTCTGATTTCTTCTTTAACCCCTGAGGATCATGAACTTTCTCTTATCACCCCATTAGTGTGATAACTCAGGGTGATAACAGCTCCTCACTTCACCACACTTGTCCAAATATGCTTCTCTCTTCCTAATTTGTGTCTACCAGTTCACCATGATTTTTCTCAAAACCAAGCTCAATTTCACTGGGAAGAGCTGCGGCTCAAACTCAGCTCAGCACTTAGAATGAAGATCACAGATTTCTCAGAGTAGTGAAGTTGATGGTCTGCACCTTGAATAATCATTCTTTGTCAGTGTTTGACACTGGGAGGACCCAAGTGTGTTTCTGAGCATGCCTCAGGCACACACTGCTCCCATATCACACAGCACCGGTCCCTGCTCGGTATATCCCTCTTTGCTCTCTTGTGGGAAGAACTGGTACCAGGACATTTTTGGGATAGGTTGCTCATCAAAACTGCCAGGCATTTTCTGGGCATACTGTGGGATTTGGTCACTGCTCAGCCCAAATGCACCCAAAAGAGATTTGCTCAACTTCTCTCCCTCCCACAAACCCTCCCTTGTTGCCTTCACAGCCATCATGTGATAGAGAGTTTTGGACTTCCATGTTTGAGTAAAACCGTGGATAGATAAACACTGTTCCATGGATCAGAGGTAAGATGGCATCCTGCAGGAGACCAGCATAGTAGACTAGGCAAAAACTTTCACTGAAAATAGATGCCTAATTAATTCCTAATAACTTAATTTCTCTTGCTGCTCAGCCGGAGTGATGGAAGCTTTAAAGAAGGTGTTGGGTCAAGCCCTACCAGAGATATTTTCTTTGAGGATGTAGCTCTATTGGACCAAACTGATATAAAGACTAGGCAATAAGAGCTTCCAGAGAAGTAACCCACATCTATGAGTTATAGCACTTTTTATTTCTTGTCTTTTTCATCTCCTGACTGACTCTTTCTGAACAGAATAAGATTCAGAAAAGCCTTTTAACAGCTTACATACTTCCATAACTTGATCTCCCTGGTTTCCTGGGGGAATAAAAATGGATCTTCAAAACCTCTTCTCTGAAGCAGCTGGAACTCAACTTATCTCTTGCCCCTGTGGCCCTTCCCTGGAAAGACTGCCGTCCTCTGACTTTGGATCTGAATTGCACACTGAAATGCTCAGGAACTGGAGCCAGGTTTGGTCAGTGCTTCTGAGTATTTAAGAGCCCTGTCATCAAGATGAGAACTTTCTTTTCAAATCAACTCAGAGAAAAAAAAATACACAAGAGGAACAGGAAAGATAACCTCTCAGCTCACACAACACAAAGTTTAATTTTGATGTCATTGGAGACAGACAATGTTCTTAATCTAATTCTTACAAGTGAGTCTGAGTTCAGTGAACCTGGGATCTGTTTCCACTCTCTCAGACGTAGCAAATCAAAAGCAGTTTCTTAGCAAATCCTGAATACACTGGGCTCTCCATCTTACTGGAATTGGCAAGACTGATGGGCCCCTAGCTACGTGACTACCTCCAAATCTGCTTCAGGAGCTCCAGTGGGAGCAGATGGGTCCCTTCAAATGCACCCACCTCTCTCCACTGCACTCTGCTTTCACAGACGTGGACTCTGTGGGTGTAAACAGTGCTCAGGCTGGGCTGACTGGATTCTGTCCTATCTTCTAAACAGCTTTCCTGTATCTAACGATGGAAAAAATCTTCGCCATTTCCAGTCCTTCTGCCCTGAGATTGTAAATGTGAGTCCTTTTCCCAGTGAAGAAGTTTGACATGTTAGCAATGGCAGGTTGTTAATACTTAGATGACTTCAAGTACAATATCAGATTTGTTGCCTGGCTTGGGTTTGTCTAGACGAGCTGTTTTATTAGATAGCAGATGGTTTGGAAATTGTTTGCAGTGACAGGGCTGAGTAGAATTTGAATTCTCTGTTCCCAGATCAGAAGGAAGGGGGTTGGGAAAGTGGAGAGCACATTTCCCATTTCCCATTCAGATTGAAAAATGCATTTAGATATAGGTATGTGTGTGTATATTATTGAGGAAAATTAGGTTCACTTGGTTTATCATGGATCCTTAAGCAACTGATCAATCACAGGATGAATTTCCTTAGTACACCCTTAGTGCCAATATTGATATAGTGCATTTACAATCTTTGAGAGTTCTTCACTTTGAATCATTCTTCACCTTTCTTCTTTGCCCTTCTCTTTCTCAGTCCCCATTCACTCCTCTCTGCCCATGTCTCTGCCCATTTCCTTTGCCCTTCATTCTCCCCTGCACTTCTTCTCTGCCTTTCTTATTTTTCTTGTCTCTTTCTCTGCCTGCCTCCTGTCCCTGCCCTTCTTCAGACTTCTCTGACCTTCTCTTTTTTCCTGATCCTTTGTCCTTCTTCTTCCTTCATCTCCACTCCTCTTCTCTGCTGTTCTGCTCCATCTGCCCAGCTCTCTCTGACCTTCTGACATTATTTGAACCTCTCTGACCTTCTGTTAATTTCTTTGTTTTCTCTGCCTTTCTTTAACATCTGCCCATCTCCACTCTTCTCCACTTTTCTGCCATTCTTCTCTTCCTTTTTTACCCTTCTTTGACAATCCTTTGCCCTTCTTTGCCCTTCTCTGAAGCACTCACCCCAGCTCTGCCCTGTTCTGCTCTTTTTTGACATTCCTTGATTTTATTGCCCTTCTTTCTCCCCTTAACACACCTTTTGATCCCTTGGTCACTGCCTGTCTATCTCTACACACTGCTCTCATCCCTTTTTCGCCCTTCTCTGTCCTTCTTCACCTCCTCTACTCTGCTCTCTCCTATGTTATAAAACCATAACTGCAGTCCATACCCCCAACTCCCTTTCCCTTCTTTTCTGCCATCTTCTCTGCTATTCTCTGTCTTTCTGTGCCCTCTCCACCCCTTTCTTCCCCTTTTCACCTACCTGTGTGATTAGGATACCTGGAGTTAACATTGTTAATTTATTTAGTGCTATTTCCCAGGATGAGTAAATTTATTTTTTTCTGTACACTTGAAGCTAATGCTTGATGATAGATGCACATCACCATAGAAACCAGGACAGGTTCATCTGGAAGTCAAAGGTTAATTTATAATTATTTTTAAAATCATCTTGCTCAGATGCATCAGTGTAGACAGGAACTTCCAAAAACTTCTTCGTTACCCAATAATCTATCTTTCTATACTAGCTATTCCAAAAATACATTAACATGGCTCCTGTTTGCTTAAGGCAGAGTCTCCATAAGGTGTTAAACAAGATAACTGTCTGGTTCTGAGTGTTTGTAGCTATGTTTGCAATTGACAGAGTTACTGACAGCCCCAGCTCTCTGTGGGATGGCTGTGGACCAGAGCACAGATGACTCATTGTGTATGATGTTGTTTCACACCAAAGTGTTTGCTCTGTATGCTGAACATGTGTGCGAGTCAATAGCAAAAAGTTCGAGAACAAACACAGCTTAGATGGAAATAAATTCACGTTGACTGAAATCATTAAGCCCAAGTCAGAAACAATAGTAAAAATGTCTTTTTAAAGCAGAAGGTTTACTTGGGGTTCTTGTGTCTTCTACCAATGTTTGAGGGTCAGGCAGTGTGAAAAGAGGTCTTGGCATTTCCTTGCAGCAAAAGTCTTTTCATTCCAGAGATGGGCAGAAGGGAGTTTGGGTCACTGCTCAGATTTCCCCCATGCAGCAGCAATTCCCGATAATGGGGGGCTATTTTTCCCTTGGAAACACAGACTTTTGCCAAAATTGGTTTTTTTTCCCCCACCTGACTCCCCAGCTGACTTTTCAGAGTTCAGCAGATATCTGAATCACTGGTTTTGTATTGAGAGCTACTTACTTGCCTTGTTGCCAGCTAACCCTCCCCTACAGCCCTTGCACATCTATAAGGCATTGCTAAAGTCCTTTTGATCTGGTGATGCTGCTAATGTCCTCCTAGGAACAGCCTCAGTCTCAGGCTGGCTCAGTCACATGGAGGTGTCCTCTCAGCCGCCTCCTCTCTCAGGATCTCTGAGAACAGTGCATCACCTCAGTCCCTCTGAATGCTTGACTGTACCTCTGGGTCACTTCTTCTTTTATGAAAAAAACCCTCTACAATGTATGTTGGGAGATTTCCAATATGTGGGACATTATGCACATATAAAAGGTGATCTCCTACTGTAGTGTCCCCTTTATGAAGATGTGGTAAAGAAATAATCCTCTTTATCTGGTTGGCAAATAACAGATTGCTGTTGTGCTAGTGTAGGAGATTAAACTGTAATTTACTTATAAAATCATGTTTCTCATGGGTAAAAACCCACAAAGACTTCAGGAATCTTTACTGGGCTTTGAATTGTGTCCATAAGAACCTGTTGTACGTGACAGACTGGTTCAGACTCTGCTGTCTCATGGGGAACACTAGGATCAGTCACCCTTACTAATGTGGAGGCTTCTATATGTGATAGTGTGCTCAGGGAACTGGGGAGCAAAGGACATAATCTCTGTCATTCCCCCAAAGTCTCTGGCAATGTCCCTTCTGCAAAGTATTTGCAGACCCCAGATCTGCTCTTGCAGCCCGTGTGTGTCTGGAGCCCAGTAGCCAATGAAGCCAAGATGTTCACACCCCCAAGGAGAGTCCAGAGACATGGCTGAGCTTCATCAGCTGCAAGGCTCCAGATGTGGCCAGGCTGAGACAGACAGGGAATTTCCATTTTCTTATGCTCCAGACAAGCCACAAGGCTGCAGTACCATCCCTTCCTTTCCTGAGCAGAGGCTGAGCTGTAACAATGTCAGTACCACTGCAGGCGGGAAGCCACCTCCTGGGACCAGCCCGAGGGACAAATCCAACCTTGAAAAACAGCCAGCAGGATGACATGCAGATCAAAGGGGTATTGCAGAGCTGAGCTGCAAGGGACCCCTTGGAGACTTCTTAAAGCATTTTAGCTCACCCTTAACTTCCTTGAAATGGAGCACAGGTTCTCTCTGGAAGAAAAAGAAAAGCAGAGTTTGGTACATGCCCTGAAACACACAGTATTGCCATCTCCTGCTCAGTGACTGTGTTGTTTGCAAGAGGTTTATTATTCCTGTTGTGCCTTTAGGAAAATTACCCCACAAATCTCTGAGGCTGGAAAAACTCAGTTTTGATTACATTTAAACAATTTAAGTGTCATCACAAAAATTTTAAATGTGATTTGTGTGTGTATGTATTCTGTGTCCCATAAAGTGTGGGCAATTTGTATGGGTGTGAAAGAATTTTCCCAAGAGCAAGAGGTAGACCAGTTATTTCAGTATTTCATATGCATTGGTAAATTTGTTTTTAATGAAAAAAAGAGTGGGCATTTTGTTCTGTTTTGTTCTCTCTCCCTCTTTTTTTTTTTTTTTTCCAGTTTTGATGCTCTAGTTTGATTTATCAGTCTGTCAATGGACATAAACAGTGTAAGTGCATGAGAGTATCTGCATGCCAGTGCAGGCTTCCAAAAGCGTACAAGCTACAGTGAGCCATCCTATTTTGCAGTTAAATTCCATGTCTCTGATGGATTTGCCCACACTGTTGCTAGGAGATGAAGGTAATGCCTAACAAAGGATATATTGACAAAAAATTTTCCAGAACAAATCTATCTTGTTATGGTAAATAGACACTCACATAAAATGGATATTGCCGGATTTATTTCCCTAGTGGTGGTACTGGCAAAATTGCATACATCAAGTGAAGGTGAAATTTCCCCATCACAAATGCATTTTTGTTTTGTTTTGTTGACATAAGGACTTTCAGTGTGTTTAATGCTGAAAGCGCTGCTGCCTTCCAGTGTGTTTTGTTGCTAGGCTAATAGGATGAACACATCTTACATCAGTGATTTTCCTTCTTCCTTTCTCTGCTACTTCTACCTTGCAGGAAGAAATATGGCTTATCTTAGTGGTTCCCCTCTTTTCATGACTCTTCAGGGAAACATGGATTCCTTCTTTTAAAGCAGGGAAGAAATGTGCAGGACATGTAGAGTTTTGGCAAAGAAGCAGCTAAATGCAATGGAAAAGCAGATCAGCTTCTTGCTTTATAGCTCCAAGCACATCTACATTAAAACAAAATAAAACACAAAGTTAAATGGAAATCTAATAAAGAGAGGAACTTCAGGAATTCTCATGGAAATATTGAATTTCTAGAGAATTACAAATTTTCTCCATTTCTTCTGGTAACATAATGAACACATAAATAAATTTGAACAGCAAAAGCCAACATTATTTAAGCCACATAAAATAAAAATTTTGCTGGAGAAAAAGTTTAGTTCTGGTATGGCATTTATATTTTCCCATTCTCTGCCATCCCAGCAGTTCCTCTGCCACCATTGGAGTCTCTGGCTCTAAACACATGCAAGTAAACAACTTGCTGTCCAGAAAGATGTCAAGGCTGAAAATGAGATTGCCTCTTTCAAGGTAGGAAAGGAGTCAGGGAGAAACAAAATCCCCTTCATTTTCCTTTATGCTTCACTGCACAGAAGGAACAGAGAATTTGAACTTTTTTGAGTTAAAGCTACTGTGTCCCTGACTCCAGAACTGTGCAAATATTGGGCTGTTTCATCTCGAGTGTGAATCTGCTCACACAGGCAGGGCCATCTGCACAGACCAGTGGCAGATGTGGTCCCCTCCTCCTCCATTCACAAATGAATGGTGTGGAAGGGAATGAAGGCGGAAATTGTCACTTCTTATCATCTCAGTCCTTGGTTGGTCCCCTCTTGGGATGCATGTTGACGTTCTGCCTTGCAGGGCACAGCGAAGGTGAACCCACCAGTCGGCCAGCAAAACGCAAGTGGGAAAGGAGGTGACACGTCATGCCTGGAGTCACTCAGTACCATCACGGCCATTCCTGGTTTTGCAGAGAGGGAGAGAAGTGCTATTTCTGGGGTATTGATGAGTGCTTTGAGAAGCACTCTTTCCACCACAGTTCTGAATGTCTGTAGCACTGGTAATCACAAACAAAAGTTGCCACAAGTCAGAAATCTACGTTTAATTTGTCAATTTGCTTGCGCAGGGTTTTAACTAGACATAAATGCACTGAGATATTTTGATGGGCTGGGAAGAGAGGACAGCTAGGAAGGGCCTTGCAGCTCCTACTGTTACGGCACTTATCCGGTTTTCTGCTGTAATATCCTGTTTTTAGATGCTTACACTTCAGCCAAGCATTAACCATTTAAGATGAGACTGACCATGCTGGGATGGCGCAGGCTTGCACCTGTGAAATATAAGTTTTAAAAAAAAGTGATGTAATTTTTTTTCAAATCAAAGCCAAGTGAGGGAGTGGGGGACAATATTTATTTCTATAATAAAAGATCACTGCAATTTCTTTGCTTTGAGATTTGGCCTGGTGGTAGCTGTTAGGTGAAAAGGCTGTTTGCTGAACATATGGCAAACCAAGCACACTTAGCCAAAATAAAAAAAATAGTAACAATAAGCCCATAAAGCACAAGCAGAGCAAAAGCACACTTACATTCAGCAGAGACTGCATTCTCAAGACTGCATTGCTTAAGGATTTGCTCCTGATACATATGTCCTGTGGGTTTCCCCCAACTTACAGCTCCAGGTGTGGATCCTGGAGCACAATGTAGGAGACACCTCTTGGTTATGTCCAGATGTCCAGCTAGAGAATGGAAAATAGAGCAGAATTGGGAGCTTGGGCAACCTCCACAAGGGCTGAAATGAAACTGCTCTCTGCTAGGTAGAAATGCCTTCTCTGGGCTGAGGCTGACTGCAGTGGGATGACAGACTGCAAACAGCACAGCACCAGTACAATATACCCAGCAACCTGGAGTGGGAGGTTTGGGAAACAATCTGTTTCATGGGAAGAGATGGAGAAAAGATAGCAAAGATGACAAAGGAGATTTTGCAAGGAAGAAAGATTGGCTGGTAAAATCTGAAGGCAGATTGTGAAAATCAGGAGCTCTGAGAAGGGACAACAAGTTGCATATTAAAACAGGGCCTTGACACAGGGGCATCGATTACCGGGACACAGTGAAGTAGCAACATCAAGAAATTAACAGAACAGGAAAGGAAAACCAGAGGAGAGAGAGCTTTTCCTTCTTCTTTTACACTTATACCAAGTGCTTATCTTCTTTTTCCAGCTCAGTGTAGTTCATATCCAAGGGTCATTCATGGGGATGGTTAAAAATCAGAATAAAGTTTTCTTCAGCACCTTCCAGCTTTAGGCTGGGTCCAGGAGCCACTCTCTTTGCTAGACTCACTGACTTCTGCAATCTTGGTGGCTCTGGTGACTTCTTTGCAGAAAGATCAATAGGTAGGGGGTTGTTAAGCTCCCATTTTCTACCGCCTGTTGTAGAACAGGAACTTCCAGCTGCTCCTGAAAGCCATACTCATACCATTGCTCAGCTTCACAGAGCTCCCTGTGTTGTGAAAGGCAGCACTCTTTGTGACTTTTGGGTGTCAGCCAAAAGTTAAACAGGAACTTTCAAACCACTTCAGCCCCTGTTAGTTTAAATGGAACTTAGATCATCAGGTGTGATGGCCATGAACTTTTGTGAAAATGTTGGTGACCAGGGTGCAGTCACAATGGAAAATTTTTGACTACCAAAAAATTCATCTGAAAAGTGCTCTTATATGGCATTGACTCTGCATCACTGTCATTTGTCATTTGTATTTACGGGACTTCAACAAATTTTCTTCGCAGGCTTGAATCAGCATTCAGTAAGTTGGTCAAATGTGACTGAACTCTGTGATCTCTTAACTGTAAGCTAAGTGTATTTTTTGTGTCACTGAGTGTTTTTTGAAAAAAAGCATTTTCCAGCATGTCCCCAGTATTATAGGGTCTGCCACTGACCACATATTTAGTTAGCTTGTACACTGGCAAATGAAAATGGAATAAGCCTTTTCACAGAAGAAAATCTTTCACAAAGAAAATCTTAGCTGTATGCAAAATTCTATTTCTTCTGTGGTCCTGCCCTTACAAGGAGCAGCCACAACTCTTCTTCTATCCATCCAAATTAGATATTTTTCAGTACTGGAACATAATATTCATCTGCCTTGAGTGGCTCCTGACTTTGTAAGAGCAGATGGCCTGTGATAGCAGTGGGCTGCTGCACTGAGTGTCTCAAAGCTCACCAGAGTAACTTTAACTGTTTTAGTTTCTTTTACATTCCTAACACTGCTCTTCTGACATCTTAGTTTATTAAGTGTTCCTTGGACTGTAGTCTTATCTCCTTCTCTTCTATTTCCCTATCTCCTGTGCTCATCTGTGAAGAGTATTATTAATTCAAATATATTTCAGATACCTCTGTTCACTGGAACCCTATATATTTTTGGTGGGGTTCTTCACAGAAGTTACTGGAGCTGGCTTCAGTTTTGCACTCTGCTCTCAGAGACCTGGTATTAAGTTTTCTGTGGTCTGTTCAGGTGTGTAGACATAAGAAAAGATTCCATAAATTTTATGGAATAATAAAGAATATATAAAGTATAAGACAGGAAAACCCTGGAAATATAAAAAATAGTTTATAGTTACCTGTAAACTGTGAAATACCAGATTATTTCCTCATTCAAGTACACATTGCATGGTAGTCTTCTTACAAATTATATTGAACCCTTAAAATCCATTACAATGTCTTGCAAAAATTTTTTTTGAGAAAAAAATATCTCTATTAAGGTAACTTTGTTTTCCCTAACAGACAGCATAAGTTAATTGCATTGAAAGGAAAATCTTTTCTAGTGCTCCTGCTTCACTCTGCTTGAGAGACCAAAATGTTAATAATGGTTAATGACTCAAAACAATCAACCATTTGTGGAGGCAAGTAATTGGCTCATGTAGGTGTACCTGAGAGGAAACTGTCGTGTCTTAGAAGGGGTCATAAACCATCATATACCCTGAAGTGCCCACAGACTCCTTCCTGGGGCTTTTCATCCCCACCCCTCATGAATCGGGACTGCAACCACCATCTTGATCAACAGCTCATCACAGGATACATGTGTGGTGACATCTTTCTACTCTTATCCTTTCTTTCTCTTTCTTTCCTTTTTTTACACATTTTCTTATTGCTTTTATGTTTTTATATTGCTGTACTCCTACAGATAATAACCAAAAGATCTCCATATCTCCTTTCCATTGCAACCAAATTGTTCTAAAATAAACCCTACATGTATATATATTTATGAACACTGATCATTCAGTGTTGTTTCAGTCTAATCCATCCCAAGGGAGCTGTTAAGGAGAACCTGACTTACCCTCACCTTCAGGGGCAGGTCATAATGCTAAGATATGGGTTCTTTTTGAAGAAAAAATTATTTATGAGGCAGTAATTAGTTCTTAATTCTTCACTGCAATTACTTCAGTCAATCTATTAGCATGAACTTCATCATGTGCGAAACCTGCCCTGTTTTTCAAAGCACAAAGTCTAAAGACAAAAGTCTAAAAGTTCCCTTTGAAAGAAATATTGGCTGTGTTCAGTCACGAAAAAAGTTTCTTTGTTGTTTCCTCTTCTACATTCTGAATTTCTTAGAAACTGCAATTGCACAGTCATTATATAATGCAAAAAGTAATTTCTCATAGTAGAATCTTAATGAAGGTCTTCCAAGAGAAGAATACAAAGTTAACTAGATTGTGGGATATGTATTCCAAGTAGATGGAATGGGATGTCAAATGTAATTCCAGAATTTCTTTGACAACTGAGAAAAGATATTCAAAATCTTAGCAGAATTCTTATTGGGAAATAATTGTGATAGCATTGTTGTGGTCTCATTCCAAGTGGGGCTTTATAATTACGGTAATTTCACACATATAAGGCGAACAGGAGCATAAGGTACACTTTCCGGGTTGTCGGCAATTTTCCGCACTTTGTCCATATATAAGGTGCACCGGAGTATAAGGCGCACTTTTTTTTTGCAGAGAGGATCCGCCGCCCGCTCCCTGCCTGCGCCCGCCGGCTCCACACTCACCAGCTCCCCCCAGCATGGCTCTCCCCACGCCTGCTGGCTCTCCCTGCGCAACTCTCCCCGTGCCTGCCAGCTCTTGCTGCGGCTCTCGTGGTTCACACTTCCAGGCTGGCAAACTTCCAAACTTTGCCTATATATAAGGTGCACCGGCATATGAGATGCACTTCCGGGTTCCGATCACAATTTCAGTCAAAAGGGTGCGTCTTATTCGCGTGAAATTACTGTAATTACGAAGTCATGAAGACTGTAACCTTTGTTATTATTAGACTATTATTATTGTGATGATGATGATGATGGTGATGATGATGATGATGATATTATGATCTTCCTTTTTGCCTTGCATTTGTGTCCTGATGATGTTGTTGTCCTGTTTAAATCATAAAATATACAGGATGAAGTATTGTTTGGATCCAAGTGCGGCATGCAAGAGCAATCTACATGCAGTGCTTTTAATTAGACTACAGCTATTTTGCATATCAAATATATCTGTCTGAATTTCAGCAGGAGGTGGTGTAATTTAGATACAAAGACTGTAAGCATGTGGAGGCCTTTGTGTGTAAAGATCCTGCTTAAATGTAAAGCACTGTGCTTTGATACCAAGTACATGAGGTTTGATCAACAAAGGGGGCTGGGGAGCACCAGCAGCTCTCAGTGGAGATGAAGCCACTTGGACCTTCACTGAGGGGGAAGCATCTCCTCTCCTTTCTTCCCCAAGACTTTGCTCAGGGTGCCGGGCTCAGGTTCCTCAGATCCGTGAGCAGTCTGGCAGAAGGACTTATGGGACAATCAAGTGATTTTTAAAAAATTAATTTTCTATGTTCCTCTCTTTACCTCACATGCAGCCTTTGCTGTAATAGAAAGAAAACTGGCTTTCTAGCACACTTCCAAGTCCAGCCTTGGACATGTCTCTTACTGGGCTCTTGCACAAAGCCCATTCTCCTGCAGCTGTGTGTCAAGCACTTGCTATTTATGTAAATATTAATCATGAGAAGTTTTATTTCTCATTTGCTATTTCCTTGCCGGGTTTTCAAGTGCAAAGACAAAAGACCTGGGGACTACACTGTTTCTAAACTTGCAAAAAACTTAGAGGAGGAAAACATATCCACAATTCCAGGTGTACACTTCCGTAGAGCAATGCTAAGGGAGAAGATTTCTTTTTCTCACTTGCTTTTCAATTTCTTTAATTTTTCCAAATAGTTTAATAATTCAGTTGATTCAATTAACAATTACACTGCTTTGGTTTGCTCTGAAAAAGTTCAACTGAGTCAAGTCTTGACCTTCCTATTGCATCACTCTAGCAGTGGTTACACAACAGGGAGCTAAGAGCAATCGGTTCACAGAAAATGAAGCTTGGAATCGGAGTTTGATCACCAGAGCTGCTGGTTTTGGCTCCTTTCACATTGCAAGGGAGAAGGCACATGTAGTTTAAAAAACAAAGAGGATTTTCAGGTATAGGCAAGGAATTTCGGGGCGTTTTGTTTTGTTTAGTTTTGTTTTCGTATTACATTCACTTCAGAAGGCCTCGTTGTGGGGCTCAGCGTGTGGCAGCGCCAGCTGGCAGGAGCAGCCTGGCTGAGTCCCGGCTGGAATCCTGGCTGAATCCCGGCTGAATCCCGGCTGGATCCTGGCTGAATCCCGGCTGGAATCCTGGCTGAATCCCGGCTGAATCCCGGCTGGATCCTGGCTGAATCCCGGCTGGAATCCCGGCTGAATCCCGGCTGGAATCCTGGCTGAATGTTGGTGCCACCTGGTGAGGGCCGGGGAAGTGGCAGGGATCTTGAGGGCAGCACTCTTCCCGTGGGAGCTGCCGTGAGGAGCCGGGAGCATCGCCCATCATCTGCAGTGTGGCAGCCACCGTGTGTCACCCCCGGGCCAGGGCCAGAGACAGGGCCAGGGACAGGGGAGCAGCCCTAGCCTCAGGCTCCCGGGACGGCTGGGTACTTGTGGTTGTTCATAACTTCCACCGCTGCTCAGGAGGGCTTCAGCGCTGTTGGTATTTATTAACAAGAGGTATTCTCCATGACACTGTGGCTATTTTGTGGTTTTGTTTTCCAAGGAGAGGCTGAAGCGACTGGCCGGTGGAATGGCGGCTCCCACAGAGCCCTCCTCAGCCTGCAGTGCCTGGGATAGAGTCACCCACACCTGGCAGCGAGAGCAGAGGCCTCAGAGAAGTGAAGTCCTGAAGAATTAAATGAAAACTAGCGCCCGGAGAGAGGAGGGAGATCCCCAAGTGGTGCCTCTGTAAGGGAAATTGACACTGCTGGGCTGTGCTTTGCCTTCCCGTGTGTTTGGAAGCTGGGCTGAGGAGAGGTGCCCAGGCAGAAGGCAGTGCTGGTACAGGGATATCTGCTGGGAGCACTTGGGGAGAGGTTGGAATAGGGAAATTTAGAGTGCTTTAAGAGTGGGGAAAAGGAGAGAGAGGAGCTGCTCAAGCCCCTGGAGGACCAGGCTTTGCTGACACATCTCACAGTGCAGTGTGTTGGCCTCTCAGTTCTTCACCATCCTCCCCTCTTGCTTGCCTAAATCGAGCACGGCTAAATTCCTGCAGCTGCAAACATGTGGTTATTACTCAAGATCCTTTTCCTCTTGACCTCTGTTTATCTTCTCTCTGAAAGTTTACTGGTATATCCACACATTACAGATTTTTGTTTGTTCTTGGGAACTATCTTTATCATCCAGACAATTTGGGGTGTACCAGGAAGGCAGGGAGCGGCATTGCTTTTATTTTGCTGACAGTTGTCATGATGGGTGGTGATAGCAGAATTTCCATCCACTGTGTGGATGGGTTAGTTATTTGAATGTGACATGACCTTCAGATTAGGTAATCGTGGGCTGCTGCTTTTATCAGATCTGCCAAGAAAAAAGATTACTTCCTTCAAAACCAAATTAGAATTCATGATTTTTCCCAAGGAAACTTTGTACTTTTAGGGTATAATAGGGAGATGGCTTTTTTTTTTTTTTTTTGTGACTGAAATCCTTCTCTTGTATGTATGAAGGAAGCAGAGTAAAATATGACCTTGACATTTCTTAATGATGCTCTGCACGTGTGATGCTGTGCAAGACACTGATTCCTGGGATCCTGGAGCTTTAGATAATGTAGGCACAGGCTTGTACTTAATTTGATTTTTAATTCACTGGGCAGTATTACACAGGGAAAATATTTATTTCACAAAATAACCAAAGACCTGCTGTTATTCAGGGATTATTGCAATTCATTCATATGCAAAGAAAATATTCCAATAGTTGCTGTTCAGTATTTTTTTGAACAAAGTCTGAAGTCTGTTTAGGTTGTGTGCCTAAGCCTTCTCCCTTCTGTGTGGAACATTTTGGTGTGAGATTTGTCAAAAAAAAAAAAAAAAAGAAGAAAAAAAAAGAGCTTAGGCAGTTTGTCTGAACACTGAAGTCCCTTGCACATTGGGTTCAAACTGTGGCAGGGTTTTTGTCGGGGAGTATATATTAACTGCTGCCAAATATTATATTTACATCAGGAAGCAAGATTTCCGCCACTGGAAACATGCACTGCCAAGTACAGCATTCCTAAGTAAATATGGAAGCACAGATCATTGTTTGTGGTCCACCTATTCACCCACCTGAACCTCTGTATTCTGGTGTCCGAAAGCAAAAGCAAGTTTCAAAAGTACACAAGACCACTTTTCTCCTCATTTTACCTAGGCCCTGACCAGACTTCTTGTGAAATCAGTGGGCAGAGATGCTACCCCTCTTCATTCCTAATTTGGAAGCAGGGTGCAATTTAGCACCAGTCTCAAGGTGACTGGCCTGAATTAGAGGCAATTTTCACATTATCCTAACTAATTCCACCAATTTGAGGCAGGCCAGCACTGGCCATCTGAAAATTCTCACTGTCATAGTTTCTTGGTCTGAATTTTTATGAAAGGTTAATTGTGACAAAATTACAGTAATTTCACAATTACAAGCCACACCTGATTATCAGCCACATGTCGGGGTAGCCGGGTAGACCATGGGATTTGTCCATATCTAAGCCGCACCTGAATATAAGCCGCAATTTTTTATTTTATTTTATTTTATTTTTTCTTAAGTGAGGATCCACGTGTGACAAAGTAACAAATTAGTGACAGAATCCCACCAGCACGGGGTTTGGTGTCAGGTTGTTGCTCAAGTTGCAAACAGTTTTCATAGACCAGCAAAGCCTTTAAAGGCAGCCCCAGGAGCCCTCCCCGCCCGAGTCTCGCTTCTGGGTTGGCATTTTGCTGGGATTTGTCCATAAATAAGCTGCACCTGATGATTAGCCGCACTGCTGGGGTAGGCTGGATTCTTCAATGAAAAAAGTGCGGCTTATAATCGTGAAATTACTGGTACTTGCAATAGCTACATACATCTTTGTGTGTATGCAGTGTAAAAACCTTATTAATATAAAATTAATATTAATTTGATATAACATGAAACAAAGGAGTGCGTAACTGACTTAGCACTCAACTCAGTTCTCAGTCTGGGAGAAACTCCCACATGCTTAGCTTGAGTAAAGAATGAGAAAGAAAAAAAGGGAAAAGCCTGTGGAAGGTAACACTGCTAATTAAACAAATAACAGCTTCATTGACCATATGTCTAATCTGAGACTACGTATTCTAGATTTATTCAGGCATTGGTCCACCTGCCTCAATTGCCATAAAAACTTCCATTTAAATATGAAAGGAGCTTAGCATAAAGAAGCCTATTGATTATATGAAGGGTGATGATTACACCTGTGTGGGTGCTGTGGGATGCATTTGCTTTATTGATTCAGATGGACCTGTTCCTGGTTATACCTGCCCAGGAGTCCTGTGTTAAAATCTGATGAAAAGAAAGGCTTTTTTATATCCAGATGGTTTCTCCTAGCTGTTCTGGCCCAGGAGGGCAGTGGGCATTCGGCATGGTGCAGGGTAATGTCAGCATCACTCCTGGTACTACCAGCCAGCTCTGAAAGAAGGAAACTGTGTTACTGCCAGATCTGCTTGCTTTTCCCACTGTGATATGCACCCAGCACAGCTCAACTGCTCTAAGAGGTCTGGGACATTATTTCAGTTTCTATCAGTCTCTCACAATTGCTGACTAACGTCATTTGTTTGTTTGAGGAGATAGAGCATTGTGGCTGCTATGTTTTTTATATCCTATTCAGGGATGTTGCAGAATGTCTTTAAACAAAAAGTGTTGACGCTTTGTTTTTCAATGCTTTGGGAAATTAATCTGTTGTACATGTAAACCTTGCACTCACCAATGCTGCTCTTGCATCTACGTACTCATATGTGTCTGTAGAAAGAGTTTTTCAACCTATGACTATTTTAACATGTTTAAATAACAGTGTTTCTATTATATATTTATTGCACCTAAACACATATATACATAAATATGTAAAGCTATTAATGCCCCTTTCCTTTGGGGGTTGTTACAGTCTGCTTTACAGTAGACATTGAATACATTTTAAAGGTACAATTAGTCAGCTGTAACAGTCCTGAAACTCCACTATGCAGTTATGCCACACTTTCTGTGCAAAGGTTTGTGAGGGTAGCTATTGCTGCGTTGTGTGACTTGTTAAGTGTAGTTGGGAGTGATGGGAACCAGGGAGGCTGCATTTTGATCATTAAATTTAATAGTGTCTTCACTTTTTTTCTTTTTTTCTTTTTTTTTTTGTGGAACTCAGATATATGCAGTCCCTTCTACTATACATCATGTACCACTGTAGTTGGAGCTTTGGCTAAATCTCCAGTCTGTACTTAATGACAGAATGAAGAATGGTGTTTTTCTGTCTCTCCTAGGAGGAAGACATATCAAAAGTATTACTCGTGATGGCAGCATGCTTACTATAGACACTATCTTTGAAATGACTTGAGATAATTTTTAACTGTGATTTATACTTGTATGACTGGAAAGAAAGAAAATCAATTAGTGCCGGCCATTACATAGCTCTGAACTAGTAATATATAGGCAACAGATCCTATCTGTTCTTTGGGGATTGCCAATTATCTAGTTTAGACAATACTAATACTGTTAGTGTTTGGAATACAATTCTGTTAAGAAAATTCCTTCAGGACAGCTTGGCACCTCTGACTTTGGAATTGGAAAGGTTGCAACAAGAAAAGTGAATGAAAAAGAGTGAAGCTTAACCAGCATTTTAACTAAAAAAAATTGTATTTGAAACAGAAAAAAATTACAATATTTTGTATTTAAAGATTAGTTTAATTAAAAAGTAGTTAACACTATTACAACAATGATGCACATCTTCTCTACATGTGTTACAACATCCTGACCACTTGCAGTGAGAGAAGACAGCTAGTTTTGAATATGAATGAGAACTAACATGTGAGTCATGACTTGCACCTGTAGGGATAGACAGTGTTGCTGCTGGTTTGTTGAACAAGTTTTCAGAGGCTGCTTGTGTCAGTCTGAAATAAGAATAGAGCAAGACATTCCTTCCCAGAAGCGAGGGATTGCAACATGTGAAGTTATGCAGCGCAGTTGGAGCTGTGTGCCCCCAGCTCCAAAGCATTGCCTTGAACGGTGCTGCCCTGCGGGATCTTTGATGGGCAGCAAGTCAGTTGTGAATCTTAGCAGTGGCTCCAATGTCCTGTGGATGTTGTGTAAAGTCCAGGGGTAAATGGTTCTTCCTTGTGTCCTATCCTCCTGTTCAGGCCAGGGCTATAGCTGCTCTTTAACTTTCACAGCCATAAAAACACCCTCTCATGTGTAGATAATTCAGTATCCAGGATATTGATTTGGAGGGAAATGTGAGGAGATAATGCTTGACAATTTTGTGTGATATGAAATCCACAGAATTACAGAAGACCAGAGACACTCCTGTATCCTGACTTAGCAGTTCCCATCTTACTCACAGCATGATTCCTGAGACCTCTGTTTGCAGAACATTACGGCAAATATTTTTTTCTCATTCACCCTTTGAATGCTCTGTCTAGAGAACCTTGAAGGGTGTAGAGAGAAAAATCACTTTATCAGCTTTGTTTTGAAAGCTTTGGAAGGAAAAGCAGAGCAAATTCCTGAGAGCCTTCAGGAATTCAAAGCTAAAGAGCAGAGGGGCTGTGGAGGAAACCTCAGAGTTACGAACCTGTGTCTGATTCAGCTTGCAGGCATCTAAATGGAAATGATTTACTGATTTTGCTGGGAGCCAAGTCCTTTTACAAGATAGGATGACATTATGCCACTGCAAACTGGGCGATAAGACTCTGAAATTGAATGTATAGAACTGTGATATAGGGAAAAGTCTGGACAAGAAGAGGTGATGAAATCCTGTTTGAGCTGGGGAAAATAGAGCAGCTGAATCATTCTTGCAATGCAAATAGAGGATGTAGGAGCCTAATGGCAGCTCTAGTGTCCATTAAAATCCATAGCTGTTTTGCCATGGCTCTTAGTAGGGCAAGTGTTACAGCCATTAGAGATCAGGTTTTGCCCCTTTCCACATTACTGAGAAAACTCCAGTTGACTTTATAAACTGGGGAATTATGCACTCAGTTTGCAACACATAAATTATGCTTAGTCTATTTGTTTTGTGCAAAATTTGCTACAAGAAAAGAGTCAAGATATATGAGGAATGATGAGTTGAAACATCAATTCAGTGAAACTGTGGAGCTACATTTAGCATTTTTATGTTAACTTCCTTTTGAAATAGTCCCACTGATCTTATGTAGGTTGTTTGAAGATAAAAAGAAGACTAAGCGTGGCCTTTTCAACAGGGATTTCTTTCTCAAGTCAATTGGATTTTCACACTGGCAGGTCCGGGAAATGCTTTATAGAGAGAACACAACCTAAATCAAAGCCCACTTACAACCCCTAGTGCAGTGGAAGTCCTTCCCCAGTGTCAGTTCCTAATGGAAAAAAAAATTAAGAAGGTTAGCATTTCTATGTATTTTCTATAGTTGACTGCAGTGATATATCTAATTACTGCTATTAGTTTGACCAGTAATAAAGACACACTGCTAGTTAGAGCTTTGTGTATAAGAATCTTGATAAAAGTTATTCCAGCCACATTGAAAGGCTCTTGTTCTTCTTTGTTGAAGTTATTCTATGATTAATCCAGGAAGTCCGAAAACACAGATTGAAACACAATTCAATTCCCTGCACACAGCTGGACTGTCTATCTGGGACATGAGAATCCTGGCGTGTTTCATGGTCATGAAATAGGCAAACATAACCTTGTCTGTTTTTTGGGGTGTTTCTTTAAGAAGCATTGGGGTACAGTTGGAAAAATCAGTTTATTGCAGGACCTTTCCAGGACACTTTGGAACACAGTTTCCTTTATACCCCTGCAGACATCACAAGCTCATTTAAACCATGCACACATTTGAGATCCCCTGGATTAAATTACTTATATTTTTATTTTTATTTTAAAAACATACCAGGACTCAAGAGCTAAAACTTGTGCATAATAACACCCTACCACATATCTCTAATCTCACTGGAATAGCCAGGTCTCTGTGGGAGGGACCCTGAATTAGTGGAGCAAAGAGATTCTTTGGAGAAATCCTATTTGGCAGCTGAGGGAAAGAAAACACTTTCACATTTATTTAAAATTTATGTTCTCTTATTTCACAATTTGCTTTTGTGGGAGGTAGTCTGAACTGGTAATCAATCCCCTTGTTTCTCAGGCACACAGAATGGAGAGGTCTGTCAGGACACAAAAGCAGGACAAGGCTGGTGGCCACAGGCATGGTTGCCTGCTGCAGGGTTCACTGAAGGGGACTGCAGAGTACTCCTGAAAGTGCGAATTGTTCCTCATAAAGCCAGTGGGTCACCTGGAGGCACTAGGGGGTTTGTGGGATGGTGCTGGTGCTGCCACTGCTCTCTCATGGCAGGCCAGTGAGGACTTGGTGGGTCTCTCTAGCACTGGGCATTACTGCAGCACCACGCACGTTACTGTGCAGACTTGTCCAGTAAAACAGTAGCTGGGGATGGAAGGAAGGAAGTCAATGAATCACCAGGAATCTGTGTACAGCCCTTCCTGCTTTCTTTTGAGAGATTTCGTTTAGCCTTTGACTAATGGTAGAGCTGAAAATGCATAAGGCCCCATTAATTACTGTGGGGCTATGCTTTAAGCAAATCATAGGTGGGATATTTTCATAATTGTAATAATGTTTGCACTTATAGCTTTCTTTGCTGCAATGTTGAATCACTCCTCAATCACAACCAAATCAGACACATTAGGAAAGAACAAATCCAATTCTGCATTTCAGTTACTGCAGATGACTACCACTAAATAGTTCTTATCAGTTCACTAACTTTATTTTACCAGCAAGAATGCTAAAAATAAAGCTTGGATTTGGTCATTCCTGAATTAATGATCTGAGTCTTGCACGCATGACCATGCTCCAAGTGGAAACTCTTGAAAATTGGCCTGCAAAGTTTCTTAGTGTTGTACTTGAGCACTAAAATCCTTGAAGCAGCTGTGCCTGGGTGAGCTCTTGAAAGTACAGCTTGAACAGTGCGCTGCAATTGTTCACTTAATGTTATCTCTCACTGTCAGAGAATCATAGAATGGTTTGAGGTAGAAGCGATCTCAAAGATTATCCAGCTCCCCACCCCATGGGCAGGGACACCTTCCACTAGACCAGGTTGCTCAAAATTCCATCCAACCAGGCCTTAAAGCCCTCCCAGGGATGGGGCATCCACAACTTTTTTGAGCAAACTTTTCCAGTGTCTCACTACCCTCACAGTAAAGAACTTCTTCCTAATATGAAATCTAAACCTACCCTCATTCATTTTAAAGCCATCCCACCTTGTCCTATCCATCCTTATTTAGTTTTTCACCCTGCATTCTGCCCTTTTTCAGAGAGTAAGCAGTTCTAGGAGATAAACCCAAATTCATTCTACAAAGTTGGAGATCCTGTAAAAGGATCTCCTGCAAAAATGTTTTCTTCCTTTTTTCCAGGAAATATTTAAAGATTTAAACTAATCAAATTCATATGACTTGTCTTTCTGATCTTTGTTTTCTTGGTCCTGTCAGTAAAAACATTTGCCACCTTACTCTACCCACTGATTAGAGTGTCTTCAGTTTTAAGAAAGCTTCTTTTCCTCATGTTGTTTTTAGTGCCTCTTTGGATTAATACCCTATTTGTATACGACCAGTCCACACTATAATTTTACAATCTGCATTGCAGTCCTGCGAAGGATGACTTTTGTAAATTTATTTTACACTAAATTTAATTAAGGAATTTGGAAAGATTTTTGCTCTGTGTAAAAATTATTCAAATGTACTTGTTCCAGACAGAAAACATGTAGTATGTGCACTCTGAGGACGTCAGAGACAAAAGCTGCCCTGGTCTGTAAGGAATAAATTAAGACAAATCAGTGCAAGGTGTTCTGAGGATAACCAAAAGAATATAAAAGGGCTGTACTAATTAAAATAAAAATCAGTTTCTAAAAGGGGTTAGAAAAATGGTTACAGCTTTTGTGCATAGGCGAGACATGACAAACAAAGAATGTAATTACATTTTTATTTGAAAAGAAGACTTTCTAGGAATAGAGGAACACATTTGGGTTTGATTTGTGCTTCTGGTTTGGCTTTGGCTTCTGCTTAAGTTTAGCCTTGGTTTTGATTTCAAGCATAATCTGGAGTTATGCTTTTTGTGTTCTGGAGGATTGTGACAAGGAATACAGAATCCCTTTAAAATTAGCCAATCAAAATAGCTTATTTTTGGTTTTTCCTTCCAATTCCTTGTAGACAATCCTGTTACCAGTTGCATAGCAGAGGCAAATCCACTTCTTCGGCAGAAAAAGGCAGGTCATTTCAGCTGCTGGAGTGTAGAAGGTCCTTGGGACCTCAGGGGTCCCTTGTCTTGCAGAAGGTGGGAATGGTGCCACTGCATGGGCTGACAGCTACGTGAGAGCCTGTGCAGCCCTGCTGGAGCCCTGGCAAACAGATAAACTGTGCCTTTTGCACAGATAACGAGAGGAAAGGAAGGAAGCAACTGGGGCAAATGCAGCAAGACCTGAGACCCCTGAGCCAGAAGGAGGAAAGGAAACAAGGCTGTGGCACCAGAGTTGGTCTGTGCTCAGTATTCCTGCCATCATTTCTCTTGTCCACCTACAGAATATTATGGCAATGGTGACATTTGGAGGTGTATCTGAAGTGGAAGTAGAAAATTAGAACCCTTCTGATTTTGTGTCTGACCTGAAAGTGAAACTCTATTAGTAACTGAAAATCCTGGTGCTCTTATTTTAGAAGTCAAAATTAGGTTCCTAAACCTGACATTTAGGTGCCTAAATGAGCTACTTTCCCAGAATCTCCTGGGTAATTACCAGTAGCAAAGATCAAGCTACTAATCCTGGTGGCTAAGAAGGATTTAGGAGCCTAACATTAGACACTCATTTTGGAGCATGCTGACACTGAGTTTTAGCTCATTCCTGATTTATGTATTTTTATTTCTGTGAAGTTTTTTTTTCCAAATACAAGAAAATCCTGTTAATGTCTTGTGTTAATAGTGTTGGCTATACATTTGACCAAACCCATCCCAAAGACCATCACTGAATATTACAGAAGCTCAGATTTACTGGCTGAAGTCTGCCTACAGTTCTCCCCGCTTTACAGACCAAGGAAATGCATTTGGCAAAAAGTGAAGACTGTGTTAAACTGAAGGAGGATGTTAGCAGTAAAAATAGCTCCAGCTTTTCCACATCTGATATAATTCTCCATTGTAACTTAAGTAGGAATATCAGCCAGCTGCAGAGGTATGAGCTCTAGCTTAATTTTTTCTCTCCTGGACAATTATTTATCATATTTTCATGATCTCTAGGAGGATGATTTGGCTAGCAGAACCTTAGTTGTGTCAGTCTGCCAGGCAGTCATATGGCCATAACCCACTCCAGCTGAGTATGAACCATATTGCCTGTTGTATAAGCATGGAAAAATATTGCTTATTTTCAATACAGATACACAGGGGAGAAGAATATACAGAGGTGCAACAGAGGGGAGAAAAGCTAACAGAAGTAATATTTGCTAAAGGGAATTGGAAAGCATGTCAAAACTGTTGTAAACTGTGAAACAAAATGTTAGAAGTCTTGCAAAAGTCAAAGCAAGAAAAAAGAGGTGTCCAGACAAGCTTTTAGCTCCATGTTATTATGGGAGGTATAGAGAAGAGAACTGGCCACCTTGGAGTGCATCCTTTATTACCATGACAAGTCTGTATGCAGGGGGGTGTGTTTGGTAGCAGCTGGGCACTCAGGTATCTGCAGGTCACATCAGCAAGGTCAGTGTGGTTATGAGTGAGAGCTGACTTCTGCACAAGGAGCAGCTGAGTTGCAGAAGGGCAATATCAGGTGCTTTATTGACATATAGATCACATCTGCCTCACCTTTCAAAGTGAATGTGTTGTATGCTTCTTGTTCCATGCCCTGATACTTAGAATTGCTTATGCTTGCTTGTTTTCATGCTCAGTGAATGTCACAGGCTAAAGGTTCATCGAGTTCACAACTAACTCAGCCCTAGATCTGATGTGATAGAAAATTCCTGTTATAGAAAATTCCTGTTGTTGTTGGTATTGTTTCTAACTTGTAGGTTCCTTTCTGTCACATAAACTGGGCTAATGCCCAATGGACATAAAGACTATCTCTAGTCAGTATAGTCCTCACCCTGAGGGAGGCCAACATAGTAGTGTGTATGGGAAAGCAATATGAGACTGGAGTAGGATTCCAGAGATCGGCAGAAAACAGTAATACAGGACTTCTATTTGCATGCCACTGTTCCTTCTCCAGGGCCTGTTTTTGTGAACACTTGAATGTATCACTTTCAGTATTAAGATGTCCAGCCAAAATTAATAGGAATAATGATTATACACTCAAAATACGGATCTATTAACCTGTCATTAAAGTAAATATTGAATAGGTGCGAGCAGAATTTTCCAAAGTAATCAGACCTATTGCTGCTCACCAAAATTGTTGAAAGGTTGGTTCTGGATTTTTTTGATGAATCTTTCCAGTAACTTTATCTAGAGACCAGATCTGGCCTGGCTTAAGCACAGATCTGGTCTGGCTGGAGTTAAATTCCTCAGCAAAGACTGATATTTACTCCCCAAAACATACATTGAAAGCATATTATCACCAGCTGTGAAGATGATAGAATATTTAAACAATTCTTTATCAAACAGATATTTTAACAAAATATGGAAAAACTAACTAAATTTTAAACTTGATAAATAGTATTCCACCCACTCTACTGTTTGAAAGATTAGTGAAAAAAATCCATTTTAGAAGAAGGAATAAAATATGACCTGAAAGAAGTGTATTTCTAATGCAATTGCAAGGGTTGTCAGCGACTAGCAATCTAGCCTGGATGAAGACACTTCCCAGACATTGTTGAAGAATTTTGTGACTCTTCCTGTTTTGCAGTTGGTGGCTCAGTGACTCACTCCAGAGCCTCCTAGCTGAACAACAGGATCCCATGGAAATGAAAGTACTTCTAACACCAATTGCTACCAAGAGACCGAAGTGCAGGAGCTCTCCTTTCCCCTTCCCTCTCCAAAAAAAACTCAAACCAAAAAAACCCCAACCAAGGAAGGTATGATTGCTATAAAGATGTAGGGAAACCACACGGGAGGTCTGGAGGTGTTGCTCCTCTTGCCCCTTGCTCACTGGTGTTCTGCTGGAGCAGCTCTAATGCTAATGCTATTTCTATACTACATGTACTTTCCAATGCTTTTTTGCTTTCAAGTACTGAGCTGATCCAGTTCTAGTTGCAAATGATCCAAGTAACAGTTTATACCGTGATTTCCAGCAGCTATAAGCTAGGTTGAAACAGTCTCTTCTCATAAAGTTCTGTCATGAAGTAAGGATGACAGAAAATGGTTATACCAATTAAATGAAATAAAAATCTTCGGTTTTTCTCAAGGAGTACTGAGCAAGTGTCAATACTTTACAGTTCTCCTAATGCAGATAAAGGTACTCTGCAAAAGTGAACTTTGTGTCAGTTCAGTAATACTCCTGCAGAGGAGGAGTTTTGTGCAGATAATATATCCACTTCAGTAAATATGACAATACAGGGTGTCATGTCACAGGTCTGGGCTGTTTCTACCCATCTTTTGCTAACCCATCTTTTGCTAACATGGTTTGACAGGGCATGTTGAGGAATTGACAGGGCAGCCTTTGGAAAGGCAAACTTTGCACTTCATCTTGTTACTCTGATGGACTAACCCCCAGGATCCCCAGCTAAGATCTGCACATGCAGGCTGAAAATGGCTCTGCATATCTATGGGTGATGACAGAAGTTAGATAAGTAGTGGATTAATACATTGATAAATTATATGTTTTCCAGACTGAAATTCTACCTCAAGACTTTCAGAATAATAAGGGCTCTACAGAAATACAAGTCGATTTGTGCTTCAAACCATGGTGCTTTATCTCAGATAGACACTTAACCTGTTTTTACATGCTCCAGTGATGGCAATTCTCCATCTTCAGCCAAACTATTCAGACAGTAGAAAGTCAGTTGAAAACAATATGCTTACTTTATTGAGTGCTTACTTCCTTCATTAACATGATGAGGTTACTCAGCCTGAAATGATGGTTGTGTGAATAGCACTGTCACAGCCTTGACATAGTTCCTCTTTTCTTTGCCCATCCCTCAAGAAACAAAAATAACTGATCTGCAGAAGTAACTGTTGTCCACCTGCTACTCCCAGCACTGAACAAAAATGAAAGCTAAATATAAACTTCAGTGTTCAAAGTGCTGAACTTCTGAGTGTAAGTCCTGTTGATTTGCCAGAATTCACTGGGGTTTTGCATTCTAGATGAGCCATGGGAATTAACAGTCTCCCAAATCTAATCCAGCTGTAAAGGAAAATAAATTATCTCAACCTGCTGGAGCATAAAACATACAACATAGCCTTTTGTTACTACAGGCAGTTTTCATTGCTACTGGACAGCCTGAAATGCAGTATGTGGAAGCACAGAATGCTGGTAGCACATTTTTTCCTGTTGTTTGGTGTGGGTTTTTTTTCCCTTAAAAAAGTTGCAGTCTTATCCCAGCTGTCTGGAACAAAAGTTCAGACGAATATAAGCACAGATGAATGTCAGTCAGTGTGCACCTGATGACAAACTGCCCACAATATAAGAGATTGCCAAAAGCATGGATGGGTGAAATATTTTTTTGTGTGTTTTCCAGCTATTTGGGGATGATCTAAAGTACCTGCTTCTAGCAGGTGCCCGAGATACTTTTATTTTCAGTTGGCTACTTACTGCCTAACTCTTACATGCTGTGGAAACCATTTATTCCCATCTGGATTGCTGAATAAATTAGAAACTAAAAATGCAGAGAACAGGAAGTTGTTTGGTATCTGTTAAGGGGCAGATATGCAGTCTTCTAGGAAGCTGGAATGCTGGGGGTATATTCTGGCACAGTGATTTTACCTACTTTTCTTGGCAACGTTGTTTCCTTATCAGACCAGACGTGCATTGTATTTTGCATGTGTCAAAAAGTGCTTGCCAGCAGGACTCATTCTGATAGCAACAACAGGAAGTCTGAAATACACCAAAGGAATGAAAGCTTGGGAAGCCAGACACAGAGGAGTAGCAGTAATAGCTGTTCTGGATAAGGAGGTTAAGCCACAAAGGGTTCAAGCCTATCAATGCTGGAAGTTGGGTCGCAGGAGATTATAGGTAGCTGCAAACAAACAAAAAAAATGCACAAGGGAAAAAAAATGCACAAGCAGAGAAGAGCTGTCTTAAATTTGAGAGTCTCTGTTCAAAAAAATGTCTGATAGATATTGTCTTGGAGTATAACTCAGTCTCAGATTCATGATATGTGAATTCTGGCTTTTTGCTGTAAGTTCTGGAAGAAGCTGTTCATTATGAAACATCTCTTTACCTCTCTTTTTTGATGAAATAAGAGATGCAGGAAATGAGCATGCTGGCCTGGCTATTCCTGCATGCTTTCTATCTGCCCAACATTAAATTCTTTGCAGCTGCCAAATCTCCTGTAACTCTCCTTTTTCCAGCCCCATGACCTCCAGCTCAGAAGCTCCTGGGATCTTCTAAGTAGCCCAAGCCCTCCAAATCTCACAACATTTATGAACAGAAACAAAACTAAGCAATGAGTAATCTGGACACATTTTTTTCAGTGACTCCTTTAATGAGTGGATGAACATTTAGGTTTATAATACATGCTGGAATACTAGCATAGTAATAGTGTTGGCGGCTAGGAAAGCTACAAAATGCTTGTATTTAAGCACAATAGGCTCTTTATAGTCAGATATTTTGTAATGTTCTAAGATGTTTCTGATGCTAGTGGCCTAAAAATAAAGTTGACCCTGTTAGAAACTATAACTTAGACCACCACACAGTATCCTCTCATAAGACTGATGAGAAATCGGATACATTTTTCCATTGCTTGTGCAAAGGAAACCAAATGGAAAAGATAAACCACAGAAATTCTAACAGCATCTTGCACAGTAAAAATGACAAATACAGTTGGAACAGAAAACACATCTTGCTCTTCAGTTCTGGGGTCCACTGCAGTCTCATAGCACTGCCCGTTTTTACCAAGCCCAAGAAGAATGAGCTCATTGCAGTTTACCACAATAAAGATGTGCTCTATCTCTGGATATATAGCCGTGGGATTTATCCATCTTTTTGGAATATTAAGGCACGATTCAAACACGTGTATTGTTTCTTCTGAGACAGCCAGCCATAATAATAATTTCATGCGCTTTGAATAACATGAGAAACTGACACTGACTCACTGTTTCCCATTTCATTAGCTCAGGACAGGATGCAGATCCTATAAACACATTCCGTGTGAGTCTTTACGTGACATGAAGTTCCTTGCTCTAAGTTTGCAAACCCACTGTTTTTCATATCCCTAGAACAACTGTTTATGGCCTCTCTCTCCCAGTTCTTCTGACTGCCCATAAGTAAGCATGAAATATGACTTAGGACTGCAGTATGTTTCCCTTTATAACTTTCTTCTTTTGGCCACTGTAGTTCTGCTTAAGCTTCTCTCTGACTAACAAAATCAAATTATGTACTCATCAGTAGCTCACCAATAGTGAAAGAAAGGACCTAGGATACTGCCCTTGGAAGGATCTAAACTGCACATTGTGTCTCCATTTCTACAAATATGGGCCTGATTTGCAAGTGAATAAACATTAAGCCAGATCCTTCACACATGTTTTGAGTCCCTGTGGTGTATCAGTAGTGTTTCAGGTGTGTAAGAGTGGGAAAGACATGTAGTAGGAAAGAGCAGGAAAAACATGCTCTGTGGTAACAGATATCATTACAGTCTGTTGGTAGAGCAAATAAACAATCCTCTGATAGCCAGAGATGCAGTAATTCTATTGGCCTTGAAAAAATATTTTTAAAAAAAACAACTCCACAGACTAAATGTGTTTTGGTGTTTAGCTGTCTACATAAAGGCCCTTAGAGATTTAGTGGAATTTTTCACATTTGCAACTGTCTCTAAACCAAGTCAATGAGATTGAAGCAGTTCCATCCTAAAAAGAAAAGGTGTCTGTCTGGGGGTTTTAAGCACTTAAATACATTTATGAGCCTGGTCTTTCATATTTTTAATATTATTTTGTGCAGAAGAATTTGGATACTGACATTTCTACTCCGTTAAATATTCCAGAGTTTCCATAAAAAAATTCAGAACAAAATATCTACATTCTAATATGTCCCACAGCATGAATTTTTTGAGAAATTTCTCCACATAGACATTAAAATGTCTTGGTTTTCTACTGCTAAATTCAAGTTCTTTGAAGTTCAACATCATATAAAATTTTTAATAAATGTAATAACACTCAAGTACTTTTAAAAACAACTTTTAAAAGGACAGAAAGCGAAACTAAACAAAATATTTCTGCACTGTTACAACTTCATTTTTCAATGCAAATTTACCCAGTTTATGGAAGTAAGTATAATGAAATATACAAGTAGGTCATAGGTAATTTTTGATGATACCATTGCTTTAGGTGTGTTTACTAAAATACAGATGGAGCAAAACAATAGAGTTTGAGGTTAGTTTGCTCTTTTTTCATCATTTTGCTAAAAGAGTTAACCATCAATGGAAAGGATAGCAAGCATCAGTGGGAAAGGCTGAAAAATTTTGTCAGTATGTTTGTTTCTTCACTTTACTGAAACACCAAAGGCTGTGTATTTTTTGTACCTTTTTATTTTTGCTTTTGTCAAAACTTTGACAAATTGACTCTTCACACCCACACTGGAAATTGTCAGCAGCCCACAGCAAGGTGCCATTTTGCTGTCCACATTATTGCCTGTTTTATGCAGTGGTGCTTCAAGGATATTGAACAATATGTAAACTTTTTACATTCTCTAAATCTGAAGGGGAATATTTGAACCTCATAGGAAAACTGTGCATGAAAAGGCAATGTTATGCTGCAAGCAATGTGAACTAAGAAAGAATATATAAATACAGCCGGAGACCAATAAAGCTGTAACTGCAAATCCACTGTGGCTGTAAATGGTTTCCCTTTAATAATGAAATACCACACTGGCAAAAATGAATATATAACTCATGTTACCCCAACCCTTATTGGACTACAAAATAATGGTATTTTAAAACAGAGAGTCCTTTCATTCTCTGGAGTGCTCTTTGGTCATGTTTCAAGTATTCTTCTGCAACTAGGAGGGCTAAAATCTTACTTTTTAAAAAAGTAAAAAGATGTGGACACTGAGTCATGCAGGCACTTTTTCTGGGGCTTGAAGTGAAACTCCAGATATCCCAACACTGGCAGTAACACCACAGTTGGCAGGAGTACCAATGACCAAGTTTCTCTGTAAGACACAGCACACATTGGCACCAAAGCTAAGTTTCTTGGTTTGAGGAAAAAAGAAAAATACTTGTTCAATAAAGCAAAACTTATTTGCTGGTAGGAAGGGAAAAAAAAGAATTATTTTCAGTGAACACATAAAAGAACAGCCTTTTGCTGCAAAGATCTCTAGAAACTCTTGAAACCTTAAATTATTTCTTGTTAGAGAAAAACCTGTTTCCATTGACAAGAGTTGTGAGGCTCTCTTCTGCAGCTCAGATAATCCAAGCCAGAAGCTGCAACTCAGCTTTAGCCAGAATTTTTCTTTCAGGGAGTTATTTGAGGGTCCCTTTTCTATTCCTATTATTTCTAACATGCATTCTGCTGCTTCTGCCCAAGTTTGATGTAGCAGAAATTAGCTACCTTTGAGATTGACGTGAGTATCTGAGAGGGACATCATTCTCTTGATGTTTCAGGGAGCAGAAAGTTGTGTTAGGGCTCTCTGATGTAGAACATGAGTTGCATGACGTAGTGTAAGGCAAAGACATTTGTATTTTTCCTTCTCTCCAAGTCCCTTGTGTGAGGCTGGGAAGGCTTTTCCACACTTGTACCTGCAATATGGGTGGCTACTGCAGGGCTGCAACACTTTGTGCCCTTTCTGCCTTCAGTGAGTTGCAGGGAACCATCACAGTCATCATCTTCAGCTGCCACTACTCCTTGAGGTGCTGCTGTTCAGATGGACAGCAAACCATTATTCATTTGGGCATTCAGGTAGTTTCTCTACCAAGAAAGGTATTCCAAGGAAGATCCCTGAATCCCAAGGAAGGGATTAAGTCCTCATGCCTTCATGCCTCTTAGATCTTGCAGAGATTTCATTTCAGTCAATAAAATAATATCCCTTTCTGTATCCTTCAGTATTAACATTTCAGGTGGTTGCAATAAAAGGTTAGAGTCCCTCTTATTACGTTAGGAACAGTACTAACCTGGGATGAATTCACTCTCTCTGTTCAGAGTTGTCATCTTTATTGAAGGCTTTCTGCTGCAGCACTTACTGCTTTCCTAGCCCATTCTAACTTTAGCTCCCACGTCAGCAGAAAATGAGCATAAAACAGAGCATTGGCTCAACTCCTTGCCATATGCTCCGATGAACTTGGCAAAAGTGTCATTGTGTGGCCCACCACTTTCAGAGTCAGTTTTTATTTCTGCAGAATCCTTTTCAATAGTGCTGAGAACACAGTCCAGGAACTTACATGCTTGCATCTCTCATGGGTGTGAATACCCAAGTTTGTCCAAATGGAGTGCCAGAATTTCATTGTCTACCATCAGATTTCTGTTGAGCACCAGCTTCTGTCACCTGCAGAGGATGTGTCACAGCCTTAAGGTGTAGCAATGTAATTTCTTTAAACATAAATTGTGTCAGTCTTCTCCCAATTAACAAGCATTAGGACAAGAGGAAGTGGCCTTAAGTTGCATCAGGGGAGGTTCAGGCTGGATATAAGAAAGATTTCTTCACAGAAAGGGTCGTCAAGCATTGGAACAGGCTGCCCAGGGAAACAGTTGATTCATCATTCCTAGAGATATTTAAAAGATGCATACGTGTGGCACTTTAGGACAGAGTTTAGTGGTGGACTTGGCAGTGTTGGGTTAGTGGTTGGGCGCAATGATCTTGAAGGTCTTTTCCAAGCTAAATAATTCTTTGATTCCACACATAATGCCAAGCTGCTACCATTTTCCTCATCCCATGGATAAAATAGCACTGTGGCTGGAAGCACTGTGGGTTAGCTCTTGGGAGTTCTTGTATGTGAAGCCATTCTAAAATTTCCCCTTATAGCTAGAATCTGTCATGAAGAAAAAAAAAGTTAATTACCAAGTAGAGTTGACTATTTAATTAGTCAGGCTGTTTATGAGGTCAGTTTTTCCACAGTTTTTCCTGAGAGCTGACAAAGAGGGAGAAGAGCAAACATACTGCATTAATTCTCAGTGGTTGAAGGTTTGTGATTAATTGCCTCCAGCTGCCTTGAATCGTTAAGGTGCACAGCACAAGACTATTACAAGATCATGTTTTGATAGCCTTTAACTCTAGAGCTCTGCTTAGATTTCTGTCACAGAAGTTGGAGAAATTGCTGTGAGGGGGAGAGAGACCAAAATTTTGCCATGTGTCCTGAGGAAGAGTGAGAATCTGTGCTGGCTGATTAGACAGCTCAGGTAAGAGGTTTGCTTTGGGGTCTGTACTCCCATCCCATGGCACAGCAAGTACCTAAACAGGATATTAAAAAACCTTTCCGTTACTAATGGAGCAGATAAAGTCAAGGCTAGTAGAAACTTTTCAGATTAAAAAAAAATAAGTAATGACGACCCATTTTCACATAAATAAAAAGCCCCCACTCTAACTCTGTGCATCCCAGAGCCTCTTGCTGCCAGGGCTCCTTGTTGGAGCCACTTCCTTTCTCCCTATTCTGGTGGCCCTTGCATCCTATTGGTAGCAGGATAGCAGATATCTCAGAGAGGCTCTCTTTAACATGAGGCAGCTGTGATTTTCAGCAGGGCCACTTTACACAGCCCAGAAAAGAGCCAGATGAGGGCTCTTGTTGCTTGTTTTGCTCCTCTGTTCCTGGCTGTCTTTTCCCACACTACCTGGGCTCACTCACTGCTCACAAACATGTGCTTTAAAAGTATCCCAAGCTCCAGTATGAGAGCTGGTGATGTGTAGCATATCCTAAGGAAAGATTTGCCTCTGTTCAGAAACCTTCCTGACCTCATGACTGAAGAAGAACAAAATAATGTATTAACAAAAACATGGTTCACTGCCAAAGAAAAGGAATTCCTGTAAGGACTGAAACAATAAATCTCCTCTGTACTGAACTCCCAGAGGGAGTATGTTGTGTTTCCTCCTGTTCTTTATCAAAGTCCCCAAAATAAGCAGGAATGGGCAGTGACCAGGCACAGTCACCACACACTTTTTTCCACGGAGTAATTAAGGCCTGCCTCAGAGTGAGAGAGTACTCCCTGCCCAGCTGCATAAAGGAAGGCTGACTGAGCTACCACCACTACCACCAAGCATGAAATTCCTGGGGACTGCCTTCTTTTTTCTTGCTGTACTCTGTGTTTTCACTGTAGGAGGTAAGTTCTTTGACTTTTTTGGATAGACTTGTCACATCTCTTGAGTGGTTTGTGAACAAAAGCTTAGCTGTCAGTCACTGGATGCTTTTTTCATTTCTACTGCAGTGACTGAAAGACTGTGTGTTGGAGGAGAAGGCACTAACTGGCAGTAGAGTTATATGTGTTCTGTGAAGAACTTTCCTGCCATTGTATTTTTGTGACAGCTTTCTTTCTAGGTGTCTTGAAGCTCCTAAATCTGAGAAGAGTCAAAAGCAGAGGTGTATTTACAAAAGTTTTCAGTTCTGTTTTTCTTCTACATGTTAAAACATTCTTTGCAAAGATGGCTTTAAGGGGGGAATTGAAATGTCTGAAAGATTATGCAATTTTTGCTCTTGCAAATTAGATCCATCCTGATAGATTTCCCTGGCACTATGTCAGCAGTATGTTTGGCCAAGAATGTCTCTCCAAAATTATCTTAGTTTTGGCCCCAAAGATATAAGGGCTTACAACATTTATCAAGTGCCAGATAATGAGGAGTGTAAGCCTAGGGGTCATATTGGTTACTGGGCACAATATCTTTTAGATATGGTTCTTAAGTCCACAGTTTTAATACAACTTTTGGTGTTCAGGTAGTCACTGAACTGATGTTTTTGTTATTCTTCAACTTGAAAGATCATGCTTTTAATCAGAATTTACTTGTAAAACCTGAAAGGGTGAAAGAAACTGCAACAAGGGCCAGAATCTGTCATCACTTTGTCAAAAGATATATTTGAAGTAAAATCTGCCTTTTTATCTGTACTTTCATTTCCCATCTCTCTGGGCTAAAACTTCCATAAATCCCTATAGATTGCCTGAAAAGGATCTATTAACTAGAACTTAAAAATTTGGTAATACTAGATTCAATGAAGTTAATCCACTTTTGCTCAGATTGTGTGTTGAAATCTAATCTTTTATGGTGTATCTTATGCTATTTCTTGGGCTCATTGCTGTTAGGAAAACAGATCAATAAAGGAGATTAAAAATAAGCCTGTGCCACAGAAAGAACTGCTTTTAAAATTATGTTAAGTAAGTACAAGCCCCAAAAGTCTGTGTTTATTCTCTGTCTGCTGCTCCTAGTAAAAATAGTCTTCCTGTCATTGTCAAAGCTTTAATTTTACAATTTCTGAAAAGCAAAGTGGAGTTGCATCAAAAAGAGCATATTTAACACAACAGTCCGTAAAGCTTACCAGAAAGCAACATGCAAAGGTGGGAGGAATACTGCTAATTTTGTACAGTCCTTTCTTAAAAAAGGATTTTCCCTCCTCTGCATGATATGAATGTGGCAGAACCGATGACAGTGAATAAGCAGATCTTATATATGATGCGTTTGTTCTGAACAATTTTGGTTCTGCAAAACCAGAAAAAAAGTAATTTTTAACACCTACTTTCAAGATAGATGTGGTAGTGGAATTCTGTTGGTAAATTCACATTAGAAAATTAGAAAATTTATGGGGAAATTTGGAGTATGTCTTTATCTACCTTGTGAAAGTAAAGTTACATACTCTGGTCAAGCTTGCTTCAGGAAGCCCCATGCATCAACCTGTTAAGACAAAAGTGGCTTTATTGTCTTTTGTGCAAAGCTAGACCAAAGTATTCGGATTTCCACTTTTTGTAATCCCTAAAGTGCTTGGGTCATCTGGGCTGTAACAGCAGAGCTTTGTACTCTTAAGCTGGGAAGTGATGGTGAAGAGATTCATACCAGTCTCCCTTCTGTTCCGTCTCCCTTTTTTGAGCACTGGAGATAGCAACAATACTTTTCTCCAGCAGTTTTTAGTATTTTAAAACTACTATCAGTAATCTTTAGAGAAAGTCAAATCACACCCTGGTGTTTTACTATTGCTTCCCCCAGGTTTTGGAGTAGTTTGCCTTCAAAGCTCACAAAGACAAATGTATGGACTTCCAGCTTTTTCATGTGCTACACACAAGGTCTGTGTATCTTTTGTATATAATACAGAAGTGGACCAGGACGTTTCCACTATGGCTAGTAAAGAACATACGTGGTCTCCTGTGGCGCTTCCAAATTCCTTGCTTTGTCTTCAGCTGTGTGCTCATAGTGTTTTTCTATGCAGTTTTCTAACTTGTCTTAGGATCTTTCATCCTCAAACCCTCTAATGTTTTGGTGGAGTCTGCCCTCTGTCAGCACATTACTAGAGGCTCTGTTATGTACAGATGTGGAGGCTGGTATCCCCCTGACTACTTGTTCCTCCTACCTAGACTTTTCTCAACCCTCTGGGAGTTACATGATGTGTTAAAACAGGAGTTCCTTCATGCTTATCTCAAGGTATTCAGTTCTCCTGGAATATTGCCCTTTATTCTTACCTGTTCCAAAATGTTGCTCAAATAGAAATGCTTTCTATGTTGGTTCATAGCACTTCCAGTTTTAAACAGGCAGCACTGCAATGTGCCAAAAAATACAATGTCAAATTATAGTAATCAAATATGGATGCTCTTGAGTCTGCCTGAGGATGTAATTACTTTAGAAATGTGTAAAAGTGAACTTTTTTCATCTAAAAGATGAGAGGAGAAGCCTTGGCATTACTTATAATGTAAGTGCTTAAATGTTGCATCTTCCTGCGTCTTTGTTGTGGAATACAGCATGGCTGTGGCTGCACAGCACAGCAAACATCCTCCACAGGGTGCTGGTAGCACAGCATTGCATTCTTCTCACTCAGGCACCCAGGCTGGTTTCTTGCAGAAATGGTGGGCACAGAGGGCTGTGCTCCTCCTGCCTTAGGCTGGACGTTTCCAGGTTGTGCACCTGAACAGAGGAGCTGGAATGAGTCACCTTGCATTGGACACATCCAGGGGTGGGGGATGTACACCCAATTGCTGACCTCTGTTGACATCCAGAAGTAGCTTTATCCAAGTGCTCTGTCAAAGTTGATGGCACTACAAAAAAACAAGGGTGTTTTTCTTTTTTGAAAGGTAGGAGCAAATCTTGGCATTCAGAGTTAGGTCCAAATACCCCTGAATTAATTTGGAGCTGTTCCATTACACTGTGGATCAGCCCTAAAATACGAGTTATCCAGCCCCCTTCCTCATTAAGTGGATGCTGTGTAGCATTCCACAGCTGACCAATTTCATCTCCCAGGCTGATAGCCTGAGAAAAGTTCCACTAAGCCAGGGCTCCTGTAGTGATAACACACATTTGTAGCTGTCTGAACACTGCTCTTGTTGATGGAAATTAGAGGAGCTGGATAGCCTTTTCCATCTTCTATGCTGTCTACTCACAAGCCTTTTAAAAATATTTTAAAGTATTTCAAAAATTAATTTTTAAAATTAAATACTAACTAAACTCTTTTGAGCAGTGAAAGTTTATGAGAATGATCTCACCTCACTCTGGGTTATTATTTATGTTTGTTCCCTGGACAGCCAGCAAGACACAGACCGTTAAAGTTGAATCATTGTCTCATTTTTGAAAATTTGAGACATGTGAATAGGCTTTAGATATTACTTTTTTACACCTTTAGCTTCCTTGAGCCAAAACTTTGGATGTCTTGAGAATTTGCCTGTTGTGGAAAAAAAAAAAAAAAGTATTTTGTGCTTTCACTGTTCCTAGCAGTTTGCCAAGACTAGTTTTTCAAAAATCAAATTGTAGTGCTAGAGCTTATGATATCCTCTAATGGAATATTGAATTTTTATTCCTGTGCAGATTGTTTTAGTTTTTATTTTCTTCCTGCTGCCATATTCCTTTCTTTCATTAGATCCTTTGCATACTGGGGCAGTTTTTGCCTAATGGATACTAAAGGTGTATTTATTACTGGACAGAAGAAAGCTGCACATTATAGCCCCAAATCTGAAAGCAAGTTTACCGTGTTTACTGAGGATAGAAGCAGATGGCTTGGTACCTGCTTGGTTATGATTTACAGCCAAAATAAATGGAAACTGAATATGAAGGGCAAGTTGCCTACAGCATTCAGCTCCAAACCAGGGAATACATAATGCTGTATAACATGCCCAAAAATTATTTGCCTCTTCTGAAAATTTACCAGAATGTTTTCTCTTTTCTTTAGCTGACTCTTTTTATCTGTATTCAAACCTAGAGTTCTTATTAATCTTAATTAGTTTATAAATTAGAAAAAAATAATCTGCTCAGGTTTGGTTTGGTTTTGTAGGATTTTTTTATTCCTAAATAGGAAAGTACCTCAAATTTGGACTCATATTGTTTATACATCTGAGTCTATGTGAAAAAGCCTGCTAAAGTACTTGAACATTTTTTGTTTTGATACTGTAATTTGTACTGCAAAAGTATAAATTGAAAATAGTCTTTAGGAATCTCTTAACCTTGGGATGGGATTACTTTTAGCTGGTACTGTTTGATATCCAGACTAAGTTCAACATGTATAATCAGTAAAATCTCATGGAAAACTATAATTTTTATTTATGGCCCATATGAAGTGGGGAGAGGGTGGTGTTGTTTGTAATTTTTGCTGCAGCAGCTCAGGGAAGACTCCTTAATGGGTTTATTTTGCAATTCCATAAACAGAGAGACAAAGTTGGAGCTGTGTGTAGCAGATGTTATTTCCAAATACAAGTCAAGAATAAAAGACCTGGCTCCTTTAGAAGACAAGCATCTACTTTTGTTTTCAGCTAGCACTCTAAAAAGGAGTTTCTCTATTAAAATAGGTTTCTCTTCCAAACAGAAGGGTCAAAGCTGATTTGCACCATGTCCTGCCCTGCAAGTCACTGTCATTGTTCCAGCAGTTGACATATCAGGTAGTGATACCTTGGCGTTCCTCTTGTGAAAATGGATGCTTGTATGCCCTAACAGTGGTGTGTGGTATCAGCCAGACCTACCTGTGAGAGGAAAAGGGGTTTGAGACAATTTAGTATGATGTTGTCTCCACACTGCCTTCTGGCCCTACCCCCTACCTTCATGGCCCTACCATGTGAGAAGGCAGAGGTGATGATCACTTGCTGATAGGATGATTTGGAATAAAATTCAGCAAGCGTGATCTGCTGAGGTGTTGTAGGAAAGGGTCAGAAGCCCTCTGCTGCCACCCACGCATGTAGTAGAGGTTGGTCTGGAAGGGTCCAAATTAATTTCAAATTTTTTTTCTCAGCAGAGTAGCCAACAACCCCTTTCAGGCCAGACTAACTAGCTGATGCTCCAAAGGTTATGTTTCAAACTAGGGATAGGGCAAGGATTTTCTGAATGCTTTTGTGTGGGAAGTGGATGCTTGCCTTTGGTAAGTGCAAATTCTATCCTCTTTATCAGTAGATCAGTAGAGTAGTTTTACAACAATTTTGAATCCCTTTTGTTTTCCAATGGCAGTAATGTGCTTCTGGGTGTTAGCTGCATGTTGTAGAGAGCAATGCATCTTAGGTTTCTGCTACCACAGAGCAAGTGCCACATACAGTAATTTCACACTTATAAGCCGCACCTATTTCACTGAAGAATCGAGCCGTCCTGGAAGTGTGGCTAATCCCCAGGAGCGGCTTATTTATGGACAAATTCCAGCGAAATGCCAACTCGGAAGTGCGAGCCGGCTGGGGAGGGAGCTGCCACAGAGCCATGGCTGGCGGGTGGGGGGCGGGTAGGGAGGTCCTGCGGAGCCGCGGCCAGGCAGGCGGGGGGTGCGTGGGGAGCCGCCACAGAGCCACTGCTGGGTGGGTGGTGAGCCAGAGTCACTGGCGAGCAGGTGCTGAGCTGCTTGCCGTCTTCACTTCGCCTGCCCAGCCCACTGAGCTGCCGCTTTTGAGTGGTGCGGGGAGGGCACCTGGGGCTGCACTTGAAGGCTTCGCCGGTCTGTGAAAACTGTTTGCAAATTGAGCACCTGACAGTCAACACCGCGATCACACAATTCTGTTACTAACTCGTTACTTTGTTGCACATGGATCCTCCCTTAAAAAAAAAAAAAAAGTGCGGCTTGTCACCCGGTGCAGCTTATTTATGGACAAATTCCATGGTCTTCCCGGCTACCCAGAAATGCGGCTTATAACCAGGTGCGGCTTATGAATGTGAAATTACTGTAATTTTGCATCACAATTATCTGCAGTAAGAATTCTGCCTTGTCTTACCACTCTGACAAAAACTATGTCTTTTGCTGGGATGGGATCACTACACTAGCCTTTCTGTCTGAAGATTTCTACAAGATAAGTAATCATTCTAAAAAGCACATTCATCTTGTCTTAATGGTGTGGTACTTGGTTTGAGGAGCGTCAGTGTAACTTTAGGGTTAAATCAATTAACATGATGATATAAATGAGATGTTTATGCTTCCTGCAGATTTCTTCTTTCATAATCTTTAGCAGGAGATTAATGTTGATTTTGGGCTTGAGAAATTTGACAATTCAAGTAACAACCAATATGAATGAAAAAAGCTTTGGATTTTAGTTGGTCTGAGGAAAACAGTGACAGGAGATTTACTAACCTTCCTGGCCAATTTGCATTATTTTCCTCTGTAAAATACTTATTTGTTGAGATGTCTTTCCATTGCATATTAATTACTTGAAGTAATCAGAACCCCATATATTCCTTATTTTTTACTACTTTTCCTACTGTTTCTCATGCTCAACATTGAGTCTAAGGTTTTATTTGAAATGCAGAGTTGATAATTATTATATGGGTGCTATCTATCCTATTGTGAAGATAGCCTTAAATCATCTTTCCTAGACAGATGAATTACCCCTCCTCATCTTAGCATGGGTTATATATCACAGCAATATAAATGATGTAAATATAGGTGTTTGCAAACTCATTCAAAGGTTATAGAAGCAAAAATATCACCAAATGTTTCTAGACAAAATGGCAAAAATAGGTGATGATTACTCTGCATAGCAATGTGAAATTTAAATCCTTTCCCCCCAAATTCTTGGTCTCACGTCCAGTGTAGAGGGGCAGCTTTTGACATGATACATAGATAATGCTTCCATGGCAATTCAAAGTCCACAAAACCAAAAATCTGGGGGTTTTCTTTACCCAGGAATTCTAGACATTCTGGAAATCCTGCCAAGACGTGAAACCTCATTTGCCCCTATCTCCTACAGATGCTCATAAAGTCAGAAATATGTAGTGTACTGAAGGAAGTGTTTGGGATCAGAATGCAATTCCATTTTTGTTACTCATTCTTGCAGAGGATTGTTAAAATCTCTGGAAACTAGTGAATTATTTGAATTATAGAGTTTTCTGGAATCCTATGGAGTCCAGATAGAGTCTGGACATCCTCTTTTTTGACGCTGATCACATAACCCTTGGAAGTTGTAGCTACACCAAAGGCTGGCTGCCCAGAAAGGCTCTTCCAGCAGAGCAATTTTAGGTTCTCTTTAGGAATGTTTTTCATATTAGAGTAGTTTATAAATGTATTTGCTGTTATTCAGAAGATAGCAAATGTATTTAAGGAACTTGTTGGGCTTGCAACAACAACAAAAAGGACTTGCTCGAGATTTATGCCAAATAACCCAGTCCCTGAGATGTGCAAAGGAAGGACACAGCACACATACTAGAGGCAAAAGATTCTCCCAGTGCACTGCGTTTTTTGGTTTCTCTGCACATTTTATCCTGTCTAGTTCAAATGGCTCCAGAGGATTCCACTACTTTGCAAGCCATTCCCAGTGCTAATGGAGTCATGTGGCTGGCATGTCTTAATGCTCTTGAACTTGGGTGAACCAGTGCACAATTTATCTTACTGGCTTAGAGATGCTTTCTTATAGTGCACTATCTGCTTCTTACTTAATTGCTTTCACCTTGCATTTCCAAGAGCTGGCAGAAACTGCTCTTTACAGATGCAGAATGGAAAGTAGGGATTGATTATTCATGGGAGGAAAGGCTTGTGTAGGAATGGAACAGTTTATTCACAATTGAAATTGTAACAATTATAATTCTGGTGGGGAATACAGTTGCTCTAATTGCCAATAAAGGTACAAGGGATGTTTATGGCTGTTCACCCGCATGATGGGATCAGCTCCCAGCTCACCATGGCTTCCCAGTGCTGGGAGCCAGGATTTTGACAGGCCTCATTCTGAATGTGGGCCACTCTGTTCCACTAGGAAGCTTCTTTTCAGAGTGGGAGCCAGCGTGGCTAAAGCAGCAGCTCCCACTGCTCTTTGATAGGCTAAATCCTCAGTGCTGACACTCTGTTTCAAGAGCTCTTTGTAGAGCAGCTTTGGTTTTAAATAGGAATACTTTATTACATGAAGTTTGTAAGAAAAGAGTTTCAGTTTTGCATCTGATCTTAGCGATTGTATCAGATTGGTAGAAATTAAGAATGACGTGAGTATTCAATCAGCTTGGCAAGGTAGAGTCGAGGAGGTCTTCATCAGCTATATGTGCCAATTAGAGAAATGAGATATTTCTGAAATATACCCTTCATCCTTGCATATAAAGTAACTCCAGAGAGACTGCACTGCACTCAGGGCTTTCAAACCCATTTGGGGCCTTCCCTTTGGGATATTCTGTACCATTTAACCTTTGTTCTAGGCAGTGTGGAAAAGATGAAGAGAGCCTCAATGGACCATTGAGCATGGAATTACACTAATTATAGAAGCAATTTGCAGTGTTTCCGTAGAGTTTTCTGACAGGAACTGCTTTTTGATGTTCCAGAGGCTTTCAGAGCTTTGTCAGGAACAGAGTGGCATGGGCGGGTGCATCTAAAATGGGTGTCTAGGCTGATCTGGGATGTTCTAAAAATACATCACAGCAGACACTGCAGTGACCCTTTACTGAATTATACAATTATTCATGCTGCTGGAGATGCACTTGGGTCACAAACATAGCACAGAGCTATATGACTTTGCTAACTTCTGCAGCACGTTGAAAAGGAGAGGTACTGACTGTCCCAGGCTCAGCTTCTGCTCTGGCTGTTTTATCTCTGCCCTACCCAAACGTGCTATTTCATGGGAAACAAAAACCGGCTTGCAAATAGCATGTTAAGGAAAAAGCATTGTAAGCATTACCGTTTTCTCTCTGACTTGTGGCTGGGGGTGTCTTGTACCAACACTCTCATTCCTTCCTGTTGCGAGGGAAGGGACTCTCCTTTATTTCTTTTTCTGCTCAGCAATGCATAATATGTATAAAGCTTTCTATATAAAATTGCACCCACTGAGGACATTTTTTCAAATTTATTTAACTTGACAAATACAAAGGTGAGGGGATGGCACTTCATTTTTTGTACTATTATATAGTCCTTAGAAACTCCTACTTTTTGTCTTCCACATGAACAAACAAATATATCACAAAGGGTGGAAATCTGGTGGTTTAAATAGCTTTAAAGGGTTTAATTAAAACCTGTTAAATAGTTTTAACAGGTTTAAATAAGAAGTGCAGAGCTTGGAGCCTTCATTCAAGCCAGGCTGGAGTATTGATGAGCATGCTGAGCACATTTATTGTTCTATGGAGTGCAAACAATGTACTCATCCCTCTGTAGTACACAGTAACAGAGATATCCACCAAGCTTCACGTGAGCAGAAGGCTCACTGACAAAACTTGTGATTTAAAGCCTTTGATAGGGCGTTGGCATTCTTCTAAGGCAAGTTTAAAAATCCCCTTAAAACTGGCTATTTAAGTACCCAGATTTCTATGTCCACACATGCAGAGAGGCAAATCATGCTGTGCTCGAGTTGTTTCAAATACTCAGCAACATGGGGACAATCATCCAACACTTCTCATTAATATTTCGAGGAGGGGAGCCCTCACCAACCTACAGCCACGTTGGCTGAGGCTGGTTCTTGGCATCAGCCTTGCCAATATTTCTCTGTGCAGCAGATCGCTAAACAGGAGCTGTTTCCTGGGTGCTGTGAGCAGGGTTTGTGGGAGCCTTTTGCCTGGGCATTGGTAATTTGCAGGAGCTCTCTCTTAGTGTTTGGTTGAGTCATGCTGGCCTTGGGTCATGCTCGCCCCACACCTGGGTGAGCAGGAGGAGCACTGGGGCAGTGCTGGCACCAAAGCTGCATTTCCTGCCTTCTCTCCGGTCCCTGCTGGAAAAATTGTGGCAGCTACCTCCCTTTCCTTCCTCTTTCAGCTCTTGCTGCCGCCTGCCTCCAGCCCACCCAGTTTATGTTTCTTCTGTAGAAACCAAATCCCACATTGGCCCAATTGCTGCTGCCTGTTCTCCTGCCACGCAGGAGGTGGCCTGTCCCTATGCCATGCAGGAGGAGCCCTGTCCCTGTCTCCTTTTCCAGCTACAAGGCTTTGCATTTATGCTCTCCTTTCCCTAATATCCATCTCTTTTAGCTGTTTTCAGGTGCTTTTGCCTTTTGTGGGGAGAGTGTTATGTGTCTCTGTCTTCTCCCTACCTTTTTGTCTTCCCTGTGCTCATGCCTGTAAGTTTTCCCCACAGTGCAGGCGTCTCTGCCTGTGTCAACCAGCCTGCAAACCACAACCAGCAACTACAGAGAAGAAGTAGAAAGTTGAGTTAAATGTAAGATTTCCACAGGATTTGTGTAGTATGTTTTTGGTTTGCTATTGAAAAGAGACGTGACTGAAAGGAAGGTAACAGCTTGGCAAACTGGAGGTGGTTTCCCACCTCCCTAGGCAGCAGAAATCACAGGCTTCCAGCTGGTTGGCATCAGGCAGCAAAGGATGGGGTCTTTCTCCCTGCCTTTTGGTTTTAACATTGCCTCTGTAATATCTAAAAACATCTTACAGGGGTTCACCTTAAACGTGGCCAGTGTAACTTTGTTCAGGGCCTGCATTGTCCTTCCAGCTGCCAAGGTAAGAATTCCACAGCAGAGAAAATCCTGAGGTGGAAAATGGCTTATGTTGCAGGAGGCTGCATTAGAAAGCTTTTGCAGCAGTGCAAAACCATTGTGAGAACCAGGCTGGAAAATACTTTGCAAATCTGACTTTTGATGATAGTGAAGTGGCAGTGACTCAGCATGGGGCTGCTGCTGGGGACACAGTTTTCCTTTCCCCCAGGGCTGTCACAGCCTGAATTGTTGTGTGCAGGTCCTGTTGCAGGCACCTCTGAATGCGTGTGTGAGGCATGCCACACATTGAGTATTGCTTTGCATACTAAAGAAATATGAAGACATGAAAGTTGTGGGGTTTTTTGAGTTTGCTTCAAATTCATGAAGTTTGCAAAAGGCTTTGTTTAATTTAATATCCTTCACTACACGCTTATCTGCTGTGTCAGCTGTTATCAGCTTCAGCCATTCACAGGATTACATCAGAATCTTGGTTCCCATTTAAAATCTAGTTTATGTGACTACAGAAGGAAAATCTGAAGTATGAGTCCTTGAGGATTACAGTAATTTCACACTGATAAGCTGCACCTATTTCACTGGAGAATGGAGCCAATCCCAGAAGTATAGCTAATCACCTGGTCCGGCTTATTTATGGACAAATTCTGGTGAAGTACCAACCCGGAAGTGCGAGCCAGCCAGGGAGAGAGCTGCCGCGGAGCTGTGGCCGGGTGGGTGGGGAGCTGCTGCGGAGCCCTGCTGGGTGGG
>VRYO01002779.1:30824-54939 GCA_009812075.1 Sialia sialis | reverse complement strand
CTTATGAATGTGAAATTACTGTAAATGTTAGAAACTATTAAATACTAGAAACAGTACTGCTTCTATAAGATTAATTCTTTCAGAAAAAAAAAATGTGTTGGAGGGTGTTTAGTCTCCTTTTTCTACAATTTTTTTCTGGAGTGTTTCATTAATAGATTTAAAAAAAATAAATTTAATCTTCGAATAGCAAGAAAGGAATTGATGATTTCAAATAACACTGTTAAAATTGCACTTAAACCTCTTTAAACAGTACATCTATATTTTTGTTATATTTGATAATATATGAACCTTGACATAAAATGCACTATAAAAGAAAAAAAACCCTCAGGGTTTGGGGTAAGTGGTCATGCACTAGAAAGAAAGACAAATGAGCAGTGAAAACAGAATTAAGAGAAGCGCAAGGACAGTACTGGGCCTGGAGAAAGATCAGATAAGAAAATGTAGAGATGAAGCAGCATTAAGGAAAGAGAAATCGTAACAGATAACAGAGCTCTAAGGTAAGAGTAAGCAATTTGTGTACATGGTCAGGTAGCAGCTATTTCTTGGGAACTCTGAGTTCCAGATCAGTATCAGATTTTCTTACAAGGACAGCTATCACTTTCTCAAGATAGGACAATTTTTAAAAAAAAAATTTTAATGAACTATACAGTCTTTACTGGTGGAACAGTGGTTACAGGGGGCTCTTTCATGGTCATGAGGGCTGGGAGAATTATCATAGCTAGAAAGAGATCACTATTTATTCCTGATGGTCTAGAAAAACAGAAATCAAAAAAGCAACTTTGACTTCTCCTTGACTTATGTGTAGTTGCAAAGGTCCAGAGTCACAAAAAACCATAATTTCTTGAAAGAGTAGGTTTAGATTAGATATTAGGAATAAATTTTTTCCTAGAATTAGACTAGAATTCATTGGGGTGGTGAGGTACTGGAACAGGATGCCCAGGGAAGCTGTGGATGCTTTTTCCCTGGAAGTGTTCAAGAGCAGACTGGATGAGCTCTGAGCAAGCTGGTCTAGTGGAAGATGTTCCTGCCAACAGCAGGGAGGTTGGACCTAGATGATCCTTAAGATCCCTTCCAACCCAAATAATTCTGTGATTCTACGATAATGCATAATAGACAAACATAATATAAACACCGATAGATTCTGCTTTATAACCTTGAAGCAAGGAATTATCATGTGCAGGTTTCCTCAGGACACCTCTTTGGTAATTGTTTCCAGGTACAGCCTATAGCGCATTGGTCAGGTTTTGAGTGGGAATATATTGCATCCTCATCAGCAAAATGGTTAAAACATCAGCTTCTGGCTGTTATGCCAAGAGATTGACACAGGCACCGAAATACCTGCAGAGTTTATAGTCCAAATTTCCCTTGTCCTTTACCTCTCATTCAAACTTCAGTGGGCATAAATTTATTCCTTTGTCTTGGCTGCAGCTCCTCACCTACTGATTGCTGTTGTGCTTCCATTAATCCTTCCCTTTCTAGGCAAATGCAATTTTTGCAATCTTTCCTGAGAGGTCATTTTTCTCTAGACTCCTAATGATTTTTATGGTTCTCTGCTAACTTCCCACCTCCAAGAATCCACATCCTTTTTAACACACTTCTGAAGCTGGACCAAGTACTTCATCTGAATGAAAGGATTTTAGCCATACAGTTTTGTCTATCTAGTGCAATGTCAAGTGAAAGAAATGTCAAACAGGCCATTCCCCTTGTTATCTGTAACAACAGTGACTTTTCCATAAAAATAATTTCAAAGTTAGATATTGATGCCAAACCACACAGCACTTAAATTTGGTAATTCAGGCAATGAATATAATCAATAAATATTTTGAACAATCTGTTAATCTTTAAAAATGTTTTTGCTGTGGCGTTCAGTTTTGTACTATCTGTTTGATGTGGTGTTTTAAACTTTGTGGTTTGTGACCTGTGCTGTCCCATAGGGTGTAAACAGAAGAACTGATATATTAACATGCAATCATTCCCTTTTTTTTTTTTGTCCTGATTATAGTAATAACAGGCACCTGATTAACATGCGGTCAGAACCTGTTTATCTTTCCAGTGTAAAGGTAAAAATAATAAGAGAGAGAGAGAAAAGGTTATGAGAACTCCAAGCTCAGATCTTAGAGACTGAAGCCAGCCTTAAAAGCTGCAGGACAGATGAGGACAACTGTGGCCATTGGTAGTCCTGTCTAAATTCAAGGACTCCTTCTGAATTTAAAAGAAGAAAGTAAGTTCAGTGTTTTCCATTTCGAAATCTGAAGACCAATGCTTTTATTTTAGAACAAATATACAATTTAAATCCAAGCTAGAAAAGGCAATAAATGGAAAATCTGTGAACCTGGAGAAAAAAAAAAAAAACAACAACCAAACAAAAAACCTAAACCAAGCCACAACAGTTACTCTTGTTTCAGTTTGGTCTTGTGGCCATGTGTCATATGTTCTTTGATGTCTTCTTAATTCCTTCATTTTTCCCTGAGACCCTGCCTTACTGTCTCTAGACTTTTTTGCCCTCTTCTTCTTTCTCTCCTGTTATGTTTCTCCCAGTCTGTATTTCTTCTTGCCTTATTATCTGGTTTAGGATATGTTGGTGTTTTTTCCTTTTTCCTTTTTCTCTTTTTCCGGCATTCCCCCTTGCTCATGTAGTGTTGTCTGAACCTTTTAACTCCACATGTGTTTTCCTGACAAAAGGGTGCTGCATCACAGGCCTCCCATGCTCTTTTAGCAGGGTTTATTGCCAGCAAACTTGGCAAATGGTTTCTGTGTGGGAACAATTGCCGAGTAGATTTTGGCTACTCCTACATCAGAGTATATCCATGTGCTCTCATATTGAAGGGATCTCTGCATTCAAATTTGCTAAAAAAACAGGCAATTGTGACTTTACTTAGTTATCCATCATCTGAGGCTGCAGCCAACCTGATATGTCCAGAAAAATAAAGATTTCTGTCCCTCTCTTTGTCTGTCAGCAGTCTCTAATGGTGAAAATTCTTTTCTCTACAATTTTTTGATTTCTTGCTTTTATCCCCCATGGGATTCTCCTTAGTTACAATTTAATATTGCAAATAAGAGCATAATAAGCCACAAGTTCTATCATATCTTTTAATCTAACAGTTACCCCCCTACAATTCTGTCATGTTTTAAACATTTTTGCAAGATATTTTCCACTTATTTTTGAAGTATACTTAATTATTCACCATTTTAAGAAAACAATTAGTTCATAAAACTCCATTGTACTCTGTTAATTAAATTCACCTTAGTTTATCTCTAACCTGTGATAAAATCAACAAATAGTGAGTCATAACAAAACTGTGACTTATATCCACATTTTTTTTTAGTTTTGTGGAAACTTTGGCCTATCAACATGGTTATTAAATGGAACACCTTTAAAGGATGAATAATCTAAGTATTGTAATGAGCTTCCTACAAAGTCATGCTGAGTCAGAGGAAGAGTTTTGGGAAGAGTGAGTTTGGGAATGAGCTGATTGGCCAGCTAGTATGTTTAGCTGACATTACAGACATGGTAGCTACTGAGATATGTTAAAACAAAACCATATGAAATGTAGGCACTGTTGAAAAAACATTCTGTTCCAGTGCTGTGGCCTTGTGGTGTGGGGGATTACAGGAGCTTTTTCAGCAGCATATAATGAGAATGAAAATATGAGAAAATGCTCACCATTTAGGGAAAAAAAGATTGCCTTTAGGTTCTCTGGATAAAATTTGTTTTCCAAGTATTTCAAGTGTGGGCTATGAAGCATTACTCTGACTGGGTAACCAAATGGCAGGAAAACCTGTATTTTAAATGCAGCGTGCAGGAGTCTGTGGTGTGACTGTCCACATGTTCTGGGGAGTAGAGCTGGGGCAGCAGCAGGGCTATAGAGGACTAATTTAATTTTATATAGGGTATGCCCATGTCAAACTGGGCCAGCATGTGCTGTGACAAGGCATTATGGAGGCAACAGCGTATCTAGAAAAGATGCCCAAAAAAGTGGGGCTCACTGGAAAGAGGCTGAGACCCATCAGAAACATGCAGGTGCCAAGAGGGCTGATAACACACTGCTTGGAGAGGAATTGTAAGGGCTCCTCTGATAAGACCTTAATACATCTCTACAGAGCCTCTGCAATTGTACTATGTTGCTTTATTTTTTTTTTTCCAGGTTAGGTCTATGGCTCTTGCAGGCTTCGGGTGGTGCTCGTGAAATGTTAATCAGAGCGCAGTACACTGAGCAAAGGGAACAAAGCTGACTGTTCTGCCCTGTAGCCAAAAAAAGAGAGAATGCCAGCAGATATTACCATGAATGGAGTCACACTAGAATACTGACATGCTGTCCTGACTCAGTTTAGCATGTCTGTATTACAGCATGCTAATGCTGCCTGACAGAATGTCACGCTTCAAACCTGACAGCACATGGGGATTAGCCTGTGCCATTTTCCTCTCCCATTCAGAGTTGATCTATTCCTCCACAAATGTACCCATACTTGTCTCACAGCAGTCTTAAATGGTTGAGAAATGCCTGTTTCTGAGTCAGTGCAGCTTTTTCACCCCCTTCAACACCCCCTAACTTCTTTTAGTGGAAAAAAATGAACTGCAGCAATGAGACTGAAAATCTTTTTTGAATCCAAAACAGTTTTTGAGTTCTGATGTTACAACCTTGCAGCACAGTAAGAAGAGACAGAAATTATTTTGCTTTTTATTTGTTGAAGTTTCTTTTTTGTATTATTTATTTGTTTTGTAATATTGAAGAGCCACCTACTAATGACCTTTTAAAACTGGTATCATTTATGAGTGTAAAACCCCAATAGCTGGAGCACTGCATTGAGGGCAATGGGGAAAGTCAGTCTTTCAATGCTTCTCAAGCTGTGTTCTAGGAATTCTTCTCTTTCTCTGACATTTAGGGATCAGGGTGATGCTGAAAAGCCCTCCTCAAGTGCTTGTACTAGCCAGTGGGCTAGTACAATTTTGCTACTTTGAGGCAGAAGGACTTCTCACTCCTGTGGCCAGTTATTTTAGTTAATCCTTCATCATGAAGACTCAGAGCAGCCATGGTTGTATTCAAGGAGAGAAGGAGATAGCAAAAATCACTTTAACTGTCTCCATTTCTCCCCTCTCACCTAATCTGGGAGACACCAGGGGGAAAAGAGCATGCAGTCCAAGGTGGGAGGCAGTAGTAGATGCTCCCCATTACAGCAGTCAGAGCAAAATGAAGGGATTCAGGCTATAGCTTGAAAATGTTGGTAGCAAAGTTGTGATTTGGTTGCTTCTGCTAATGAGCTTCTGAACTTGATTTTCCAGGAAGGTCCACACTGCTCTCTGCTTTTATGACTATGTAGTGCTAAATAGATCTGGAAGGTGCAGAAGTGATATGATTCTTTGTGTTTCTTTCAGATGATGAAACTCCAACCCCTACTGACATTTCAACCACTTCTACAGTAACACCAGTACCTGGTAAGACTTCCAATTTGCTGTTATCTGGTGTTCTGAAGGTCCTATTGTCTTTCTAGCTTTCAGCTTTTCCAAATTCTGGGAGAAATCTGGTGAATTATTTCATTCAGGGTGATCATGCAGCAATGTATTTTTCCAAATCTCTTATGAAACTCTGGTGCAAAGAAAGGATTGAAGTATCTTAGTATAGAGACAGTTAAGTTGAGCAGGTTATACTTTTTATTTCAGGTGAAAAAGGTTTCCTATGCTCTCAAGGAGTGGTTTGAGTGAGATCAGAGATTTAAAAATTAGCCAAGACTCTCAGTTCAAGAGGATTTAACAGAGAAAATACCTGCCTTAGTTGCTAAAAGTCTGTGGTTCTGAATCTTTGATTGTCACATTCAGTTCTCTTTATTGTGCAGCTCTGTTATGAAAATGTATGAAAAATCAATATAGACCACATTTCAATCATGTGAACTCCTCTTAGTCTGAATATTGAAGACTACCGCATCTAATAAGTTATATGTGTGAGAGAAGAAAACATGCACACAGTAATCTATTTTTTGATAACTGGGAATACTAATGAGCCTGCTGTGGAGCTGAAAGCACTGAGATTATGAAGCAGACACTTGAAGTGCTAGTAATAGAGGTGGATAAAATGCAACCAGATGAAAGATGCATATATTGTTTGTTACAGCAGATTTAGACCTATTCAAATTGTGTTGCAGTTCTTTTATGGAGCTCTCAAAATCCCTGATGTTTATGCACTTCATAAACATCCAACACCTCACAGTTAATTAACTCTCTGAATGTTTCACTGAAATTTTTCTTGCAGCTTTTTTGTCATGGAAGGGAAAGCAGTGCTGATATTATGCCACTATGAGAAAAGCATTAGAAACCCAGTATGAGATTAAAGCAATTTGTGAGTGTGGAACAAGGAGGCCCATTCCTTGAGGCATTGCTATTCTAGGTGAACAGCCAGAAAACTGAGAGCATACAAAGTTCAAAAGTTCCAGTGTGAACATTATGTTTAGAAGTACTTAAGTTGTATGAGAGAAAATCACTTGGGGTGTAATGATTAGTTCCTGTTCTTTCATGTATGCCATCCATTAAAAATGCTGGAAGAGGTGATATATAGGTAGAGGTAATAGTTGTCAGGTATTTAGTTGAGCCTCTGTAGCTGACAATAGCACTCTTGTTGGCATTAGATCACAGAACTGAAAACTTGATTCTCAAATTGATTAGTTATAGGGTTTTTTGGTCCAGATTCCCTGGCTGAAATTTGATAAGTCCATTCCTCTGAGCAAGTGCCAGGGGTATGTGGACCTGCATGCACAGCAAGACAAGGTGATTTAAACCTTGCTATTGCTTTAGTGATGTTTGGGCAGCTCTGCTACCATCGCTTCATACCAGCAGTGGCTGGGAAAGGATCCCTGCTGCCTGCAGGAGCCCTTTCCCTTCCCCCTAGCCTCCAAGTCTCACTCCTCATCAGGACGTAAGTGGGAGTCACTTTACAAAGGGCACCAAATTCACCCCAAGAAATATAATTTACTAGAGAACACTATTCATATCATCCAAAATGTTCTAAGCTTTATTACACTCCAGAGAGGAGGGCCTGGTGGGTGCTGTCTTTTACCCAGAAATCTGGGCACAGAGGAAGAAGGTCTTGGGAGTCTGGTCAATGAAGAAGACACAAATGTCTCTCAAGGTGGGCAAGCACAGGGAAAAGTTGCCCAAAGACTAGTGAAGTCTATTCCCTTTCAGCTCTTTACCTGTAATCTATAAGCTGTGTTCCCATGTGTCACTCACAAATTTTTATGGAGATTTTACATCCCTCCTCCTGCTAAACAGCTAAGCAGCAAAGTGCTGCTTAGAGGGGTAGTCCAGCAGCACAGTGACCCCATCCATCCACACCAGGCTCTGTTCCCCTCTCTTCTTCCCTTGGAAGTCAAGCCAAGCACCTCTTCATAACCCCAAAGATCATGTCCTTCTCCTCTAGGGACTGGCTGGAAGGTACAATTGCTACCTTTCAGCAGGAAATTGCAGATTGTTCACAGGCCAAACCTCCCCTCTGAAACCAGCCATATGTACTTCGAATTCTCTTTCCAAATGTGTGTGTAATAAAGCTCTGTGAAGGCCAGGCTTTAAACAGAAATTCACTGCCTTGGTAAGAGAACATGGCTAGAGGAATGTGATGCTTATTTAGGTATGATAAAATACATTCATAATGATGTGAATGCCTTTCTTGCCATAGTGGAACCTGTGTCTACATCTTCACAAACAACATTGGCAGCACCAGTGCTGAAAACAGTTACAGTCAGAGCTACAAATGAAACGACCACAAACAGTAAGTGAAAATCTCTGAGTTAATTGAAGCTGTTCTAGTGGTCATTGAGGAAATTAGGCAGCAGTGCCTCTTGTTTTATTTTGGGAATTTGATTTACATGGAGTGTACTCATTGGTGCAACCTTTCAGGTGTGTGCAGGAGCTTCCTTCAGGCCAGGCTTAAAAGAAGCTCCAAGCTACACCTTCCAACTGCATTACCACAGGCTTGTCTGCAGTGGAAACATCCACTGTGGGACAGGGAGTGGCTTTTCCTGCAGTCAGTGGAGCCCTGCCCCTGTTGATCTTGAATTTCAATTAAATATCCTTTTGATAATTTAAAATTAGTCTGCAAGCAGGATAGTATGTGTTGTGTGTGTATGAAACTGAGGAAATAAACTGAATGTCTTTCCTGTGTTAGGCTCCCCATCTTCTTCACCTAATGCTACATCACAAACAACACAAAGTACAACAAAACAACCACCAGCAGTGACTACAGCAGCAAGTACAAGTCTCAGCACAACAAACCGTAAGTGATGATTTCATTGAGCCATTTCTGAGTCAGTCTATGCTACATTTCTGTAGAACTCTGCAAAATAGTAAAAGGAGGTCAAAAAGAGTAGTTTGGTGGTTTGGGGAAGCAGAACTATTCATCTTGCAATATTATATATTTTAATGAAGCCCTGGAATCCAAAGAATATTATACCTTTAATTTGTAATGGAGATGATCTGAAGCCATTACATAGAATGTTCATGTCCCTGGGAGAGATGTATTGGGAAGGGTCTTAAATTTTTACTTTCTTCTTTGTTTTTTTCCAATAAGTATGAAATAAATATAAATTATTTTATGGGATCAGAATGGTGTCAGAACACCACCACTTTGTTTCTTATTTTTATATATGTTACAACACTATGCTTATTATGCTTCATATTATTGCTAGACATAGTACTGAAAGAGAGGTGGTACTAATTACTCTGCATCAATCTGAGAAGACACTTTTATTTCCTATAAATCTGCAGAATAATATGTGTTGGCCTGGAATATCAGATTGTATTTTAGGAAAGAAATAATAGTGAAAAAACCACTAACAAAAAAACCACAAAACCCCCAAACAAAAACCTAACTGAACAAAAAACAATCAAACCCACATATCCAGCAAGTAGTTGGGTTAATTTCAAAAAGCATAATAACATCCCAAAGGAAGTCAGTATAGTTAAGATGAAATTCAGTCTCCCTTGTCTATGGTATGCACTGTAAATGTTTGCTCCAGTCTTCTGGTCAACCAGAGCTCTGGAACACTCCATATTTTATTTTTAATTGACAAAAAAATTAAAATAAATACTCCAGGTATTTACCTCAGCAGTCAGTGGTACACCAGTGCACTCAGAATTGATGTTTACAGCATACTGAACTGTTAAAAATTATTAGAATGTGATTTCTCTTCCCTTGGCTTATTTGTCTGAAAGGGTACTCCTGTGAAGCAGTCTGCATACCTTTTTTGTGTAAATTTTCCTTTAAAGCCACTCCTTATGGACCCAAGCCTGCTAAGCTTCCTGGAGAACTGTTCCCCTTTCACTTCATGGTTTCATTTTCTACTGATGCAGCTTTCCCACTGTGTGTTGTGTAAGGAGTGGTCTGAGTGCCAACCCAAAATCTTTGGGGTTTTGGCTTGGCTTTTAAATGCCACTCTCAATGAGTCACAGAAAACACACAGCCTGGCCACTGCACAAGCTGCTCAAAGTGATACCAGAGTGCCCAAAGAATCTCTTAAAACTTGCAGTTGTTGCCCTGCAGGCCTGTCAGAAGCCCGCAGCAGGGCACATCGCATTACAGATGTGATTCCTGCTCCTTTCAGTTTGGCAGACGTTCCTGGCTTGTGGCTGCCGGAGCAGCACAGCCACCTGGAACTAAACTTTGGTGACAGGTAGAGCTCCCGGCAGGGGAAGGAAAGCTAATGAGGAAAGGCTTGCATGCCAGTGCAGCTTAGCTCCAGCCACTGCTCTGTGCTGAAAAACTGGTACTGGAGGTGTGATGGGTCTGGGCAAGAAGCTTCCAGCAACATGCTTCCTTTCCATTCCCCTTGCATTCTCTTCCCACCAGCTAGAGTTCAGTCCTCAGCTACTTGTGTTGTGATTTGGTTTTAAAACTCCTCATCTAAGCCAAGACCTACTCCCCCCACTCCCAAACTGGTGGCAAAAAAATGCTTGGTAAATGAATCTAAAAGCCGGGCTTTCCAGCCTCTCAATCCCCTTTCTAAGAAGGAAAACTGAGACAGTGTGTCCAGGAAGTTGGAAATGCCCTGCATTTAAAAAATTTTTATCATCTCTTAATGCAAAAGTAGTACTTAGAAATATCTGTATGTGAAAACCAATTTTAGTGAGTTTTTAAAGACAAAATTCTGGTCTATATTTCAAGAAAATCATAGCCTTTGCTTCAGCAGAAATGAGTGGGATGGGAGTGTTGGTGTCGGGCATGATACCGGGGCTCTGCATGTGTGACCAGCCTGCTGTCTCTTTTTCACTAGCCCTCACTTCTCCCTGTTTTTGCACTGGTTGTGTGAAACTAAAGCAGAAATTGGTGGTGGCTTTGACACTTCAAAATTTACTTTTGCTATATCTCATTTTTAATAAAAGAGCAGGCACCTCTGTCATTTTGTAATGGAAGTCATCCCTTTCTCTGCTTCAATATCTCTAAAAGCTTCAGCAAATGATTGCATTCACACAACTGAGATTTGACAGGGGTTCCTGTCTCTGCTGCAATTTCTGTGGCTGCTGTCACCTTTTATTATAGATTCAGGAAAAGCCCCCAGTTCTCCACACACTGAAATCATGTGAACATCTTTGTCCTTTATTTTTTTTCAAGACTTCAATGTTCTTTTCCTCTGCAGGCCACAGGGACAATCTCTCCTGCTTGCCTTCGTGCTCTGTTTATTGTATTAGAAGCCAACATTAGATTGGTCTCCTTAGATTTCTTATTTATCAATATAAGGCGTCAAATCCAAGAGTTTTCATTTAGTCAGTGACCTCACTTGTGTGGTTCAGGCCCTTAAAACAAGATTTGTGTGGTGTCACACCACAGAAAATCTGCAATCAGGATTTAATATCCTGGGGCACCTGAAGTTATCAAAGAGAATGAGAAATGAAATGCAACAAAAATTTCTGTTCTTCCTCCCTTCAATATGGAGCAAGCATCTTTTATAAGATGAGTATTCAAGGTGTTATGCGACAGTAAGAGTGGATTTTTTGACTACTGTGTTTGAGTTATCTCCTGCTGCTCTCCTGAATGATGATACCTTATGGTGCAGAGGTATATTAAAAAGTGGCAAGGAGAAACAGTGGAGGATTTGTTTCTTTTTTTTTAAAATTTTTTTTAATCAAACTACTGGTAATTAAAAAGTAAGTTTTACCTCAGGAACACTACCAGAAAAGCATTCTTGTAACAGGTATTTCTCAATTTTCCTCAGTTTGTTAGCACATTCTATAGATAAATTCTGGGTATAGTTGGCTGCTGAGACATTTTATGCCGAGAGAAGTTTTGAAATATATATTTTAAAATACTTTGGGGTTTTGCTTACCAGAAAAGATAAAGCTGCAGACAGCACATGCAGTCAACTATGGATGTAAGCATTAAAACTGCGCTCTGTTTGGTTGCCTCCCTAGACAATTTTCATTCCTCTGATTGGGCAAAAATGCCATTGGGATTGCTACAATGGGATTTTTCAAAGCTTTTGTGCACTCATTAATGCAAATGGATTTTCAGGCTTTTTTTTTATTATGGGGGCAAGGCCTGTATGTGTGTTAATGCTAAAAATATGAGCTCAAGGGAAAATCTTTAGTCTTCCATTTAAAAAAAAGCTTTTGTGCTGGTATTTTAACATGGTTTGCATAGAGGTCGTTTTGCCCCTTAAAATTGTTCCCTTGATTGATTTGTTGATCAAGAAAGGTTTTGACACACGTAGAGATGTCTATATTCTTTGCAGAGCACAGAGTATATGCAGGGTGTTTGTGGGTTATTAGAAGCATCTTACGATGTCAAAATTAATTAGGCAGCAGCTTACTCTAAAGAAAATTAAAAGTATTGTCAGGAAACGCCAAAATGTGTGTGTATTATATGTAGGTTACATAGAAAACCATGACACCTTGTTCTTTGCTTTTTTTTTCCAATAGGTATGAAATAAAAAATTAGGATATGTGTTGAATTTCAGCTGGTTAAATAAAATGAAGGGTTTTCAAAGCATAGAGAGTAAGGAAATTCCTGAAGCTCAGAGAGCAGCTTTGCAGGGCAGCTTCAGGTTCCCTGCTGTTGATTATCCCCTTGCCAAATACGTGTTAACACCCTGCCATTTATCTTATCAAAATATCAGCAGGGAGAGCCGCATCACCACCAGAGAGTTCTGCTGCCGCAGCCATCATTCCCATTTGGACAGCTATTTCACACTCTGTACTGCTTTGCCATTTTTATTCATAATCAGCTGTCGACAGCACACCCATGAACCGATGATGCGAGCGCTTTTGCAGCAGCAGCAGCCGCCGCCCTTGCTCGCTGTGCTGCTCCCCTGCAAGGCCAGGCGTGCCCGGGCAGCAGCCGGGATCCGCGCTGCAGCGCTGGGCCGGGGCGTGATGGATGACTGCAGCGCTGGGTCCCCCGCCTGAACCCGGAGCTCGGGCAGCGCCGCGAGGGCTTGCGCTGTCTCCTGCCGCCGGCACCGGAGCGAAACATATGAGCTGCACATCTCTAGCAGGCGTTTTGTGCTGCTGAGTACATGAGCAGTGTGGCTGGGTATGGATGCTTCTGTTCCCACAGGCTTTTGGTGCAGAAGCTGTCTGATCTGCTAAATGTGTTGGTGGTAGAGCCTGTGCTGTGCATTAGGCGTGAGGCTTGGATGCTGCTCAAAAGCTGTTTCAAAGCCACGAGTCAGCAAGAGAATTGGGTTGCTAGATTTAATCTTGCAGTGGAATTGAGGGAGCCTTACCCAGTTTTCTGTCTTAGAAGTGGTGAAAACTGGCACACGGATTTTTTTTCCTGTAGCAAGTCTACTTTACCCCTTTGACACAGGAAGCACTGAGCCTGTTCTGCAGTCTGGCAAAATAAATGCAACAAGCTTTATACCAAGCCCTAGGTAAAGGTGTAAGTCATACCTTGTGCTACCTAGGTCATGGGGAGAATCTCACCCAGGCTAAATTAAAAAAAAAAAAGAAAATGGAAATGCCATCATCCCTCCCCTCCCCTGCCAAGGCATATCCAGCGCATAGCCCGTGTTCCTGAGAACAATCTGTTCTCACAGCTCCCAAATACTAGAGGAGCACCCGAGGCTGGGTTGCTGCCAGGACTGATAGGATGCGTGGAATGAGTGATCCCCATGGGAAAACAGCCCTCTGTGGGGTTACAGGGTAACTGTCTGCCTCCCTCCTCCTCTCTCCCACACACGTGATTGTTTTGCAGTGTTCACAAGGATATTTGTTTTTTAGTGTCTCTGCACTGTTATTCTTACTTACTTTTCATTTTCCCATGCAATCCTTTAGTAACAAGGGAGCCCCAAGATGGTTGCTGTTACTGCTACAAGCCTGTGCATCTTACAGGGAGAGGGAGGTACCTCAGGTTTGGGTTTTTTTTCCATTTTTTAAAAATGATCTTGGATTAAAATTCAACATATAAAATTTGAGTCCGAAGCCACAACAGTAAGAATCAAATATGGAAAAAGTTTGCTTCTAAAGATTGATTCAAAGCTTCCATGAAGAGAATGTAGGAATTGTTAACATTCTCAGATCCTTGCATTATACCATATTAAAAAAATGAGGTAGAGGGGCTTTTTTGCACTCTTCTCTACTGCAGGTTACACTTGTATATTGAAGAGGTACAAGTTTCTAAAGGAAGCTGACACGAAATTCTACTTCTCATCACTAGAATCCCAGTGAAAATTTTAGACAGTTGTTTTGCATAATTTTCATGCTTCAACCTTGAAAGACACGATCCCTGGCTGCCCAGCTTCTCTCAGTTTCCAAAACTGTATGAATCCCCAACTCCAATGGCTTCAGCTCACTCTTTATTAGCTTATTGATTTTTGAAGCTTGCCTTTCTAAGTTACTGCACTTAATGAACACAAGGGGAAGGGAAAGGCCAAGTTAAAGGTGTGTAGTTGTAGAATGGGGAGCTTTGGGATCTTTGAGGGACCAAACTGGTAATCAGTTTCCAGATAAAATGTACAATGAAGCATTCCTCAAGATTTACATGAGTGTGATGTTGCTAGCTGGCTGAAATATGTCTTAAAGTTGTTTTAGTTCTAGTGTTTAAAATTCATATGAAGAGGCACTGAAAACAATTTACAGCTCAGTTGCCTCTCTGATTTATATCAGACAGGAAGTGTAAGGTTACTTTTGGGCACCTCTATGTTTTATTCAGTAGGCATTGTCTCGCCTATTGTTATTCTGAGGTTTGAGTACAGACATAGGAATTATGGGCACTGCTGGAATATCTTAAATTATTTCTGGTCATTCTGTGACCTTCAGTTCCAGGGGCTCAGGTCATGACCTGCACCATTGTCTTGGCGTCACCTTAGGCTGCAAACCTTGTGACACAATAGCCTTGATCTCCTGTTGACTGAGTGAGAGGAGAAATAAGACAATTTCTTTTTCATGCGTTAATATTCAGGGAGATGTTATTTCCTAGGCCTTAACAGCACAGAATGAAATAATTACCTCTTTGCTTAATTGCAATCCTTCAACTTTATACAGTATCACATTATGTGACAGTTGTAACTGAAGCTTGATTGATTGATTGATTTCAAAATGAAGGAAAACGTAGAGGGCAGTAAGTTGAGTGTCTCTCTTCTGCTCATGCTGCTCCTGGTGCAACACTGCCTATCTATTCTAGAGTCCCAATTCAGAGCTCTGGGTCATCTTCTGGCACAGGTAGGAGCCTGTTTCTCTTGCTACAATGTGCTTTGAAGATGCCTCAGCTATGCCACAAGTAACTATGCTCCAGGGATGGTTTGTTCCTTGAGAGGCAGTTACCAGAACACGTAGCACTTTCTTACGTTAAATCTTTTCTGTGATGGTCAGAGCATTTGTTTGAGGGATGGTCCAGGATCTGATAGTGCTTGTGCAGGTGCCTCTTACCTGAACATCTCTCTCATTTCCAGCTACAAAAGCAAGTGAAACACTGTCAGCACAAAATGAGAGTTCAGATGCTGCATCTACTACAGGACAGTCTGCTTCTTCTACGTTCTCTCCAAAGAGAAACACTTCTGCTTCTGGAACCACAGGTAAGTCTTGAAAACATGCACTTCCTTTCTCTATACAAGAAGTTTAAAGGATGTAAATAATTTTTCTTCATTTGCTATGCATTGTTGTGGAATGAGGACCACATCTACTTATTCATGCAGGGTACCCTGTGTCCATGTCACCTAGCCCTGAAGTTGTGTTGAGTGATGGCTGAACTTCTAAACATTCAGTTGAAATACATGGTGTCATTAAGGAGGATATAAATTAGAAGTGATAACAGTAATCTTCATATATACTGTGTGAGGTCCTTGTGTAGCATTGACTGTCAGAAGAGGTCAAGATATATTCCCTGACTGCAAGGCAGAGGAGACAAAGGAGAAAACAGCTATAATTTTTGCAGTTGTTAAAAAATCAGGAGATAAATTCAATCCACATTACCAATTAAATGATGTTGTTCAAAGTACAACATGGTCACATTCAAGGTCAAAAATATATCAATTCTTCCCAACTCCAATCTGGTTTTTCTGGGTCTGTTTTGGTGTATGTATTCCCTAAGAAGCACTGTGGTGAATGCAGATGCCAGGCCATATGAATGATCGTTTATTATGCTTCTAGCTGGCTTAACTTTCCTGAGTTTTGAAGAACCACTTATTCAGGTTTCTTTAAGGTCTCTTGGACCTTCACTTCATTTAGTACTTACTCTTAACCACATGTGAGTAAATCCAAAAAGGACACCATTTGCATATCCCTATTATTAATAGTAATATTTAACACCCCCTAAGGCATACAAGACTGTTTTTACAATCCGTGGATTGTGTTTGTGGGAGATAAGCATGTGTGTGTACTGTGATTTTTTCCTCATAAATGATAGGGTTGGATATGAAAGTGGAGCAATACCCTGTGTTTCCTATGCAATGAAATACTTAGAAGCATGCAAAAAAATTATAAGCATTTTAAGGAAGTTGAAGTCAACTCAAGGCCACTGATTCAGAGAGAAGTTTTTACAATTGTTTCAATTGTTTACAATTGTTCCCCATAATGCATATACTGTGACCTGTGTTTACTTGACTTTCCTATTAGTTTTCATGTCTTTTGGCAAATACAGGCATAGTACAAAAACCTCACCATTGCTATATTGCAATAAAACAGTAAATTACAACATTTTAAATTAAAAGGTCTCTAATTCAGGTAAATTCTCCAGGTTAATATTAAATTCTAATGTATATCTGACTATGCATCATGTGTATTGAATTACCTACTATGCTGCGTATACAATTACATTTTACACTTAAAATTTGTCAAGAAAGTTTTACAGCCTTACTGGGATCTGTTTGCAAAAGTCATCATCTTACTCAGCTTACTCTGCTGTAAAACCGATAAATCTTCTTGAGCTCAGAGACTACCCAAGATGCCAGAACTAAAATTGCCTGGCTGAGAGAGAAAGAACCCATCTATCTAGGGGCAGTCAGTCTAGGTATCATTGCACAGCCAGTGCTCTGAGTTCCCATAAAACTGCCATTTCAAAATCACTTCTGCCTGCACCAGTATTTCCACACTATCACCTTTCCTGTCTCCTCACCAGCTCCTTGCTTCTTTCTTGAAGCTTGTATAGGCAAGAAATCCCTTTTTTCACCCTGATGTGTTAGGTAGCTTATCCCAAATAGACCACACTTGCTCCTTTATTCTCTGTATGTGTTGAAGACTCAAAAAATGTCTTGGTTTCTTCTAAACAGATTTCTTCTCTGTGCAATTGCTCAGGCCCAGGGGAAGCCATATGCTGCACCCTAATAATTTTAAGGCAATGCAAGTGTGAAGCCAGTTGTTTCATCCTGTGCTGAGACTAGAGGAAATGCCACCTCTCTCACTGCCATTAGATTATTTATTTCTAGATCTCCAGAATTTCACATTCATGGGCTTTTTTTCACCAGAGCAGGGGCTGGTGTGTGCCAAGGCTGCAGCCCATGGTGGATAGAATAACTTGCAAGCTAAAGGTAGTTGAGCCATGTCTTCTGTGTGGGAGCTCAGAGGAAGACAAATTAATGTGAAATGGATCAAAACCAGAATATTTCTATTTGGTATGCCCAACCAAAATAATCCAGCTGGCTAAATATGTTTCATTTTGAGACCATTTTCCATTTAAAAAAACCAGCTATTTTGGTGAAAGTTTCCTTACTTGATGCAGAAAAAGAAGAAAGCACATTTTGCAGAGAAATTTCCAATCAGCCATATCAAAAGATCAGGATGTGGGAGGAGTGCTACAGAGAGCTGGAGAGCAACTGAGATGAGTGAGGGAGCTTGGGAAAGAACGTGTGGGAACATCAGAGAACAGTATTGCTGTATTAAAGGAGATTGAAAGCACCAGCTACAGAGGAGGTGCTGTGTAGTGCTCACCCAGGCTAGAGGAGGCAATAAGGATTGTTTTTAGCAAAGAGAGCAACCTGCATGTGTGCTATTGACACATGCACTTCTTTAACTTTGGCTGTTGTGTAGAATATACTTCCCACTCCTTCTCCACCTCCACAGAGGATTGCTTGCTAATATTTAATTTTCTCCTATTGTTTAATTAATGAAAAATTGGAGATTAAAGTCTAAATTCATCTGAGAAACTGCAAGTATTGTGGCTTTTTATTCTGTGATCTAAACAACGAAAAAATCCATAAAGGAGTATGAGTTTAAGTTCACCCAGCAGGGTGGTAAGATTAAATATAAACTGTCAGATGAATCAACCTGCTTCATCTATTGATATCTTTATTGCACTCCTCCAATTATAAATCCTACTCACTTGATTCACAGGAGGCATCTCCCTAAGAAAAAATTTTATGAGTAAGACTAGTAGGGTTTGACTCTTTCTGTACACAAACTGCAGGAACTCTGGATAGTGATATTGGCTAAAAATTGCCCACTGTATCTTCAACTCCTTCACAAAGAGAGAGACACAAAACCAGAAGTTTCTGGGAGATGGAAAACACAGCAAAGCCTCAGTTAACACTGTTACAGATCTATGGTGTGGTCAAGGCAAGAAAGGCTTTTTCAAGTTTTTAATTTTGCTTTGATTTATATTGTGGTATATCCCCTCTGAGTAATCAGCCAAATGTATTCATTTGTTTTGCCAGTGAACACAGTTGGATGTGGCTGCACTCCAAAAAACAGAAGTAGCAAACTGCAGGGTATACAGGCTGCTTAGGTAGCGGCTGTTGGAGAATAAAGTGAGGAGAGTTTAGTTATTGGTCTCTTTCTCCATCTGTCGAGCTTCTCACCAGTGCTGAACTGACTCAGGCAGGTAATTTCAAATCAAACCATGGTCATGTGCCAATTTTTTTATCCTTGTCCTCCTTACTGCACAAGGAGGAGCCCAGCACAGCCAGTGTTGCACATTTCACTTTTCATGATGAATCTGGAAATCTTCCCAGATTATTTATGCAGAGCATCTTGCTCGCAGCCCCAAAGGAGGTAGCGAGCTCTGTACAGGCAGCTAGAGCAACTACAGTAACTGTTACCAAGTGAAATGCTGCTTTTGCTTCTGTCCCTCTCTTTCTGGAGTACAGCAGCATGTGAGCTTAAACCAAAAAGGGCACTGGTTGGTTATTTAGAAAATGCAAACTGAAAGCACCTGCTGAATCACTCTGATAAGCACAGCTTTGTTTATGTGGCAGGACTGAGCAATCTCTGAACAGAGAGTGAACCGCTGCCGTGCTTGCATACTGCAGACAGGAAGAGAGAGGGAGGCATAAGATTTTTCCAATTTAATTTTTCCTGCTTTAGCAAAACCTGGGTTAGATTCCAGAAAGATGCTGGTAGTTTTGTTGTGTGTAAGTGTGTGTTACAAAATAACAGAGGCCCAGAAAGAGAGGACAGGCAACTGCTGTCATGTTTCCTCCCCGGGATAATTTCTGCTCTCTGGGTTTATTGAAGAGGCAAGGTCTGGCCAGGACAGCTGCCTACCTTTGGTTATGCCAGTGGTACTGAAGCATGTCCCCCAGCCCTTCCTGTTTTCAGAGACTTATTTCACCTGAGCTTATGTCACCTGCATTCAGGTTTGAAACGCTGTTGAGTCTTTGAGGTGAACTTGGGTATCAGTCTTGTGCTTCATAAGTTTTTCTATGAATTTATTTGTTTTAATTTGAGCCAAGATACTTCACCTTGTTTTTAAGACTGAATGTAAAGGAAAATGTTCAATTATGGTAAAATGTTGGAGCTCTTTCAAAGGAAAGTTACACAGACTTGAGAGACAAGTGACTTCATAGAGAAGTGACCTATTTGTAAGGCTTGACAAAGTCTTCTGCCTTTCTTCAAGAATATGAACAAAAGTTTGCTAGTTTGCCCACATGATGTGTGATCACATGGTATTTTTATCATGGCATCCCACACCTTATAGACTGAAGGAAAGGCAGTATTCTGATAATAAGCAATCAAATAATATTTAGATATTTCCTTAATGCCAGGTATGTGTCCTCCTGCATTCTGTACTGTGTGTTGTTCCCTTGACAAGTGATTTATTAACTTCCTGAAGGCTTTTGCTTGGTTTTGTTGATAATGTTGCCCAAACATACTATAAACAATTCCTAATGATTCATCACAGAGATCCTCTTAGAGCACAGTGATACTGCTGTTTGCAGATGGATTGATGAGATGACAAAAAGCTTAGGAAAACAGTCTCCTCTGCATTCTAGAAAGCCAGGGTGAGGTAACTGTATACATTCAGGATACTTAGCATTACAAATATTTAATATGCTCAAGAAGAGCTCTTACTGTTGATTTTTAAGTACTTAGCTTTTCAACCTAAACCTACTTTTCATGAACGTTTGTGGTTAAAATGCAGTTTAAGTTTCGTCACATGTACCATTAGCAAAAGCAGTTATTTGCACCCTAGCAGCTGAAGTGATCCATGGTTTTAATTGTGTGTAGAGAGAAGGAAAAACAAGGGCAGCATTCTGGTTTTCAAAGAGTTTGTTCACAGCAATAGAACAATGTGTATTACAGCTCTGCTAGTAGAGCTGTCTTTGTGCTGTGGACTGGCGCTTTGCACAGAAAGCGTAGTGAGGGATAAGGGTGGATTTGTGCTCCCTGGGGAAACTGGTTTAGAGGAGCACTGCAACCTGGGCAGTCAGGGGACAGGCTTAATGCCTGCCTGGAGTTACAGCTGCCTTCATGATGTTGCCTCTGTGATCCCCCATCCTGGCACAGCTGGGACGCAGAGGACACAGCCACTCTAATTTCCAAGCCTGCTACAGCCTAGACAAGCAGGAACAGCAGCATGCTAACAAAACAAAAATATGTTGTGCACCAAAAACTTGTGAAGTAGCTGGGGGAAGCTAACAGTAGAGCCAGTAAGCATTGTACCCAGTGCTCTGTAAGATCGATTTCTTCCTCATTACTAGTGCCTCTTGCTTCTGCTGCTTGGCAGTCTGCTAGCCAAAAGCACCAAGATAATAAACAAAGATTTCTTTTTAAAGGGTTTTGTGACTCTGGAAGATGTGTCTCAAGTAGTTTCTTTTATTAAAACACTTACTTGTCAGTTAAATGTCAGCTATTCACTCCCAGTCACTTTTTTTTTGTTTTAGAAGGAGGAGTTTTTAAGGAATGTATCAATTAATCCAGGATTTTCTTCTCTTGAGCAGAATAATAACCTAGTATGGGCATGGGCTGGGGTTTGGATTCTGCTCCCACCTGTAAGGGATAGCTGGAGACTTTTACAGCTCAGGTTTTCTGGGTTTGGGAACAGTGTTAGCATGTTACTTCTGGAGCAGCATTTGTTGTGGGGGTTACTGAGAATGTTCCTAGAGTCTTCCAGTGCACATGATGTGAAGACTCTGGATGTCTAAAACAGATACTAACAAACCTGTTCTTTCTGTTTTATTGCAGGCCTTCCCACGAGCTCTCCAACAAATCCAACAAGTAAGAGCAATAGAAGAGGTTTCTCTATGCACACTGATGAAAAAGGCTGGTGTGGGGTGGGAGAAGGAAAGCCTGAGGAAAGGAAATATTCAGGGAGCAAGAAGGATCTAGGGGAATAATATACCTGAAACACAGTGCAGAGCAGCAAAAGAGTGATATTCCGCTTGTAGTGTTGAGTAATTTTGCAGTGATTTCAGCTCAATATCATGCTGGACTAGCAGATACTGAAAAGAAAAACAGGGTGGGACCACAGAAAAGATCAGGCCTGGCATATTATGTGATGCAATGGGAAGCTGTTATAAATAGAGTGTTTACCAAGGAGCTTGTTCTTGTTAGCGGCTCTTGTTCCTCGTCCTGTAGTGAGAAGCAGTAAGTCTCAAAGTAAGGCAAATTTCCTGTGCTAATGAACCTGTATTGTCCTATTTTCCTTTCTCTGGGCTTATCAGGAAACAGTCTCTTCTGTACTGGTCACTTCAGTTCTTGCTGCTGCTGCTGCTGCTGCCTGCAAAATCTTGGTCCTCCCGTTACCATGATGGTTGTATTTCTCCAATTCATTTTTATTCTGATCCCAGATTATTCCATAACTGGAAAATACCTTTCAGATCCAGAAAAACTAGACAGGAGGGACTGCCTTGTGAGAAACTGTAATGAAAGAAGTGGGGAAATGAGCTTGAGGTTTTAGTTCCTTACTCTGTTTTATTCAGGAATGTTTCTTTTCAATAGTTAAAATGCTAACCCATGGATTTTTCTTTCCTTCATTACTCACATCTTGGTCAATTAAAAGATAACCAGGGGGGAAAAAAGCCCAAAACCAGTGGATTTTATTTCTCAGTTTTTCTCCTGAGGAGAGGCCCACATCTCCTGTACAAATGCAGGGATATGCATTCCTCTTTTTCAGTGCAGTTTGTTTCTGTTGACATTTCCAGTCAGTATCCAGGGTAACTCATTGCTGTGATAATTGCCTGCTTGCTGTGTATATCATGTAGTATACTAGATAAGGTAGCAAAAAGGCAGTAGTATTTCCTTGGGAAGTCTGAAGCAATCACATGGAATTAAGAATGCATAGGAATTATTTTAGTCACTTGATGAGGGCTCAGTTTCCACCCTAACATTATCACCCCTTAGCAGACAGGCACCAAGGGAAAGAGAAATTCTGCTTTAAAGAAACAGTGATTTTTCAGAGATAAAGTCTTGGACAATGATTGTTTCCTGCACTATAGCATCAGAGTGTCTCAGCTATGACTGTATTGTTTAGGTACCACACAAGCACATAGTGATTATTTTCCCCCAAGAGGCTTCTGTCCGTGTCCAGATAAATGAAGGTAGAAGGGTGGAGAAGGGGGAAAGAAAACAACCACCAAAACATTTTTTAACAATGGGCATGAGTTTAAAATCAGTTTTTCAAGGAAGAGGAAGTCCTACATGGTTGGGACAAGCAAACTTTATTTGTTACTTTAACTCCATGGATTAGAGTTACAAGTACTGCCTACATAAAAGTTTCTGTAAAAATACGGGCATGTCTTTCAGAGACTTAGTATAACAAAATTTTATTCTAGACCTCAAAATGACCATAGGATATTGGTTTTATCGACTTAATTAATTTCATAGCTTCCACCCTACAATTTCAGCTCTCTTCTGTTCTTGGCAAGAGAAACCATACAATCTTACAGGTGTGGATTGTGAGTAGGTACCTGACCAACAAAACCTCAGTGGCTGCCACCAGGTTCTTGCTACTTATATATGAGGCTATAACCTCTGCTAGGACCCTTTTTTAACAGATCACCTTCCCCAGACACCTTTGGCCTTTGGTTGAGACCCACTTCTGATATTTAGCCAGGCAATGGAAATACTTGACCTTGCATCACATCTGTCCAGCTGCTTAGCAGCTTCAGTGGCAGTGAGCACTTGTCTACTCCAGCCTCCATCCAATATGGAATGCAATTCCACTTGCTATATAATGTACCTACAGAAATGCCAATTTTTGCATTTTCTGTTTTCTCTCTGGAAGTTCAGTAATTTTTCATGGGCTGTATGCAGCAAGGTAATAAATATTTTGCGTTGTTGATACCTGACTCAAATTCAGATTAGCACCTGAAAGTAGAAATGCATTCCTTTAAACCCAGCCTTAAAATGTTTCCCAGAGGCTCACAACATTGCTCTCTCCAAATGGGGCAAGAGAGCTGGCACATTCCTCTACAACAATACTCAAGAAACTTGCTATCGACTATTACTGCACCTCTTCAGACTTCTTCATCTACTATTGGCACTTTTTTTTTCTAATTAGCAGTGAAATATTTTGATCTTTCTTCTCTTAGAGACTAGTCTAATTTTCACCCTTTTTCTTGTTTACTTACAGTAAATTCACACTTATAAGGCGCACCGAGGTATAAGGCGCACTTTTTTTTTTTTAAAGAATCTGTATGCAGCAAAGTAACAAATTAGTAACAGAATACTGTCAGATGCTCAATTTGCAATTTGCACAGAACAAGGTAGCCTTTAAACACAGCCCCAGGTGCCCCCGCCCTGCTGAGTGCCCCGGCCTCGCTCCTGGCCCTGCGGTCCCCAGCCCCGCGGCTCTACCTGTGGCACTGCAGCCCCCTGGTCCCAGTGGCCCCAGGGCTCCAGCTCCGCAGCTCTGCCCCCAGCCCGCGGCCCCGTGGCCCTGGTCCTGCCCCCAGCCTGCGACACAGCAGCCCCTGGAGCCCCCCGATCCCCACGGCCCCTGGGGTCCCACAGCCCTGGCTCTGCCCCTGGCCTGCGGCACCACAGCCCCTTGGCCCCCGTGACCCCTCAGCCCTGGTCTTGCCCCTGACCCCCCCCCGGGGCTGCCGCAGGGGCTGGCCCCAGCCCTACTTGGGGCTGTGTGGGCTTTGCTCGGCTCAGGGCTGCTGCCGTCTTGCACTTCTGGGTTGGCAACTTTCTGAACTTTGTCCATATATAAGGTGCACCAGCCTATAAGGTGCACTTCTGGGTTTGGGTCAAAACTTCAGTCAAAAATGTGCACCTTATACGCGTGAAATTACTGTACCTATTAAAAATTCTCTTTTAATGCTGAACAGTGCCATAATCTTCTAAAAGTGAAAAAGTTTGTAGGTCGTGACCAGTAAGTGGACAATCAGAGGATCCTAGGGAAATCTACACCCATACAAACTGTGTGTGTCTTTAGGCCATGCTAGAGAAACTTTTTCACCCCCTTGCCAAATTATCCAAGTATTATTGAGAAGAAATGCACATGTGAAGCACCAAGTGAAGCTCCAGCACTGGGGA
>VRYO01002779.1:3232-29824 GCA_009812075.1 Sialia sialis | reverse complement strand
CGGCTTATTTATGGACAAATTCCGTGGTCTTCCCGGCTACCCAGAAGTGTGGCTCATAACTAGGTGCGGCTTATGAGTGTGAAATTGCTGTAATTTTTCAGTGGGAGTTGTTTAGGAAATTCTGGCAATACATGTTTACCTGAAAGGCACTATTTCTTTTGCAGAGCCAGCTTCTGAAAGTCCTAAAAGCAGTTCTGGAAACCAGACAGGGAGTGATATCAGCTATTCTAGTGAGTATTCTTACTTAATTGTCTGGCTTTTCAGTTTTCAGTTATCAATTTTACTTTTGATGAGTGATTGGAATAGCAGATAAATTAAATTGGCAGTTTTATTTCTAGACTTACCAGACTTAGCCCCTATTACAAACCACATTTTAGTGCTGGTTATAAAACTCCTCTCAAAGAGCAACAGAGCTCAAAAAGTTGACGCCGTTCTCCCCGAAGAGCAGCACAATTATTCCCAAGGACTGATTCTAAGTGGTAAAATTGAATAAAACAAACAAAAAAAACCAACCCCCCAAAAATGTCATCCCCTGTTAGATAAGACACAAGGGAACATATGAAAAAGTTGCTCATATACATGTTGTACATATCATATGAATGTATTTCTGTGACTGTATGATATGAATATATTATTCATATTGTCATGGGAGAGAAGGTCTAGGAGGCAGTCTTTTGCAGATTCTTTAAGCACTTGATGTTTGCATGATGCATGCTACTTAATCTTTCATTTTAATATTATGCATCTCTGGGGCAAGAGTGTTGCTGCAGCTTTGCTATTTTCAACCCAGAGTGCCGACTAAGCAAAATATGTTTGAAGTTTTCCCACTGTAAACTGTCTCCCTCTAGTTCCATAGATGCACAGATACATCTGTATGAATATTAAATATTAATTGCATCAAGAGCCCTTGAGTGCAGCCCTCCCCCTGACACAGGGCTTAGGCCAGCAGGCAAGAGGGTGCCTGCTGAATTTGAATGTGGCTGGCTGCTGCCAGAGAAATTACAAAAAGGGAAAAGCTGGGCTTATATATTTCCCAGGGAAAACTTCTCTTCATTACATAATTCTTTCCTTTTTTTTTGCTTCTTGGCTGGGAAACACCTGTCAGGAAATGGCAGATGGTGGGAAATAATAAAAGGAAAGAAGTGTCCTCATTTTAAAAGAAGATCTTGCATTTTCTATCCCTGATTGTAAGTGCTGTGGGGAATGTTACTGAATTATGTCATTCCTTGGTGTCTTTCTGGGTGCACAATGTTAAAAGAAAAATAATCACTCCAGCTGAATTTCAGACAGGTCTTTTTTCTTTTTTTTTCTCCCAAAAAAGAGGAAAACATAAATTACATCTCTAAAAAATTTATTTCTAGAACATGACTTTCTCACAAAACCTTTTGAGACCATCAACACTGGGGTTGAATGATGGGTGTTTTCATCAAAATTATGGTGGGCCCAGTGGAGCAGGTGCTGTAACCTTGTTCTTTTACTGAAAATGGGTGAAACCAGTTCCACAGGGGCAGCATAAGTGTCAGGGAAGGGGTAAGGGTGGAAGAAGGAAGAAGCCTAAGTCTTTTCTCCACAAAGCATCCAAGCTTGAGGCTCAGTGGTTGCAGGAAGAATAACAGGTGCCATAGGTTACCCTTCCCAAAGAAATGTTTAATCTTTGGTGACGTGGAGCTGGAGGTGCCTCTTACCTTAGTGTGTGTGCAAGTACCTATAGACAGAGGCAATGTAAGTCAAAGGCAGCAGCCAAAATTATGTTCTCCCTCTTTTGCAGATATTATCTTGCCCGTTGTCATCACCCTGATAGTCATTACCCTCTCTGTCTTCTCACTGGTGGCTTTGTACAAAATGTGCCAGAAGAAAACTCCAGGTATTTGCTTTGCTTTCTCTGCAGAGGGGGAAATAAATGTGCTTTTTATTATTAAAATATCTTTTTTGGATTACCTTAACCATCACTGTTGAAGTGGTCTGATGGGAAAGCTTTTTGTATTTTGTGTTTTGCGTAAAGTGGGAAACTAACACTTTATTTTCAAAATCAGTAGGAAGACCAGAGTGAGCAAAAATTATTTTTGGAGAGTATAGAACGCTGTAAAGCTTTTTGTTCATGCTTTTGCAGCTACAAAGAGCTAACAAACACCTGTGTTTACACAATCAATCAGATAGAAATAGTGAAAACTAAATTTGAAGATATTCAGCAAAATCACTTTATCTATTTTATCTTTCTTCTAGATACAGGCAAAGAAATATCAGTGTTTTCTTTTGGGATATACCTGATCCATACCCACACACATGTGCACATGATGTATCAGTAAAATTTTCCAGTTACAGTATAATATGCATAGAGCATAATCCCTGAGCAAACAGTATTTTCAGAAATAGTCATTTTGACAGAGCAGCTAAAGTCAGTATCTGTTTTTCTGCTGTCCATTAAATACTTATGATAATGGATTATAGTTCCATCAAAGTCCATTTGCCAAATGTTTCAGGGCTGCCCAAGTAGGCCACAGGTAAGTGTAAATTTCCATTAAGTGAAAACCCAGATCTGAATCCAGGCTCTGGTTTTTCTGTCCCTGTGAGCTGGCATGAATTAGGAGACCTGTGCAGAACTGTGAAATCACCAGGCCTTGGAAATACAAAATCACAACAGGGTGTTGAAGCTGTAAACCAAGACAAAAACAGTGTGTCACAAGCAATTTAACCAATGACATGGTAAAACAGACCCAGGTAAACAGAGGAAGGTGTGCTCCTCACTTGGGAAATTACTGAATATTCAGAGTCAAGTGATAAAGACATGAGGTGAAGAACATTTCTTTCCCAGCCTCCCCTATGCACAAATGTCATCAGGCATTGCATTAGCAAATTTATTTGGAAGCTAGAGATCTGTAGTGCTTCCTGTAGGATTTGCCCAGATCTATCCCGTGCACTTCCCCTGTGCTTGGTGCCATGGAGTTGGCTCTGTGTCTCTGATGTAACCCCCTGGCCCCTTCCATCTGCCCACAGTGCACATAAGCATAAAATAAATACATTCAGCTTATGATTCATTTTGGAGACAAACCTGTTCTTCATTGATGGGGATGACAAACTGTCTTATCAGATGCCATGCCAGGCTGTAGCCCCAGGGGTTACAGTCTCAGTCTCTTATTCCCTCAGTCCCCTTACTCTGTATCTTTTAGCTCAGTTGTTGTGTACTTGAGAGCCATCACATGCTCACATCTTCTATGCCAGCTACCCAGGGATTTGGGAGCTGCAGGGAAAAACCTGCTTCTGTTGTGCTCTTGGACAAGTCAAATGTCATTCTCCCTGGTTTCCAGAAGTGTTAGCAGAAGCAACATCAGTTCACTTCCACAGATGACTAGAAAAATAACAATTACTATTCAAGCTGTTTGACTGTGCTTATGAACTTAATGCAATACTGCAAAATTGCAACTGAGCCTTCTGCCAGCAGCTGCAATAGCCATGTCGAAATGTTTGGGGTTTGAATTCTAGCAATCAAAATCAAATTAACTTTTTTTCTTCTTCCAGAGAGACAAGAGAATGGTGCTGAACAGTAGGTTGAATCCTTTTCTTTGCTTTCAGATCTATCACAGGGCACTTGTAAATGTGGCAGATTTTGCTAGGATTTTCTTTGATCTTTCTCTGTTTAAATATAGTAATCAGTTGCCACCCCAAAAGAGAAATATCCTCTTGAAAGTGCTGCACTTGCAGTTATTGTAGACCTGTATGCATGATAAGTAGCTGTTTCAGCATGGATAGAAATGTGGTGACTCTCAACTGTTTTGCAGTTGAGCCTTTTGGAAGGGATAAACGTCTTATGCTCTGCCACAGGTCTCATTGCCTCGTCTTTTATATATGTACATTTTTTATTTTTTCACTTTTTGCCCCATTTATCCCTGTCTTTTACTCCTGCATCTTTTCCCACCCCCCTTATTGTGTTTATATTTTCTCTCTTTTCAATGTGTTTCCTTTTTTATTCTGGATTATTTACATGTGTATTTCTCGTGTTCCCCATTATATCATGTTCCTCTGCTCCATCTTGTTTCCACTAGACCGTTTGCATAGGCTCAGTTGAAATAGTAGTGTCATAAGGAGTGTGAGGAGAGGGAAACTGAGAAAGAGCCATTGGAAGATACAAACTAAAGATTATTGGGCCTGGCAGTGGCCACTAAACCAACATTTAGGCTGCCGATTTACTTGGCAGCCCTGACTCCCTGGACATCTGAAGTGGTCCTTCTTTGCAATTCAACATGTCTAAAAGACTTGCATTGACAGAAAAAATATTATTCCTTTTCCTCCAGATGCACCTCTTCTGTCAAATCCTAGATTAAACCTGGAATTATGGAACTTTATTGATTACATATTTTAAGAGAAAAGTATTTTAAGAGATGTTGGTATATAGTATTTTCTGCCACCTGACCCCATGCAAATCCCATTTTAAGCTTGCCAGTTTAGACTGGAGTACATTCTGCCTCCTCACTCAGGACCAAAATCTAAGAGTTTTGGTTGGATGACCAGTATGTGTGCTGACTGCTTAAATGTTTTCTGATTTCAACAGAGCCCAGTCAGATAAAGAAGGAGTTAAACTTCTTTCTGTGAAGACAACTTCTCCTGAGACTGGTGAGTGTTTGCTTTGTGGGTATGTCTATTTACCTGTCTGAGCTCAGAGAAGAGCAATTTTTTGGATGTCATTCCAGTAGCAAACCTGTCTTCAGTTCATGTCAGGTCAAAGTTACTGCAAACAATTCTACAGAGCAAATCCCCAGACTGGGATCCTGTAGAGCTACAGTTCAGCTGTACTGTGTGTGCTGTCAGTATTTGGAGTGAGAAGTATGACTGGTTTAGGAAAATATTTTATTTAAATCATTGATGGTAAGCAATCTAGCTAGGGATGTTCAGGATAACAGTGATCATGGTGTTTATCGGATGGATCTGATTGTAGAAGGAAGTTTGAAGACTGGTGATATCAGAATCACAGAATATTCTGAATTGGAAAGGACACTCAGGTGAACTTAAGTGAATGGCCCATGTGAAGATCCAACCCAGAGCCTTGGTGTTATTACTACTATGCTCCAACCGAGCTAATATCCCAGGGATCAAAAGGTTTGTGGGTCAGTGCTGTATGTAATCAGGCTTCTGTTGGAGTTGGTGTCAGCAGTGTTCAGTCAGCCCTTTGCAAATCCCTCTGTCCTGTGCTTCAGGGTCTTACAAAATCTGTGGTAATAAATCCTAAAGGAACAAAGATTACTGATAACATGCACAAAAGAAAGAAAAGAATCTCAAAGCAAAGAGATGGATGCAGTTATAGGTTGTGCAAAAAAATGGAGGGGCACAAAATAAGACTGAGGCAGAACAGAATTCTGACTAATCAATCGAAACCCCTAAATTTCTCACAGTAGAGCTAGTCGTGGTGAAACTTCACACCTTTACCCAATGCTTTCTCAGTCATGTAGGTCCCACCTCATCTGCAAAAGTCCTTCCAGAAAAATCTCTTACTTTCTGTTTTTTAGCCACAATACTCTTTTTTTGTTTTTAAGCTCTTATGCCCTCTCTTTTTCCTATGGACATTTCTGAGGCTGACCAATAGCTGCTCTCTCCTTTTGTCCAAATCCTTGGGAAGTCCTCTGAGATACAGCACTCGATCTGAACGATCCTTTCCTTGCTGCAGATGCACAGTTTGGGCTCTCTAGCCTTCTCTGCAACTTCCTGAAGCTTCCTAAAGACCCACAGGGCATCTCTGGCAGCCCTTGCTGAAAACCAGAGTCCTGCAAGGTCCCCATGGCCTCTTGACACGGAGCTAAAGGGGGACAGGAAGGGTCTGCTCCATCACAGGACATATAATTCTGTCCCACTGCTGCTGGGTAAAGGCAAACTACACTTTGGCACTTTAGAGACTGCACTTCAGAATTTTATGATTTTGGATCTTTTTGTTTAAAGAGTATGTATTTGGGAATGAACTTCTGGATTTATTTTGAATATGGAGTTGAGTGAATGTTTCCTTAAAATTGTACTATTTTTTGAAAGCTGAATGAAGTTATAAACTAATTAATGGAATTTTTTTCATTGATTTTGCCCTCATGCCATTTCAAAACCAAAGTGACTTCACTGACAGTAGCAGAACTGTTTGTGGTTTACAGAAGTGTGTATGGGAAAAGACACAGGCTCACTTTTTTTTTCCCCCACAAGATGAGCTCTGTTGCCTGTTAAATAGCTACTGGGTCAGCAAATATCTGAGCATCTTCCACCCAGATAAACTTTTTTACTGAACTATGATCTATTCATGCTATAATTAGAAGGTTTGAGTCATAACCACTTAGAAGACAAAATTCTTGCCCTCTTCTCATTAATGCAATTCATATTTAAACCAGATGCCATTTTCTCTTGAATTCTCACATCGTTATGTGTTTCAAAATTAAACATGCTTTTACAGAAATTGAAGTCCTGCTTTTGCCTAGGCTTTTAGAGTCACTTCTTAAATTTAAAGCGCTGTGGCAGAGGAGTCTGTTTCTTCCAGAAATATTTGTCACTTATACAGGTATTTTAAATATGTTAGGATGTCTCCCCATTTGAATCAGATTTACTTGCTTTATTAAAAGCTCAAGCATAAAGGGAAATGTTTCTCATGGTATAGGCACAAAAACTGCCTGACTCATGGGCCTTCTCAAACTACTGACAAAAATTGCCCTGCATAAAACTTCTTTACAAGTGTTCTTCTTTTTCCTTGGTCCAGCTATTTAGAAAGTGTATCTTGTGGCTGTCTCTGCACTTACTAACAAAACTACAAAAAGTTGTGAGTAGGAAGACTGAAATTAGAAAGATCTAAAGAGCAGCCTTAACTTCACAGGCAGAGTTACATCATCCTCTCGCTATCAATAGGCAGCTCTCCCTTAGGTCAAGCATATCTACAGTGAAGTTCTGCTTTGATATGTATTCAAATTTAGCTTAATTAGAACTAGATATTCTATTTTATTTTTTCATGTTTGCTTTTAATTCCAAACAGAAGACTTTGAGATTGTAAAATTTTGTAAAATACATGCAGGACAAATAAGGACCTACAAACTGTTCAAGCAAGCAACCTAGAAAGACCCTGTGTCAGTGTTGTGCATAGATCTTGATCAAAGGTTATGGTGAGTTTAATCTTGCCTTCTTTTATCTGTCTAAAAACTATGCCAGCTGCACATAGTTGAGAGATATGTAAGTGTCCAGAGGGCTGTTTATCCCATCTGCCCTGGACATCTATCTTGAGCTGGAATGGGCTAACCTGTGGCAGTCCATTGACTCCTGAAAGATCCTATTTTAGGACTTCTAAAGTTAGGTTGTGAATTTGAAATGAAAGAAAAAGGAAAGACTCCTTTTTTCAGAGGCACGGCTGAATTAAATTTAATCAAGAATATTATTTCAAATGCCTACAATTAATGTGAAAGAATACAGGAAAAGAATAATTTTCAATTAAGCCTGGACTAAAGTAATGTTTTTTAATGGAGTAGTATCATCAGGAACACAAGGTAAAATGGAGCTTTAATATTGTCATTTTCTATAACTCTTCTTAGAAAGATGGAATTGCTAATGGCTTTGAGCTGTAAGGCACAACTGGTGTAGAATGGATGTAAAATATAAAAACAGAGAAAACGAAACTAGAATCAATAATTTTTTCATGCATATTTGTCAGTGAACTGCAACACTAGATGCAAGATAAGTGCCTGTTCTTGCATTTACTTGAAAACTCAGCTTGGATAAAAATTGTCTCAAAAGTTTTACACTAGTGTACAAATGCAGGACTTATGGCAGCCATTTCATGTTGACAGTACAGGCAAATTTAGGGTAGCTCTCCCTAGGGAGAATAAATGGTCTTTTACAATACAGCGTTCTAGAAAATCTACCAGCAAAATTATTAATTTGAGATTCAACATAGCCCACAGAACTGCACACTTAGCTTGTCAGTGATAGTTATATTTCCTGAGAATATAAGATGAATGATTTTAATTGATGACTAAGAGATCAATACCATCAGCCATGAGGTTTAAAGTATTGCCTGTCTTGAAAACAGGCCTAACTTCTTCTGTAAGGGTTCTTGTGAATTACACTGAAAAACAGCAAAGGTATTGATCACCTTTTTAGGACTCATGAAAAATGTTGAGGGATGAAAATTTCTCAGTTACAGGAAGACTGATGAATAGAAATTTGGATAAAGCTACTCCATACAGGTGTATGATGTCTGACAGAAGCATTGATACCTGAGTAATGACTTCAGCATTTTCTTTTATGGCCCTTGCCTGGAATAACTATTCTAGAGCAGGTAAAACATATGAAAGGCCTTTTAAGTAGAAGCATACCAGTTAGATATCTAATGGAAAGTCTCATAGGGATGTGCAGGTGACATAATATTTCAGACATGTTAGGTATAATCCTGGCACCTAAGCACAAGCTGATCCAATAAAGCATGACTTATAACCAGACTGAGCTGTTTTGAGTTGAAAGGATAGGATATGACTTACTTGGCTTGTAGAGACATTGCCTGTTCTGCACTGAATTTGCTGAAAGGGTGTTAAATGTGTCAGAGCTGTGGTAGATCAGATTTTGATGAGGCACCTGAAATGGAAGGTGGCTGGAGAAGGATTTGTGGCACGTGTCTGCATTACTGCTTCCCAAGATACCCATTGTGGACAAAAAAAATGAAAATTCAAGTGATGTTATGCAACAGAAATGGGAAAAATGTATCAGGAAAAGATGGATATTTGGGAGACACCTAACTTGTTCCATTGGTAACCCCTTATTTAACTGGAGAAGGAGATCAGTTAATACCTAGAGGTGCTCTCTGATGGCAGTGCAGTGCAAAGATAGCATGAACCAAGGAAGCAGGATAACTTTCATTCTCCATATGCTCCACATCTCTTCCAAAAACTGCTGCTGTTCAACAGTAATGATGGCCTTAGAGCTGTTATCTGCTGCTTTAGCTAAATGTACCTCAAGACAACCCACAGCAGTTCTAGGGTTTGCACATGGAAAATCCTGCAGTGTTCTGAAACAGTGTGGTCAGATGACAGTGTCTTCGTCACTGCTTCCCACAACCCTCCAAGTCCTGAGACTGTTTTGCCTCACTCATCAAACCATAGATGTGGTTTTGGTACAACAGGACAAATCAGGAGCTGGTGCAGACTTTGTTTCCTGTTATGCTGAGTACATCTGAGCATGGGCCGTGGCATTTAAGAAGGTAAGAAATCTTTGGGTTTACCCAGCTCAGGGAAATTTACCCCTGCAAGGGGGCATCACTCCTTAGTGGGCCATGAGGTTTCTTAACATACATTGAGACTTTGGCCTCTTTCTCACTATGTCTAGGATCTATATGGTTGTCTCTAGGAGCAGGTGAAGAATCTGAGTCACTCTGTCAAAGGAAATTCCCTTCTCTCTCCCACTTCCTTGCAAGATAAGAGTGTAGGTCAGTGAAGAGCAGTCTGCTGGCATGTTGCATGTTTGGGAGTGGTAAGAGTGGGTGCTCCTGCTAATGTAGGACATGATATTGATTTTTTTTGTTTCCTAGTCTGAGGTGTAGTTTCAAGGTCTTATGTTTTTTCCCCTGCACAAACACCTAGAAGCTGCTTTATAGAAAAGGGTCCCCTTGCAACAGAGAAAGATATCAAGTACCTTCTTCCCTCTCCTTTTCTTTCTCATTTGCTGATAGTCTATTCTTTAACCTTGTATTGGATTATAGCCTGAAGTTATGTTTCTTTCTTGACAAGAATTGTAGAATTAACTTTCTTAGCTTGTGGTTTGGCTCTGTTTGTGTTTACTCACACCACAAAGTTCTGACTGCGCACACTTCCAGCTGAAACTTTTGGACAAAACTGTTGTCAAAAACATAGCCAAACTGTAGTCAAAATAGCATATGTTTCCTTCTGTATTTCTAATTTGGTTTGAGAGCTGTGCATATATTCAGGGTTTTTATAAGCAGTCTCTTACATTCAGCCTGCTAAGGATCAGGTGATGTTTTCCCCTGTGAAGCATTTGCTGACTTTCCAGCCTGCAGTTTTCTGAGATGCTCCTCCTGGGGGAGCTGCCTCCTGCCCTTTGCTGCCCATTCAGCAGCAATTGCTTTCCTGTCCTTCACCTGAACGTTTCCACACACCCTCTCTCTGCCACGGTGGATTGTTCAGAACTTTCTGGCATGCTGGAAGTGGTGAGGAGCAGTTTGCAGGAAAATTGTGAAGTGTAAGGCAGGGGAGCTGCAGCACATTGCAGGTGCTGAACCCACTGGCCCATACCAAAGCCAGCCACTCTTTCCCAATTAATGCTGTTCTCCATCATCTTTCTTTCATTTCAATGTGGTAAAAATAAGCATTTTGATTCCTGTGTCTGCAGAGGTAGTTTTATACTTTAATAAAAGATATGCTTCTGCAATCAGATTTTATGAAAAGCTTTCTTTAATTCTTTGCTCCAAATCTGATTGCCACTTAAAAGCAATTTCTCAGCAGCAGATATTACAGTGAAATAACAGCACAACTAATTTTTTCTTACAATGTAATCTGAGATGCAGTACAACCTATTGTTTATGTGAAAGACTTTTTATATTCTTTTTCTTCCAGCTTTCCCAGTAATGTCAGAGGGCTTTAGCCAGGTCAGAGTTTCTGCACTCATAGCACTCGGTCTGTACTCTCTTTTATGTCATGATGTGCTGCACTGTATATGTATTCTGAATAATATACTCAGATTCTTAATGAAATGTGGAGGGGCAGGAGTAGAGGGAAAATTGCAGTGAGATTGATACAATATCCTTCCACTCCGGTGAGATAAAGAAATGTTTGTTTCAGAGCTTCAAAACTGATCTTATTGCAATCTGTAATTTCAGCTGATTGTACCCATTACTTATTCATATACACTGGCATCAGAATGCAACATTTTTGGTTGGAAATGAGAATATTTTTAAGTGAAAAATCAAAATAAATACTTCACCAGTGAAATTTTAATTATGAACATCCAGGAGCATCTCCTAACACAATTAGGAGCACCTTCACTGCAGCACTATTTATTGTCTGGTTATCTTTCAGCTTGAAAAAGCCCTCAAGTAGCTGTGCATCAAGTTTTCTTTCCATGCACTTAAAACAAATATGGTGAAGGATGAGGATTTATGAGTATGCTTTTTTTTCCCTGTACATCTTCCTTGTCTTTATCCTTTTGAACCATAACCATGTTTTAGAGGAGGAAGGGTGCCAGATCAGGCCAGTGCCTACACTGCCAGTTTCTCTGGGTGGATCAGTGACCAAGGCTCTGGAAGAAGTGTTCAGAGAGTGCCCTGTGGAGGCTGTGTGTATGAAGGACCACTGCTGTATTGTGTAAGTTAGAGCACCATCTTCCTTAGCATTGAGGCTAAGAAACCATGAGCTGAGCCAGCTGTACCTGCTGGGATCCTGAATCTCTGTAGCCTCAAATCCAGTCACAGAGGATTTGTTAGAGGGTGGATCACACAAGGTGAAAGGAATGTGACAAACAGGAAAGGAGTCCAATAACGTGTCCTACACCATGGTCTTCCAGCAGCCTGTGGCTTGGAGACATCCTTAATCAGGCTTTTTATCCTTGGTGTTTCATACTTTTCAGTGGCTTTTAATTCCACAAATTTGTCTTGTTTGCTGTGGTATCTGCAGCAATAACCCTGACAATTTAACTACAGATCTGTCTGCTATATGACAGTAATAGTTGGAGACTTCATGATGCCTTTGTTTTTTCAATCAAATTTCAGACAAAAATCAACAAACAGGTGCAACACTGGAGGAAGAGAGGGAGCGTAAAGGCATGTCAACTAAAACTTCCATGTCTGTATCTGATTTAATTTCCCAAATACTCTGCCTAAGGCCTCTTTCTCAAACTGTGCATAATTTCTTTCAGTTTTTGTAGAAGTGCGTGATATATATGAGGTTGGCTTCTCACTGCCCTCTGCCAATCTATCTGAGCCTACAATTCCTCCTCCATCAGGAGAGGTGTCACATGGCAGGACCACAGGTAAAGGGAGTCATGTTGCATTTGCAGCTGTGCAGTTGGTAGCACTTTAACTGCAACAAATACTTTCTTCCAGATGCCTTAATTTCCCATTTTTCTGAGACTCACTTACTTTTCAAGGTAGACAAATGTACAATGAATTTTCAACCCATTTTCAGAAAGTTATTGCCATAACAGCCATCAAATTGGATCAATACCTTATGCAAGATAATACCTACATAGTGACAAGCTGATGGTTGAAGTTTCTCCTGATACCTTCCATCTCCTGATGCATAACCCTAGAGTTTGTATGTCATCCTTCTCTAAATGCACAATCCAGAGTAAATAAAATCCCAATTTTTCACTGATGATGTTGTGCCGCTATTTTGCTCGTTGGTATATTTTGTGGAGCTATACCCTTTCTCTTTCAAGGATGGCCTCAGGTTGCGCCAAGGTTGTTTAGACTGGATATTAGGGAAAATTTCTTCACAAAAAGGGTTGTTAAGCATGGGAACAGCCTTTCTAGGGCAGTGGTAGAGTCATAATTACTGGAAGCGTTCAAAAAACTTGTGGATGGGGCACTTGAGGACATGGTTTAGTGGTGAACATGGAGATGTTGCTGGGCTGACAGTTAGACTTGATGATCTTAAACAATGGGTATTTTCCATACTCAATAGTTCTATGATCCTGTGACAGCCTTCAAAGGATCCAGGTAATGCATCTGGACTGGTTGAGCGCGTCCATTGCATCCTTTAGTTTCTCAGTCAGCAAAAATTCAGTGTGAAATAATTTATTCAGTCTATTAAAATGCCATCTGTTCTGACAAACTACTGAGCACAAGTATTTGTTTTTCATTTCCCTTATGGGAAGAAAGGTTTAGTCCATTTGTTTTGGTGGGTGAAGGTTTTTGGACAAGTTTGGGGTATTTTCAGTCTTGGAACCTATTTGTGTCAGTTAAGGCAATTTTGAGATCAATATAAATGTCTTATTACTTGCAGCTAACCTGGATGTTCTTCTTGGTTTGCCCTTTGAGTTGCAATTGTGTGTTTAGCAGAATATCAAACTGCTGTACCATTGAACTCCAAAATTGATCTTGACACCTCTCTGTGCAGGCTCCAAGTGTACTGCAGCCCTGTATCTAAACCTATCCACTACCCTTTTATCTCTTGAACAGAGAGCATTGTGACCACTTCTTCTACAGTGTACAATCATTGTCTCTTCATCACTGAATTGTTGGCTGCCACTAATGATACAGACCTTACAATGAGACCTTACAATGCAAGTATCTTCAGGCACATTTGCTGTCACGGAGTAGCCACGACTTGCTTTTGTTTCACAAGGCTTGCACGCTCCTGCCCTCTTGGAAGCGCAGCAGGGAAGTAACGTGTAAGATCCCTGCCTGCATCCATCCCTCACCAGACACTGATACAGTCCAGGCAATAGCTGAGGGCAGCTCAGGGTTCCAGGGTTAAAGGGTATAGCACCAGGAAATCTGGATAAGGGCGTGAGTGCCTGTGTGCTGCAGTCTCAGGGTCTGCAGAAGAGCAGAGTCACCCCTCTGGGCTGGCCACCACCACTGTGGGCAGGTAACTGCCAAGCACCATGCCTTCTGCTGCTCACCCACTCCGTGCTCTGATCCATGGTCTGTTGACACAAATGGGATGTTCTCCTGGGAGCTACATTACTCTGGAGCCTGCCTTTAGATGTGTTATTTTCCTGGGGTGCTTCCATGTAAATCTATCTGCAAAACAACCAGTTGAGAGTGGAACTGATAACAAAGTACTGATATTTATTACTACTATCGAATATTATCTTCAGCATGGCAATATATTTCAAAATTAATTTCTGCAGCACCTTCTTTTTTAAACAGTTTTGCCAATTTCTCTCTTCTGCCCCCTAGTCAATCTTCAATTTTTGTATATTAAACAAGGAAAGTAGAAACATGCAGAAAGAAAAATAAAAATAAACTGAAAAAGAAATTAGAGTTATTGATAATTTCATTCCTTTGCTAGTATAAAACTGTTCAATATTTGAACTGGTTCACTTTATTTTTAGCTTTTCAGTACAAGATTTTTATCCAACTGAAATATTTCACCTACCAAAAATATGTCTTGTTAAGATGTTCCAGTTTTTTCCTAGTAGAAACTTGTGCTTTCCTTCGCTCTACCTGAAACTTGACATGGTAAGAGCTTCTGAAACCCTATCTTAGCAACACTTCAAAATTATTTTACAATACTTATTTTTCCACAATTGAAAACTTGGGAAGTGAACACCTTTCCAGCACACTATTGTTGAAACAGTTTTTAGCAGATACCAAGTCTTCTGCTCATCTCCAAAAAGTGCACTAAATTAAAGAGCCTTTTTCTGCTGTCAAGAAAAGCTGTCTGAAAACTATTGATAAGTCTTTTCCATTCTCTTCAGGAGTGCAACTATTTAATTTGGCTGCTAATTATTTAAATGCCTAATCAGTGAATTTTTTATAATCCTAATTTGTATTACAGTTTGCAACCCTAGGCCATTGATCATTTGTAGCTTTTTAATACATATTCACTTCTCCTGGAATGTTATACATCACTCCCTTGCCTCTCATGTGGGCATGAGGAATTAAAATTGTCTCCTGCAGGTGAGCGGGGAGGCGCTATTTGGGCTTTCCTGCCCTCATGCCTGTTTCCATGCGGCTCTGGATTCTCCAGGGAAGGAATATTGAGAAATGTGTGAAGTTCTTAAATGTTCATCCTTCTGCTTTGGAGGAACTGAGCTGATGTTGGTGTTACTGGCAAAAATTAATTTGATAGTTCTATCTTCTTATTTTTATAATTCAATGTTCTAATCATAGAATTAATTAAAGTCTTATTCCTCTTCAACCCCCATGAGAACTGCCTTGGAAAATATTTTGTGGTAGTAACTCATCATTTATGAGCAAATCACAGGGGAAATAATCTATAAAACAGGAAGAGTGGTAAAAAAGTATTGTGTGGACAGTTTTTGCTGTTTAGTAAATCTGACAAGGAGACTAGCTAGTTTGTACCCTGGTCAGTGATGTGTTTCTGCTAGACTCACTTCCATGTTTATCTGTCTTTCCATGTTTATCTGATGCAAATGTATTTTCTGTTTCTTAGGAGAGCACTCATCTCACGGGAAAAATAAAACTCGGCAACTCTTCACATCTCAGCAATAAATATGTAAGTTTATGACCTTTGTTTTCCATCCTGTAACATTAGTGTTTTTTAATACTTTAATACTTTTTAGTCTCGGCATTGTGCCATGTAACTTAAAAAAAGGGTCAAAAATGCAAACCAAAATGAGAAATTAGTTGGCAGCAGCCTCAAGGAAAGATGGCTTAAACAAAGCTCAGCTGGAGCACCCCATTTTGACCGGATTCACAGGCAGACTGGGGCATTGAAGAAGCTGCCAGCTCACAGAGACAGTCCTTTATAGAAAAGAGCATGTGGCTTTAACTGTTCAGCATTTCCTGGATGTAAACCCCTGGGTAAATTTTCTTTCTCTTTCTGTGAGAAATAATAGATTTTTAAGGGCAGATACCTATTAAAAAAAAAGAAATTTGATACCCAGAAGTTTTTTACTCCTTTTTTTTTTGCACGAAAAATCTGAATCTTTTTCACTTCATGCAAAAGCCATCACTTTAATTGAGGTGGTGTATTATGGCTTGAAATCCTTGGTGTTTAACATCCATAGCAAATGTTAGGTGGTATTTTTATGTCTGAGAGGGCAGAGACCATCTGAGCACCTCTGAACTGCAGTTTTTTAGGTGCTGCATTTTCCTTCATGCATGAAGCTTTCTCAGGCACAATATCCACTTCCCATGGAGCTGCTTCTCTCATTTGTGGAGAGCTGTGGTCCTTTGCTGAGGGTGGGAGAAGGAAGCAGCTGTAGAAGGGCCATGTGTGACCAGGATAGAGCAGGAGGCAGGGGATAAGGAGGTCCTGAGGAGCTGGGTGTCACAGCATGCATGGGATGGACTCAACAGAGGCTCTGGCAAAGCCCAGCCTCCCACCAGCACTGTAGAACAAAGGCCCCTTTAGAATGGGTCCCATCCCCCTCCACTGAGAAAAATCTGGTTGACCAGAAATGTGAAGAACATCTTTGAGGGTTTTGACCTATTCTCATATCCACTAGGTAGAAACCAAGCTTTTCTGATGCCAATAGTAAGGACAAAATTACTACCTTTGTTCCTTGAATTAGAGCAGCAGAATACAGTTTTGCCCACATTCCTGAAAACCCAGAGACAGTTCAATTTGTGTGGATCCAGGACAAGGGCCTGGACAATGAATTTAATCCTGATTGTCTATCCCATATTGGATTTATTCTGTGTCTTCCATTTTAGCTTACCCTTATGTTCCTGGACAACCTTACCTTATTACTGGAATAATAATCTTGAGATACTCTTGTCATTTCAGATGTGAAGCAGCCTGTTTTATCACAATATGCAGGAACATCTCACCAAAGTTATGTTTCAATGGGAAATGAGGAGAAGCTGAAGCTTTTTACCATTGGGACATTTGTGTTAATGACTAGGTTTTGACGTCTAAATCTCAAGCATCTCTTTTCCATTCTGGAATGAAATGTAATTTTTTTGATGGTTTAATAACTTGTATATCATGTATATTTATTATTTTCACATATAGTAAAAGCAGGGAAACAAGGTTGAAGAGAATGTAAAAACAAGAAGGGTGACGATAATGTAAAAATTTTCATTTGATGTTTGCATAGTAGCTACTGAAAATGTTTTCTGCACACACGGAAAGGAATATGTCAGCATATTTTGTTGAACTTATGGTAGCTATGGATCTTTTAATTATATGTAGCAGAACACAAACAGGCCCTGGCCTCTGAAACAGGACTGGGCAAACAGCCACTATGAAAATTAATTCAGTGATTTGCATGAGACTCCTCACTGTAGCGCATGCTTTGCTTGTCATAAATGTTTACAGGGTGGGATGCATGGCTGAGAGGCAGAAGTGTGGGCTTCTTTTCTGTAAAGGGAGGAATATACCTTGCACTGAGTCTCTTTGAAATTCTGTAAATTACTGAATATAATCCTTGCAATGTAGCAGGCAATAGTTGGTTTTCACCTGTTCCTTGGCTAATTGCATTATTGTGCTACAAATATGACTCCCACATAGCCTTGAGGCACACAGTGGGAATCAGCAAGGTAAGCAACTTCACAGATGAACCTTCTTCTCTGTGTTCTGAGTAAGGCATGAGATTATTGAATAACTCTGGAAGTTCAAAGAGTGTTTCAAGTGCTAATTACAGACACTTAATTTGTACAGAGCTGGCAGTTCCGAAATATGAAGTAGTGCTTCTACCTGCATGTACCCTACATTTCTAGAACTATAAATGTTTGAAAGTTATATTATTGTGTGCATCTACTCAGTCTCAATCCACTGACAGTAGCATTCAAAGAATTACCTTTCTTTTAAATTGGAAAATGGAAAGAAGACAACTGTCTAAGTGCAGGACCAAGATCCACGTCAATCATCTAAGTTTTGATACCCATTGATACAATGCTTCTGAGGAGCTTTTCTCTTTAATTTCCTTCTCTGAAATACTAAAACTTACCTAGGATTATGATGAGAGATTGAGCAGATTTATTAGTTCATGTCTATAGACAAATCTGAAAAGTGTTTATTTTCCTGTGCTTGGCCCTTGCTCTTACTTTCACTTTGCTGGGTCTGGTAATCTTCTTTCTTGGTGGCACCATGAGAGACTTTTGGTGAAGCTCGATAAAAGATGGGAAACAAACAAGTGTCCATGGTGCAGCTGAATTTGTGGTTCATTCAGGTAATCTTGGATCACTTGAGTTCCTCAGGAGCAGAGAAGTCTTGGATGTCTACTTTGGAAAGGTCAGGCTATCTAAAATATGCTAGTTGGTATCTGCAACTATTCAGGTTCCTGATTGATGAGATTTCCTTCCATAAAAAGTAGTCATTGTGGATTTTCATGTCTATTAAAAACCCAAGGTATTTTGTAGTGTGTTGTATCATAGTGAAAGGACAGTAGAGAAAAGCAGAGAAATATTTTGAAATATCTGCTTGTGTTTTTGTGCAAAATCTGTTCAGAAACTACCCTGTTGTGTCAAGAAAAACAAAAATTTACTGTCTATTAAAATTTGTTATCTTTATTAAGTACCTACTCTTTTCTGTTTGTAGAAATGCAATCCATTGTCCATGTCTAGGACAACAATTGTCCATTACTCCACATTCCTGTTTCCCAGAATAAGGTGGACCCTTTATGACAAGCCTGGAGAGCAGACATTAGATATTCTGGACATGGTGGTGGCAGGAACTCCACAAAACCTTGCAGAAGGCATGCTGGAGGTGGCATGTGGAAGCTCCTCCTCATTACAATCAGTGATGGGGAGAGAACAGGCCTCTCTGCAAATCCTGATACTGGAAAAGTGAAAAATGAAACAGGGAAGGTGTTTGGGGCTCTTCATGACCAGGGGCATGGCAGACAATCAAGCATTCATTGGAAGGCTGGGAAACATCTTTTAAAGAGACTGAGTGTGTATGAAGTAAAAGAGGTGAGTTTAGTGGACAGCAGAAATAAGAGCCTGAGATCCTTTTAACCCCTGAAATGACAAAACTTGTGGTCAAGGGAGACATATGAACTTCCATTCTTGTTAAGAATCACAAGGGAATTGATGTTTGTATGAAGGAGAGAAAGATTTGCTTGAAGGATATCGGTAAAGCACAGAAAGGATTTGGAAGAATATTTTCAAATATTCTTTGGGCGCTTTTCTTCTGCAGAGTTGGAGGTGCTGGCATTGCCTTTAATGGGAGGCGAACTGTCTGCAGAGAGCACTCAGTATTTAAAGAATTTACAAGCACTGGCTCAGGTAGATGAAAAAGAAATGAAAAATCAATTCAGCTTGTCTGGCTCAACAGCTCCTCTGTAATATGTGTCTAAAAGAGCCCCCAGAATTTTTCTAGTCACTAGTATGGCAAAAAACCCCCCAAAAGTTAAAGTTGGTCCTCCACTCTGAGGTTTGTCTATATGAGAATACTAGGAAGATTAATCTACATTTGTAAAAGTCTTCTTCACCAAAGTTTCACTAAATCTTCCATGGACAATCCCATCTAAATATACTGTTCTTCAGCTTCTGTGTTCTAATTTGCTAAAGAAGTGAATGACATCCACTTCACTGTGGAATGAACATGCCCACAGAAATGTAATTAAACTGAGTCTGCTTACAAATTAGTTCAGGTCATGAGTTACTTGTTAAACAAGTTTGTAGGCCGAGTGTCTGATTCTGATCTACATGCTACAATCCAAGACTACAGAACATATTTGGTTCGCAAAGACTTCGGGGTATTAATTGCTGCCAGCATAGTGTGCAGGGCTCAGGTTTGCCAGGAGACAGTGTTTTCAGTTCTATTTATCTCAGGCTTAACTTGAGAAGGCGCAGAAAATTTCCCTTAGCTCTTCCCAGAGTCTAACCCTGCTCAATAAAAAGATTTGCAATATTTTAGGAGTGACCAGTTGCAACATGCTAGGATTTTGGATGCAGTCCCAAACAAGACAAGTGGGCACTGAAGAAAAGGAGCCAACCAAGCACAAAAAAAAGGTGTAGCACAGTCTGTTGACAATTGGCTTTCTATTCTGAAATACTGTATAGAGTAAGTTATTTGACTCACAGAGAGAAAAATACTTTCATCATTATTTACAGAGAAAGGGTCTAGAAATGGGAAAAACAACATAGAAAAGTTGAAAATTAAGATTTCTAAAAGGTAGATGCTGAGACAGTAGGCATAAGTGCTTTTTAAGCACAAGCAGCTTATTAGCCTGCTAAGGCTAATACATATTTATTCTTGCTGAGGGCCTCGTGATGGCTGTTCATTAATTGGGACAGTCTTTTGGGTTTGTTCTGCTTATTGGATCACAGGAATAATTCTGCTCCTTGACACTCCATTGTCTGTGGACAGAATTATTTTACAGGCACTGCTCAGAAAGCTGTTTAAATGCAAAATATTCCTTGGTCTGTTTGTTGTGGGAAAGTTGTACGGCCTGCCAGCAAGGCTGTTGCATGGGAAAGCAGTAGCACTGTCAGGATACTTCACCTTCCAAAACTCCCAAAGGCATCTGTGGTTTTGGAATGACTCCACTGAAGAGGAGCGAAACATTTCACTGCATACCAGTGCACAGTAGACATAAAGCACATCAGTTTCTCTGGCTCAGGACGAGGAGGCCATTGACAGCAGCTGTGAGACTCCTTGGTTGTCAGCAGTCCAGGATTTGGCTTTTTTGCTGTGCCCTGTGGTGATGACAGCACTGCCTTAACAGCCTTCCCTTCAATTTTTGGGCAGAGTGCTGGCTATTGATTTGCTGCTGGATTTCTGCAGTGCTTCTGCGACCTCGCTCACTGAGCATTCCCCAGCCTCAGTGGTGTGCCCCAGCATGCTGGGCACCTCCAGTACACTGCCTACAGAAAGCACTCTCCTCAGGAAGTTTTAAACATATGTCTCAGGACCTCTCTGGCACCACGGCTCCTCAATTTCTTCAAATTAGAACCCTATATCTAATAAAATAAAAGACCTTAAAGATTTCTCTACTCATTTCCAATTGAGACAGCTTTTCCTTTTATGGTCAAGGGCAATCTATAAAACACAGACTTTAATTAACCCTGGTGAATGCAGCTGACATGAAATGTCAATACGCTCAAAATTTTAAGCATAGACAGCTGAAGGATCTTCTCAGCTCCCTCACATCCACTTTGCCCATTCCTTGTGCGGAGACCCACAGCAGAAGCACTTCCCTATCAGGCTGCACTGGGACAGGGACAGAGACCTCCGTGCTGCCTCAACCATCTTTATTGCTGCAGTGCTGGCTGTCCCTGTTATTGTCCCTCCATCTTTGCTTCATCTTGAGGGTTGGACTAGACCTAGGTCATTTCAACCCAAATTATTCTGTGATCTCCTCCCATGGCTTTGCAGGTAGGCAGTACGAAGACCCACAAGTAGCCTGTTGGTGGCCTACAAGGGACACCCAGCATGACCTTCTGGGTCCTGGGGGCCCTGGAACAGGGTGGGCAGGTCTGAGGCTGCTCTTCAGGCATCCACAGGTAGCCCTTCATTCCATGGTTGTATCGCTGTGCTGCGTTGTGCTGGGCCTGTTCCCAGTGTTCTGCAATTTCACAGTGTTAAGCTGCACAGCGTTATTTGAGGTTATTTAAGGTCAAAGCTACTGAGGTGCCTCAGCAGGGCAGACCCATCAAGAGCTCTGTTACATTTCAGGACCCTCATAGGTGGCGGAATTCCAAAGAGAGGAGCAGCAATCAGGAATCTGCCTGGCCAAGGGTGAAGCATAAACCCACCTGTGGGGAAGTGCCTCACTGCCTTGTGTGGGAGGTGGGGCTTCTGTAGCAGCAATGCCAGCTTTTGGGGCCACATCACAGCACTCAAGGGAGCAACACTAAAAAGTGTAGCTAGAGAACTCAATACCACAGAAAAAACCCCACTAAATAAAACCGGGAAGAAAGAAAGGGCTATGTGGGCAAGGAACATTTCATCTGTTTTCATCTCTGCTTTCCACAGAGCATTTATTTTCTCCAGATTCGGTGCTTTCTGATAGAAAAGCAACTATGTTGCTGTGTTCTTTATTATTATTAACAACTTTCACCTTTCTCATTACATCAGTAGGACACTTCCCTGGTCAGGGCTGCTGTTTTTCTAATGAATGTGGCTCATTTGTCTGTTTCCCGCCCTCCCCGCTCTGCTTTTTGTCTGCTTGCTCTTTGGGTAGTAATTTGATATATTGAGCTCTCACCACCTCCGCTGCCCCTGGGGCTGAAGTTCTGACGATGCTAAACAGTTAAAATGCAATTACAGGCAGTACAGAACAGCAGAGAATAAGCCAGCAAAAATTCAGTCGTGCATAACACTGTGGAGACTGTGTGGCTGTCAGTCTCCAACTCCAGGAGATAATTTGGGCTTTTTAAGAAGCAATAATTGAGCCTTTTGCATATGCTGTGGTTATGAACAAGTCAAAAGCCTGTTTGCTCTGCACCCTGGAGCACCAGATGGATTGGATAGTCCCTGCAGGTCTTCAGGGGCTGCCAGCTTTACACTTCAAGACTTTTCTAACTCCTGTACTTGTAAGTTATTCTTTTGACAGCTCTTATGCATACAGGCACCTTGTTTGAATTTAGCTGGCAAAGTGAGGAAGGAAGGAAGGGAGGGTGAAGAAGAGCATACCAAACAAAATCCACATAGCTTGGGGGAGTTCAGAGCCAGAGCTGAACTGTGCTGCTTACATTAACCCAGGAAAAAACATCTGAGGGAGAAAACCTTATCAGACCTTCAGCCCTTAGAGTATGGTAAGTGCTGCGTGCTGCAGGTCACGCTGTGGCCACAGGTCTCTCACGCCAGCCAGTCTGATCACACTCACTTTCAGCCCTATCTTCACAAATCCCATGTGCACATCTCCAAAGAAGATGCAGTACTGGGAAGCTCAACAAAGAGCTGCTACTAGAAAAAAAAGTAATTGGAGGGAGCCTTTTTCCCCTGGGATTTAGCAGCTGACCGCGTTAGAGCACACACCTGATGAAAAGGGCAGAGAGGAGGTGATTCCAGGAACCCACAGCTGCTCCACTGACCATCAGGTCTTTGCATTGGACTTGCAGGTCAAATTTCAAAGGTGAGCTGCAGAAATGTCTAAATGTTCCCCCCTCACAGACAGAGCCCTTGCTGATGGAAGGGGGAGCAAGAGGGAGGATGGGAGGGAAAGCACCTACTAGGTACAAACCCCTCGTCTGCCCAAGGCTTGTTGGGCTTGCTCACCACACTCTCCCTACATCCCCCCTCACATCTCCAAATCTGTGGGCATTCTTTGCTGACAGGGACAGAAAAGACTTACAGTAATTTCACAATTATAAGCCGCACCTGATTATAAGCCACACATCCGGGTAGCCGGGTAGAGCACAGAATTTGTCCATATATAAGCCGCACCCGAATATAAGCCACATTTTTTTTAAAGCGAGGATCCATGTGCAACAAAGTAACGAATTAGTAACAGAATGCCGCCAGCGTGGGGTTTGGTGTCAGGTGCTCAAGTTGCAACAGTTTTCATAGACCAATGAAGCCTTTAAAGGCAGCCCCAGGCACCCTTCCCGGCCGGCTCTCACTCTTCCAGGTTGGCATTTCGCTGAGATTTGTCCATAGATAAGCCGCACCCGATGATTAGCTGCACTACTGGGGTAGGCTGGATTCTTCAATGAAAAAGGTGAGGCTTATAATTGTGAAATTACTGTAATCGTGCTGCATTACAGTTTAGCTCTGCTAAGTGCAGTGCATAGGGGCCTGGCCTGCACCTCTGGGAGATGGAGATAAAGGGGGCCAGGATGTGAACCAGACTGTGCTTTTATGCTGCTTAAGCCTGATGTTTTAGGAGCCATGGCAAGCTGCTATGCACCTGTGCCAGACTGTGCATGGCCAAGGGGTTGGGAGAGACTCCGGGTACCCACCCCACAGGGAAGCTGTCCCTGAGGCACTTGTGTTCCCCATCACCCCATAATTTCTTTAAAGTGCCACTACTGTGTAATCAACAGGGAGATATTTCCTCACATACTGACCTCCCTCTCTCCCAAGTAGGTTTTTTATTGTTGGGGCTGCTTTGCACCCTCTTAAATGCTTCTCTTGGCAAAGAATGGAGGCTTTGGGTCATCTTCCATCCTGCAAGAACCTGGATATATTTGGGTCACCTTCAGTTGGCCAAGCTTGGCTTCCAGCTTAGGAGCAGAAAGTCTGAGCATGGAAAGGAGAGGTTTGCTGGCGGTCTGTGCAGCAGTTCAGCACATTTCAGCTCCTGGTCCTTGGCATGGGATGATGATGGGTCTCACTGAGGAGGGGAAACTGTTATTGTCCTGTAGCCATGGTCCTTCCCTTTTGAGAGATGCTTTCATCTGCTCCCTCAGGCAGTCTGCCTTTGCCTCTTCTAAAAACCCATGGCATTACAAGGGGGAATATATCCATCTCTCTCCAGGCTGTGTCTGCTGCCCTCATACAGCCGGGAAGGTGTCTGCAAGATGAGAAGAGCCCTTTGTGATGGGCAGCACCTGGCCCCCTCCACACAGCCAGCATCGACCTCTGCCCCTAAACACAAAAAACTCCATTTTGAGCTTAGTATTTAAGGTTGGTGCCCAAAATCCTGTTCCCAGTGCCCAGCTCGAAACCTGTACAAGATGCAATCTGGAGTGATGTTTGCCCCTTCAAACAGTTCCTCACATCTCATGTTTAGACTTCTTTTAAACAGCATTTTAGCAGTTCTCAGGAACTTTGCTTGCCCAAAGCAGTATCATACACAGGACCATGACACAGCAAAGGTTATGGAATTCTCATCCCTGGATGGAGAAACATGGAATGAGAAGCATAAACAGGACCTGGGCAGGTAGGGCGGGGTCAGTCTGCTGTGTCATGCAGTGTCTGGAGAGCAAAGGTAAGGGGTGGTTTTTGATAAATGAAGAGTGCCAGTATTCTGCATCTCTGCTTTCTGGGCTTTCAAAGCTTTTTTTTCCCTGTGCCTACAAATCATGATGGAACAAGCTGTTTGGGGATTGTCCCCTTGGTGGGGTGTGCAACATGTACACCTTGGAAGAACTTTCATAGAAATCATTCCTGTGATATCTGTAGTCTGTATAACATATCCCTGCCTTTCTCCACGTGGCTTTTAAAAAAATTGCCCTTTTCAACACAGCAGGGTTGAGTCAGCTGTAGTGATGCTTTGTGCACACACTCAGTTTTCTATCTCCACACAGGTCTTAAATAAAATCCAAAGGAAAGGAGGAGAAATCCTGACACTGAAAAGGTCAGTGGGGTTCCTGCATCACTGTGGAAAGCAGGTGTGAATTTATGTTCCTGTGCCTCCTCTGGGAGAATAAAATTAAAGCGTGTGACCCTCTATATTTCCCTGAACTGAACAGGTGATCAGATAATATTGCAGCAGTCTGTGAGGGACTGAAAGACAGAGGTGAGAATGAGCCTTGCTTTTGTGCTTGAAAAAAACCTTGTTTTTTCAAACATCTTCTGAGCCTTGCCATGGATTGCACAATGCAGGTGACTTCTAGATCCAGAAATGTTTGGTTAAAAATATTCTAGATTTTTTTATTTGCCTCCTCATTAAATGAGGACACCTAAGATTCTGGTTTACTGTGACAGTTTTAGGAACAGAATCATTAGGATTCAGTTGCAGTGCAAAGACAGTGCACTAACTTTAGCTGAGCCTCAGACATTAGGCACACACAGTTTCTGTTTTCCATAGCTGTCTGACATACAGAATTTGTTATTTTGCCACTGTGTGCTGGAAGCAGTGGAAATTATTGTAGAGTATAAACAACATACCAGGTAGAGCAAAATAAGGAAAAGTTAATGATCACATGAGAAAGGAGGATGAATTTTAAATATTTGAGGTGGTGTTCAGGGAAGAAAAATTCGTAACTATTATGGATCAAATAATATCATGGATTTTAGAGAACTCTTTCCAATATAGCACATGAATGCTTAGAGTCTTTTTTTCTAAGAGTAAATGAGTGACATTATTCCCATGTTACCAAGGGGGAAAACTGAGACTGAGAGAGCTTCACATTGCCAAGGAATGGCACATGCCTGTGGTGGGGACAGGAACAGCAGCCATCCAAGGCTCACTCCTGTTTTTCTCTGCAGGTTTTATTCCCAGGAAAATACATTTCATGCCTGAAGTCCTGCAGGTGAAATAGAAACCAAGGGAATTTGCAGAGGCTAGTCATCTTTTTAAAGGCTAATATTGGGATAGTGTTAACCTATCATGGTTTATTTGTTTGTTTTTTATTTAAATTTATTTTAACTTCCTAATAATTCACCTCTCCATGGTTTTGTGGCTTATGTGAAGCTATGTGACAGCAGGTGCCATACCAGAGATATTTAGCAGGCAAACTTGTTACATCAGCCTCCAAAACTGCCTCTTTCCAACTCATAGCATCAATGCCTTGTCATCCACTCCTGTGCCATTTACTTTCATCTCCCATATGAAAACAAACAGGTCTGCTTTTAGCTAAGGTGACTTGCAATTTCCAGCACACCATAGCTAATTGCTAGAAAAGTACTGAAAACTTCTGGAGCAGGTATAAAACAAGCAAACAAATCAAAGCAGTGCTTTGGATCTGTTGGAAGAAGTAAAAGCACAGCTTCCCAAACAAATGACCTATGAAATCCATAAACTGCAATAGAGTACTAAAGAATTCTTATCCTAAAAACATTGCTCGAATAGCTGCCTTACAAAAGGAAGTAGTGCTTTTTGTACTGAATGACTTGCCGCAAACTTTTATCCTTTAATCCAGAGAGACTACAAATACCAGTTTAACAAAATACCCGTTAATTTTTTGTTTCCATTCTCCTTAAGAAGCAAGAAATTTGGTGTTCTGATTGCAAATGCCCTTAGATGAACCCTGGGTACTATACTGCAGTGGTGGTGGTTATGTAGCAAAATCAGTGATGGTTTCTTTGCCCTTGAGGTTTCCATGGCCAGTAAGTGAAAACTTCGCTGATGAAACAGTGAAATTTTTCAAGGGGAAATGCATGATGAGCCTTTGTGCAGGGCTCCTGATCTATCCTCTTTTTCCCCTATCTCCGTCCTCTGGCTAGA
>VRYO01002778.1:7981061-7993075 GCA_009812075.1 Sialia sialis | reverse complement strand
ACCCTGCTGCGCGGGGGAAAAAAAAAAAAAAGGTGTGGCTTATATTCCAGTGCGGCTTATATATGGACAAATCCCGTTGTCTTCCCGGCTACCCGGAAGTGTGGCTTATATTCAGGTGCGGCTTATAATCTTGAAATTACTGTAGTTAAGATTTTTCCCATAAAGCATATTTAGAATTCATAACAATCCATGTTATTTCTGCTACATTCTTAATGCGAAGAGATATAAGATGTAGCACTAGTAATATCAACACAACCCATGTTTTACAAATCACCAGTTTTTCTACATAAAGCAAACAAAAAAATTCATAAAGATACACAACTGCAAATACAGCAAAATTTCAGTAAAAGGACACATTTGCTTACACCTTTCAATGAAGATATCTGCTGACATAAATCTGATTACAAATTTGATTTTCCAAAAGCAATATTTGCCCTAATATATGAATCTTCCATGCAGCCATATATGGGCCTTTACAGAGCAAGTAACCTTTTAGTATCACCAGGTTCAGTCTCCGGCTCACCTACTTCTATCAACAGAACCATTTAAAGTTGTGGCTGATTTTCTGCCTTTGTTGTTACCATAGGTTTATTCGAAAATAACTACAGTTAATGACCTAATATACGCAAAGCAACTACATATGTATGTACAGTAATCCTTCATCTTTTACCTATACCATATAATTTCCATAACAGGGTGTTCAACAGGCACCCAGTTCTGTGTGGATCTCTATGCAGTGCTGCCCTCTAACCATTCCTCTTCCACATCCTCTTCATTCCCTCAGTCTGTTGCCCCTTCAAGATTCCTTCCAAACCAAACCATTTTATGATTCTCTGAAATACACTGCATCTATACACAAGGAATTTGATGAACCTAGGTAAAACACGCTGATTTAGTTGAAAAAAACTTTAAAGTGAAAAATGTAGCTTAATGTTAACAACTGAAGTAGCAAGAGTAATAAATAATAAAATAAAAATTAATAATAATATAATTATTATAATAATTATAATTATACATAATAAAATTAAAGTCCATCAAATAAAGATATTATCTCTTGTGTGTCTGATCTGTATAATCATGGTTCCTAACAAATGTGATTATCAGCTGCCAGAATGATAAGCATTTTGTCATTTCCGCATCAGTCCACTAAACACAGGTGCTAGAAGAGCAAAATTAAGAAGATGCAATAAAATGAAATGGACTTAACAGGATAAATGGTTACCAGAATTACTGAACCTAGTACTCAACATAAAAAATACTACCACAGAGTACTCTGTAGGGCATTATCTTTCTTTAGATACAATTCTTTCTCCATACTAAAATATATTCTGAACTAGGGACATAATTTGTTACTTCAGCGTAGAATTTTTGCCTTTAATTACTGTGACTACCTATAATCAAGGTGACCAAGTATAAATATTTACAGGTCAAAATAGAATGTAGTCTTTCTACCTTGGTAGAATTTGGTAGAATTCTGGTAGAATTTTGTAGAATGCTGTACAAAACAGATTTTTTTTTAAAAAGGAAAAAAAAAATTGAATGCCTGGAGAAGGCTGAAAACTTTTACAGTCTTTTTGGTATATTTCTAAGACGATAACTTGAATGGGGAACTCTACAGCCATCTCTGCCAGTATTTCAGAAAAGAAACTGGCCAGGCTTAATTTTTAAGTGTCCCTTTTTATACTCCTACAGTTAAAAGCTTTGTGAAGGCGCAAGATACTGTTCTCCACTACCATGGTTTAAAACTTTTTTTTTTTTTTTCATTTTAACTCAAGGAAGTAAATAAGAAAATGTTCAAAGGTCATAACTCCAGATTCTCCCAGTATTCTATTCCAGGCCAACCACCATCTCATCAGGTATCTTAATTTTAAATATATTTCAGATAAAGCCTTTCAGAATGACACATCTTTCTTTTCTGCTGACAGTTATTGTTCAGAATTGCCAATAATCTATTCACGGAGAGTAAACCATGTTAAGTTTGAAACAATCCCTTATTTTCAGGTCTTCATTAACTTCTAAATTGATATTATAGCAATGTGAAATCAGCTCCATGTTAAATAGAAGCAGTAGTGCTTTATTTAAACTCTTTTTGCCCCCCAGTTTTTATGTCAACAAGTGTAATTTTTTTCATTTTGAAGTCTCTGCATTCCCTACTGTTTAACAAGCACTCACAACTGAATAATACTCTTACTTTCTCTTTTATTCCTGCTGTGTGAGCTAAGCAGAAAACTGAGGATGATTTTATCTAAAGTATCACCTGCATTTTTTAACTCAGGTAGAGCAAGAATCAACTGATCTTAAGCATATATTAAGACATTTTTTATTTCCCCCCAAAAACCCCTGGTAAAATTGATGGTTGGGTCTGGAAAAAAATGTGTGAAGTCCAGGAAAGGTATTTGATGCATTAAACTATATTAATGCTAGTACAATTAGGAATTTAATCTCCCCTTTAACAGTCAAAGGTAAGGAAATACAAAATTATGGTTCCTATAACTTAACTCCTGCTCTTGCATACATGCTTTATTTTATATTACACCCTGTTAAATTTCTAGGAACTATGTGGGTAAGTTACAGTTGTTTTTCAAGTATTAATTTGACATTCTTGACTGGAGAACAAGGGCATAAAATAAACATTCAGCAGTGTGTTACATAGCTACAAAGTCTGTTTTGTCTCTGCAAACAAGCAAACTATATGTAAAACTAGGTAGGTTTTTCTGGAGATTAACTATACTGAAAATGCCATCAGACCTAACTAGCAGAATATTCAGCAAGGATCAGCACTTCACATAATCAAAAACTCCTGGTTTGAAGTACATCGGCTGGACAGGAGTTACTCAGTAGCCAAGGTAGGGAAGGTTGAGTTTGTAAATTTCTATAGGTTGGTATGTCAGCAAAACCAAAGAACTGCAGATATCCAGCTGAGGGAAAAGAAGTAGTGACAAACTATTCAACCTTCTTTGACATGGAGGATCAAAGAAGTGGATAGAGAAGGAATTAATCTGAAAAAAATTAATCATTACATTTGTTCCACACATACCTGCAAGGTGCCTCAAGATAGAGCAACTTTCTGGCCTGAATGTGACATTTTAAGCAGAAAAATACTGTATTTTACAATATTCAGTAAATGTTCACTTTCTTGAAGTTTAAATAAAGGGAACTTTTCAGGAAGCTCAAGATACCGCTTAAACTCTCAGTCATGGACAAACAATATCTAATAAAGTTAGCAACACCATTTTTTTATTTTTTCCATCTTCATCTAACTGTTGTTCCCCAGATGACATTAACTTATGTTAATATGCTTCAAAAGCCATTGACTTGAGTAGTTTCTTTAGAAATGTGTTTGCTGCCTGTTGCGGTTCAGCTCTGTGACCCAGGACCAGGCCAGCCAGGAATGGCAGATTAAATAATCAGGATGGGTGTGATAGAGTAACCCAGAAAAGAACTTTAATAAAAGCAGCAAAACAACAAACATACATAAGCCGATCACAGTATGGGGCAACCTCGAAAGACCCTGACAAAGGGGTGATCAGAACCTTATACAATCTAATCTGAGGGATAGGGAACCAATGAACAACGAGAACTAAAAACATCACCATATATGGAACAATTTGCCAACCAATCATAACTCATAACATTACCATATAAGGTATAAGGAACTTCTTAATTTACATAACTGCACCCATAATGCCATTCTTCTCACCCTAAACTATCAGTTATCTCTCTTCTTAGCATCCCGCTTCCCAAGGCCTTAAGTTGATGCCTTTGTTGTTGAAAAAGGCTGACCTACCATCCATCCCAACTAGCTGAATTCCCACAGCTGCCTATCAAGCATCAGAACTCTCTAACCTTAAAGTCATTCACAGGAAAGACTTACATTGTTTCTACCATACCTTAAGCATATCCTGATACAACAAGGAAACAGAACAGGAGTGTAACACTAATCCCATATTAAAGCATGCATAGCCACAGACATTTAAAATTATTGTCATGCTGTATCATAGGAAGAGATATTACAAACCACAGGACCTCTTGCTACATTTAACACTTTTCTCAAACTACTCCGTTTAGCTTTGCTGTCTCTTTTTTTATCCATCATCCTGCAACAGCATTTGGTAATGCTCCATATTTAATCCAGGTCACATAAACTGTCCATTTTACACATTTTGGCAGGAGACAGCTCTAACATGAGAAGGATATCGCCTGACTCAACAATATTGACATCATAATAAAAAATATTTTCCTCAAAACCCTCTCTCCTTCAGAAAACTATGGTATCTTCAGAGTCAACAGGTCATGCTCCACTTAGCATTTTTATTCCTCTCCAGCTGAAGTAGACCACCTACAGAGAACCTGATTTTCCTTTGGGGTTTTCAACAGTGTGCTTTAAGACCTTCTTTTCAAAACACAGAAATCTGGAAAATAGAACTCTTCAAATTTCAATAACAATGCAAATTTAACAAACATAATAATTTCACTTCATAATTTTAGTGTTTGAATTGTGAGGTTGCAGCTCCTGAGCTGGCAATGATATAATATGCTAATACTTAACCCTGAATATGTCAACACTCAGAGAAGTAAAAGATTTATTTAAAATAATTGGTTGCCAGTCAGGTCCAAAAAGAGTCTTGACATACCTGTCCCTGGCATACAGATGTCATTTGCTATAAAGCAAACAACTTCTCTTTAGCTCACTCCTCAGAAATACCTTCAGTACCAAAACATCGTCTAGAATCAAAAGCAGATGTTGATCATCTGCAATGACGAGAATGCTTTGAGCAACTTCAGCTTATGTGCTGTGTTCTCCAGAAACTCCTAGCAGACTGATACACAAAGCAGATAGATCCTGGGCCAAAATTTTAGTCAAAAGGGTGCGCCTTATACGCATGAAATTACTGTACTTCAGCCTGTACCATGTGCTTAATAACTTTCCCATTCCCATATCCCCCTTAGCAAAGTAAAGAGAATGAAATCCTTTTGAATGGTCCTTACAAGCTGTTCAATTTTTTTTTTATTATTGAGTCATCTAATTACAAACCTTTTTTCAGCCTTATCTGTGAACTTACAAGCATTCTCCACTTCTCTGTCCACATATGGTGTATTCCCTGGGGCTCCCTTGAGAGCAAAGCCTCCAAGCATTGCTACAATGCATTCAGCAACAAACCCAGCAGGATGCTAATAGGCTGTCTTCATTAACCTTTGCTGATTGAACTATGCTCTTGTATTTGCACTCTGCACATTTGTGATGTCTCATAAAGATTCATATTAAGAATTTTCATGGCAAAGGAGTCTGTATACTAAATTGCTTATGCACCAAAAAGGAAGAGCAGCTGCAAGAAACAGCAGAATTTTTTCTTTTTCTCTCATCAAAGCAGTGGCAGCACTTGAAAGAGCAAACTGAATATAGGAATAGATCAATAGAGGAATGGCACAGATGATAATTAAAGTGGAGAAATGGCTATTTAGGCTCAGTAACAGAAGCTACATTCACCAGCTATCCAAATAAAAGGCAACACGTTCTGACAGAAAGCCATCAGATGGCGTCAGTAATAGCTCATGAAGTATGGAAAGTCCAGCATGACATACGCCTTTCTCAAAAGATTGCTCATAATACACCATGAAACCAAGTGAGAAAATTGAGTTGTTATCAACAGAGGTAACTTTTGCAGTTAAATACCTTGTCTTTAAGATACTTGTGTAATTTAAACTCCATATCAGATTTTTCAACTTACTCCACTCACAAAATTTGAAATTCAAAGTGATTTTTAAGCCATGAAGAAGGATGATCAGGGCAACTTAGAATTTTATACATAAAAACAAACTCTCCTGACTTTCTTAAGCAAATATCCCACACGAGTGAGTCTCTTAGTTTCTCACCTCCTCAGCGTGATAATGAAAAATCTTTAGGTTACAATGTAAACTAATTAATAGTATTTGATTAGTTTGATACAAAGGGAAGAAAAAAAGAGCTATGATACATTTCAAAGACATGGTAAACCATAAGTAGAGAGTTACAATTGAATGAACGTAAAATCAAATTTAAGACAGCTAAAACAAGGAAGATATTTTCAGAGCCATCAAAGATAAGTTCTGTAGGTCAAACAACATGATGATGAGTTATTAGAAATAACTTATATCAAAAAAAGAGAACAACAGAACAAATTTTTATACTCCCCCTTTTTATTAGGCATTGGTTTACTTTCTAGTTGCCATTTCAAGGATCCCAATAGCTAATCTTAGCTGGAAGCAGCACCCTTGCCTTAGATCATGAGGAAAATTAAAACACAGCTCTCCCTTAGTTTAATAAAAGTCTGCAGAAACCTAACTGCAATGTGCAAGTGGGAGAGAAAAGGTATGAGCACAAAAAGTCTGCAAAACCTAGAGGATGGAGACAGAATTCAAGCTTCAGTAAGTATTTACTATTTCTGCTTTGTTGAAACAAAGCAATTCATGTCATGCTCCTGCACCGATTGAAAGCCCAAAGCTCTTCTAAGCAAGGGAAAAGCTTCATAGCTCATCAATGAACATGAAAGAGTAGCTTTACAGAAATTTAGCTACAATATGTTCAATAATTTCAGTGGAATCAAGCAAATCTACACATCACCTTTTTAGAATGAACCAAAGTAAGAGAAAAACCTCTCAAAGGGTCAAATGTTTTAAAGGCTTTGTTCTACACCATGGTAAAATGGTAGCCTTTTTGTGGCTGTTTCTATAATTTTTGTACATTATATGAATAGTGGATTTTTTTTTCATTAAAACTGTACTGTTGAGGAGGAAGGACTACACTTTTCTAATTACAGATGAAATATATTATAATCATTTGTAACCAGTGTTCTGGAATGTTGTTTCTCTTTCATTTCAGAACTCAGACAGGAATTTATAAGATCTAAATTACCTCTTGGATGATATTTAGGGCTTATTAACACCACCTCATACCCTCCCACACCTCCCTCAATGCTGTTAAAATTGGTTTATTAATTTTTAATCTAAAAACAATTAATGTAGGATGTGGAAGGTTAAGCTTAAGATAAGGTGTGATACAAGGGGGATGGCAGGCAACCTTATGAGAAGCAGACTGGCTCTGACCTTTTTCAAGCAAAGTGGAGATGTTGTCTGCTATGGATGAAGGGGCTCATTATCCCAAAGCTAATTGCCCAGATGCTACACCAGTGAGGTCACACAAAACATAGCTGTGATTGCTGAACCATTATTGGAACTAATTAACAGTTGAGGCTGCAGACAGCAGTTTTGTACAGACCTCCACTTAAGATGCATAGTCTTCCCATCCCATCAAGGTTAAGCATTAAGTCACACTCTTTTTTGCTGCTGAGTGAAAACATCATCCCACCCATCAGAAGAATAAACACTTAGGTGTTATTTTTACAGCATTAAAATTAATCCTTTCAGTCATCTTGTACATATAGAGGGACATCAATCATTTTAATCTCCATATCAATTAATGATTTGGCGTCTCTTTTGTTTAATGCAGAAAAAGACTGTATCACAAATTAGAAGTAAGCCTGAAGTTCTAAAAAGGGCCAACTCACACTAAGAGAAAGCAATGTTTTAATTTTCCATCATGACTATTTTTTCTGCTGTCTCTCATTCTGGATTACATTCCTTACTTAATAGGTTGAAAGACCTTATGAATTGAGAACCTATCTGGTGCTTTCAGAGACCAATCTATTTTTTAGCCACACATATTTTACAGGGGTATTTTAGTCAATAATGCAGCAGTAAATGCTACACTTGCAAACTTACAGGCCTCTGTAGACTCTCCCATGATTTTAATGGGTATTTCAACATGAGTGCTCGCAGCCATGCAAGTGGAGGTCACTGAAGCAACCGGGGATTTTCCATGACAGCAGTACGCAGGCCAGATAGGTAGTCTTTTCCAGACGCTTTAATTTCTTCCAGCTTCCACAACTGACATCTGGTATGTTCTTAATACCTTGAAAAGCAGCCATTGAAACTTGGCAATTCTGCATTTCTATAACAAAATTGAGAGAAGTTTCAAAATTTTGCCCTTGTGAATTCAAGTCAATCTTGCTATGTCTTTATAGTCAAGAAATACTTAAAATCTTTTAAAAATTTGGGTTGTCTTGGGAACTTGGGAAAAATGGGTATGTCTTTCCTGTCAAAGTTGGTTACATTTAATCAGAACAATCAGAATAATTTTCTAAGTGAAAGTGAATTATTCTGGTGGCTTTTGCCTTTTTTCACCAAGGGGAAAAGATTTTGCTTTTGCTTTTAAGTTGTTGTGGGAGACCTTCCCTGCTTTTTTTCCCCCTCATTTCACTCACTGAACCAAAAAATACAGCTGTCTCAATCCCAGATGGCTAGCTTTATTGTCTGAATCATGTAACCATTACAGGATCTCTTTTCCAAGACTGATGTCATTTCGATACAAGGAATCCCAGAATGGCTAAGGTTGGAAGGGATCACAGTGGGTCATCTGGTCTAACCTCCCTGCTCAAGCAGGGTCATCCTGGAGCACTTGGCACAAGGATTGTGTCCAGATAGTTCTTGAGTACCTCCAGAAAGGGAGACTTCACAACCTCTCTGGGCAACCTGTTCCAGTGCTTGGTCACCTGCACAGTAAAAAACTTTTTCTTTGCATTCAGGTGGAATTTCCTGGGCATCAGTTACTGCCTGTTGCCTCTTGTCCTATTGCTCAGCACCACTGAGAAGAGCCTGGTCCATCTTCTGACCTCTGAGGAGGTCCCTTCTCACTTGTCTCTTTTCATGCCTGAACAGGTCTAGCTCCCTCAGCCTTTCCTCCTAACAGAGATGCTCCAATACTTTAATCATCTTTGCCACCCTTCACTGGATCCACTCCATGTCTCTTTGTCCTGAGGAGCCCAGAACTGGACATAGAACTCTGGATATGGCCTCACCAGAGCTGACCAGAGGGGCAGGATCACCTCCCTTGACCTGCTGGAATGCTCTTCCTAATGAACCTCAGGATATCGTTGGCCTCTTGGCCATAAGGACGCTGCTGGCTCATGGACAGCTTGCTGTCCACCAGGATCTCCAGGTTCTTCTCTGCAGAGCTGCTTTCTAGCAGCTCAGCCCCCTGCCTGTCCTGGTGCAGGGGTTATTCCTCCCCAGGGGCAGGACCCTACACTTGCCTTTGCTGAATTTCAGTTGGTTCCTCTCACCCATCTCTCCAATCCATTGAGGTCCTTCTGAATGGCATCAAATAGAGAGGGCTGGTTCCTAACATCTATCTGTGCTCTGCTTTGCCTCTTGCCTGCTACTTGGAATTTCTGCCAGCCCCTGAAGTTTTTGAAATCCTTGTTTCTTTTCAGAAGGCTCATGTTACACAGAGGCTAATACAGTATTTCTTCTCTTAGCCAATATGTTAAATAAGTTCAGTTTTTGGTTGCGGTATGTTTTTTCCCCCATACCTTCTCACTAGTCTTTTTGTCAGGTTTGCTTACCATAAATATGTATCACTTGGGCTAAGATTGCCTACTTTTGAAATCTAGCCATGCATTTAAATATGTATATTATGCATAGATAAATATGTATTTAAGGGAGAGTTACATTGTATAGTCTTTACAGAGATCTGTCAGGTTTTTCTGATCATATGAAGGTAATCAACAGATTCCACTCTTTGGAGAAAAAGTCAAAGGCAAATAGTATAAATGGTTAGTAATAGCAAAGAAAAATAGAAAGAAATCCAAGAATTAACCTCTGGAAACCTATAACAGTTGTAACAGATTGGCTGTAAATGGGTAAAAGCTACACTGGAAAGAAGATACAGTGATAATATTCGTAGGGTCTGCAAGAGTACTCCATACAACATAAATCTAGTCAGAGAAAACTTCCAAAATTTAAGAATAGCTATTTTGAAAACATGTTGCAGGTTATTTGCAGAAAGACTATCCAATATAATTGTTTGAAGTATAAGTACATTGCCATTTACTGGACAGTTTCATCTAATTCACATTAAGCTTTTATAAAAAGGCATTACTATTCTGGAATTTAGTCCTTCTGATAAAGAGTAGACTGGTATGATATCAGTCACATATGTGTCCATCTTGTGCATATTGTAGAATTTACAAATCTAATTCAAGGGGAGATCTGTTCCATTTGGTGTCAAACTTATAACACAGCTCTGTTCAACAAAAATACATAACAATCAGCAGCTTGTTCCAGAAACTCCTGAGGCACAGCTGGCTTTGTCTTACCTTTCCATGCAAACGTAACAAGAAATAATGACCAGTATATGCCAAGTATTTGTCTGAATGCCAGAAATATAAATATATGTATGTTAGCTTAAAAGGAATGTAAAGGTGTCTTTGTGGATAGTTTCATTCTTGTGATCTCCCTGTCATAAGGAATCACAGTTATCAAGTGATACCAAGGTAATTACCGTATTTTCACTATAAGGCACACTAAAAATACTAAAATTTGATCAAAAACTGGAAGTGCGTTTCATAATCCAGTGCACCTTATATATGAGCCTTGAGTATTGAAGGGATCTCAAAACAATTTCTATTTCACATTGTGCAGCAGCAAACATAAAGCTCGCAATCAAATGACCACAAGCAAGCACGCACACATCCCTCAGGTCTGTCCCTCCCGATTTTACACTAAAAGCTGTGGAAGTTGTGCGCGGATCAACGTTGTTAAAAAAAAAGTGCGCCTTATAATCCGGTGTGCCTTATATATGAAAATAGCTTGAAAATTTACCACTGACTGAAACTGCACCTTATGGTCGTGAAAATACGGTAATTCCACAAATTAACACTGCTCTGTCTGTTGCCTATTCCTTGGTCAGGCCAACTAATTCATCTCCTCTGTCTTTTTTTCCTTCTGGAACCACCCAAAACTGTTACTTTTGAACAAGGGACTGTCTGGAATGACAACCTCACTCAATCCAATGGCCACATCTTGAGACACTCCTGTTGTACATATCCCTTCTTTTCTATTGCAGGTAATTCTAGCCTCATTTTTGTGGATTAAGGATAGCAACCAAGACCAAGATTTGGTTTGATTTGCCCTCATTGCCTCCATCTATATCTCCAATTCCCTACTCAACCAGACATTCGTTTTTTGTTTGCTCTTTATTATAGAGTCATATTTTGTTTTCAGTTTCTACTTGAACTAATGTCACAGATGATAAATCACACTTCACTGTCCCCATCCTGTAATTTAGCAGACTTAAGAAGGGATGACGGTTGAACCTACATACTCCTTTAGTAGACAGTCAAGTATTTTTATGTCCTTTTCCACAACATAATTATGTATAAACTCATAGATTTTACATGCTGCTCCACTACTTCACTGCAACCTCATAGACTCCTGACTGATACATTCTCTGGTACTACTGCAGCTCTTTCCCATGAGTGGCCCAATTTTTGGAAATAACTTGGCAATTTTTAAAAACTCCCTTAATATCATTATTTAGTTGTAGAAAGGACACAACATCTATGACAATTCGGGCATATTGTTTTCAGTCTTAAAGGTCCTTCCTGTATTCTTTTTAACCTCAGCATTACCAGATTTAGCAGACACAAATCCATTTTCACATAAACACTTTATTTGCTTTTTTCTCAGTTCTTTTAAACATGTCTATCATGTGTTTCTTTTTATCATAGAGAAGCAGCTTCCACTAACACATTTGTACAGGTAGCACTGCCAAAGTACAGTAATTTCACGAATATAAGCTGCACCTTTTTCATTGAAGAATCCAGCCTACCCCAGTGGTACGGCTTATATTCAGGTGTGGCTTATCTAAGGACAAATCCCAGTGAAATGCCAACCCGGAAGTGAGAGCAAGCCAAGCGGAGAGCTGCCACAGAGCAGCAGCCAGGCAGGTGGGGAGCGGGCTTTGCTGAGTGGGGCGGGCTTGCCGGTGGCAGAGCCGCCAAGGAGCCAGGCGGGCTGGCGGTGAGGTTGCCGGGGAGTGGGACAAGCTGGCCAGCAGCGGGGTCGCCGCCGCTGCCAGGCGGGATGAGCCGGGAGGGCTGGTGGCGGGGTTGCTGCTGCTGCCAGGAGGGGCGGGC
>VRYO01002778.1:7929306-7970599 GCA_009812075.1 Sialia sialis | reverse complement strand
GAAGTGCGGCTTATATTCAGGTGCGGTTTATAATCGTGAAACTACTGTACCAAGATCTTTCCCCAGAAAATCAATGTCTAATTTGTTTGTGGAAGGAGCAGAGGGTGATTAACTGCAGACATATTCTCAAAAATAAATTGCTCTAGGTTAAGATAAAGATATCTTTCTTCTTCTTGTAGGCTCTATTTTAATTATTTTTTTTAAGTTTCGTTTATCTGACATGAGTTCCTGAGGGAAAAGTTCTGTCCACTTGTATACACTACTTTGAAGACATGACAATGCTTTTATTTGGGACAGGGAGGCTTAGGTAAATTAGAAAAGAGTACTTGAAAGGGGTCCCCTCTCCCATTCGTTATACCTCCCTGCTTCTTTACTCTAACTTCACTCAAGTTTCAAGCTACTTACCCAAAACTAGTTTCAGGTAAGTTCACATCTTGCCAAGCACTGCTGGAATTCTCTATCAGCCAGGACAACCTTTTTTGAAGTCACAGTTTACCAATGGAGTATGATAGCATGTGGCAGCATGACACTGTAGACTACCAGGAGGCACTGTGAAAAACAGGAGGAAATTTATAATGGAAACTACTTCATCCTGTGGACCTGCCATCCACACCAGACATGGTTAAGGTTTGTCTGTTTATTCATTTTGGACTTTTCCTCAAGAACAGAAGACCCATCTGTGTCTGAAGAACATTAAATGATTCCTGGAGCACTTCTGCCAGTGTTTCATCCAAGAGAAATGAATTTCACTCACTTTGAGACTGCTCCAGAATGCAAAGCAAAGTGCAGTAGGTGGGAATAGTCAGCAGATTGATCTAAAAAGAACACACCAATATGCTCTGGCACACTGACATCAGCCCAGTCCTTGAACACCAAACTTCCTCCTACTCAGATGCATTCATGCTTCTGACCAATAACTTTTGTTTAAATCCAAACCTTAATATTAGATTCCTTTTCAACCAGGTGTCATGATTCAGCTCTGCGACTTGGGACCAGGCCAGCTGGGAGTGGCTGAATGAATGGAATAACCGGGACAGGTGCGATCAAGTAACCCAGAAAAGAATTGTAATAATAGTGGCAGCACTAACAAAAGTACATAAACCAAATACTGTACAGGACAACCTCAAAAGACCCCAACAATGGGGTGAACAGAACCTTATATAATCTTATCTGAGGGGTAGGGAACCAATGAACAACGAGAATCAAAAACGTTACCGTATATGTGATAGGCTGCTAACCAATCATAACTTGTAACTAAGAACATTACCTTATATTGAACTACCTTATTAATGTAACTGTACCCATAAGTCCATGCTTCTTGCCCTAACTTAACCTAGTGTGCCCCTTCTTAGGATCCCACTACCCAAGGCCTTAAGTTGATGCATTTGTTGTTGACAAAGGCCAACCTACCATCCATTCCAACTAGTTGAATTCCCACAGCCAAGCATTATCTTTTGTGTGTATTTTTAGAACCATTCAAGCTACAAAGGAATCCATTCTGAGTTGGATCTTCTCAGTGCAGCCATACAATAAATATTAGGTAACAAACATGTAGCTGTTTCACAAGAGAGATCCTTTTTCAAAAGGGAATTTTAAGTTAAATCACTTGTGCTCAATGCTGATTCGTGGCAGTGTAAGGATACTTACACAATTTTCTTTGTAAATATGTTTTCCAACAAAACATTATGTTTACTTAACTCAGGGTAGTATATCCCTATATTGATAGTCTACATATGCAGTCAACTCAGTCTTTGTCTGCAGAAACACAGGATCCTTGCAGCCATTCTTTCCAACACAGCAAGGCCTGGGCTGTTCAAATCAGTTATACAGCTCAGTTATCAGAAGTTTCTAGATCACATTTAAGCGGTAAAGCTTGTGGAAAAAATGCAACTTTTAGTGTGGCAATATCATAGCAAAAACCTCAGCATTAAGTATTTTATTCTAAAGTTAAAACTTTGTATCAGAGATAATGAATCCGCCAGCAAATGTTTCTTGGCTGGTATGAAAGTTTTAAGAAAAGACTAGAAAAAGAAAGAAACAGGTTGATGTCACAGAACAGCTGGTATTTGCAGTAGCTATTTTGGGTGGAAAAAATTTTAGGGGCCTTTAGTTGCCCCTAGCTCGTGTCTAAGGATAGTGTGTACACATGCTCACTGCAATGCCAGACACCTTTCATGGATCCATGGCCTTTCAGAGACCAGATGGGATACCCTATGGCACCTTCAATAAATACTGGTGCAGGCACAGCTGAACTTAGCTCCAAGAGAGAGATTCTGAATGTAGGTATCTAAAAGTCACCTAACCTTACATCAAAGAAAACAGTATAAACAGAGAGCAGACTAAATGGAGAATCAACACAGACATAGGCAATTACTTGATAAACAATAATAATGATAACACTTATTCACCTAATCTCCCTGGTTCACTATTTGGATTTTAGCTATATCAGTATTTTGCACTAAAACTGCACAGCATATAGAAAGCACCTCTGTGTAGGATGCAAGCCTGTGGGCCTGCAATACTGTATTACTCAATTAGATAATATAGATTACAAATAGCTCAAAATGTTATGAGGTTTGGGTTTGGTTTGGTTTGTTTTTAATTAAGTGCAAAGATAATTAGGGAAGGTACTGACCAGTTTACCATATGCTCCATGCTATGTGAAGCGATTGAGAGCTGTAAGCCTTTTAATATGTAACTTACTCAAGGATTGCAGATTTGAAGGCTTACAGAAAGAGGCAATGTTTAGATTGCAGAAGTGGTAATCTACAGAACAGTGCACTGCTTAAATACATATCCTTAAACTGTCCTTGGATTGCAGCGTCCTGTGCATGTGAATTTCCCGTGTCCCTCCAGCCCTTGGGAAAGAGCTGCTCCGCAGTTCCCGCACATCACCACAGCATGCAGCGCAATGTGGCTGGGAGCGGCAGGGGCACCACAGGAAGGAAAGTTCCAAAAATCTTGGAGAAACCGAAACAAAAATAAACCGGCTTTCTATATCAGCATCACGTTCCTACAACGTGTGCTTCAAATTTGAAATCATCCTCTCCCTGTCTCTCTGGCCTTGAGATAATGAAAAGCAATTGAAAACAATGGGATAACTGTTTCCAAATATTGAATTCTAGTCCTATGTTTGTTCTACAAACACTACTTAGCTTCATTTTCCAAGAAGAATTGTTAACACTGTATCAACTGGTGTTAAAAATTACCTTGTGTGTTGTGTTTCATCTGTGTTGCAGTAAAAAGTCTAAAATATATATACATGTATAGAGAGAAATCCCAAGCATCTTAGGGCTGAATGGAATTGCCTGCGGCATTAGAAGAGATGTGTTAATTACGGTCAAACTCAGAACTCATACACCCATATGTATACATAAAGACCATAAAAAGTAATTGTTGCTCTAAAGAGTTAAATGCTTCTTCATCTCTCCTAGTTCAAACAGCCACTATGTTAAGTCTAGTTGTCATCTACCTCTCTCTAGCATGATTGCAACAACATCCTTCAGCTGAATCTTTTTAGGTCCAACAAAAGAAATCACAGACCCTGGCCTGGGACTTGCAGATGCGCAGGTGGCTGTTGTTGCTAGAGTTCTCTGTAGGGGGTTAGATGGGCACCAAGAACTATTTGAATGATATTTAACCTGCTGACACAGGTGTCAGTAATACCTTCTACACCACACACAAACACACAAAAAATTATGACCTCAGGAGGAGCATACTGCTTTTAAAATTATCCCAGGAAATATTCCCTTTCAGCCAGGCACCACAAGGACCCCAACAAACTAGTTACCAAGCACAACATTACTTGTTAACTCTGCCCCAGAGCAGACTTTCTAAGTTACAGTCAAAATCAAGTGTCACAGCTGCAGACCCCAGGTGGGCCCTCTCTGTAAACGATTCTGTAAGATTAATAGCACTGACATAGTAGGTTAATATGCCCAGTTTGGCAATAAATGTAGTTTCACCTGAGTTAACTTCTTGCAGTATCAAGAAGTTTACAAAGTCTGTCGTAGAGTGGTGAATGAATTTGAATGGCAGCGTCTCCTTTCACATTTGAGGATTTTTACTAAAGGTAGTCTCCATGTTCTTCACAGACACCCATTTCCTTAGAATATATATCCTTGGATTTGCTTATAACGCTTTACTGACAAAGCCTTGGGGTTTTGGTGTGATTTAAATGTTATGATTGACTGCATTCCTCCACCTCCTTGGATACCAGAGTTCAGCCCTTCTGAGAAAGTGAACTGAAATTAACCAATTTGAAACTAGCTACCTGAAACACAACTGAATTTTTGTTTGGTTTTTGTTTGTTTGCTGGTTTGGAGTTTTTGTTGGTTTTTTGTTTGTTTGTATGCTTTTTTTGTAGTGGTGGGTTTGGGTGTTTTTCGTGAGTGGGTTAGGGGAGTTCATTAAATTTAGCATTACTTTCATTACACAATCTATGTTGGGATTGTATCTTTTTTTAATGAGTTGAGAGTCACTTTATGGACCATTTGTTCATCCCTTCAGATTCTAATGTAAGTGCATTTTTTTCCAAAAAACTCCAGGACCATTTTTTCTTCCCAATACTGATATTATAATAGAGCAGCTTATAACAGGCTTCTTAATAGCATGTTTTGCAGAAGGTAATTGCTTCTCCAATGATTTAGTAATTTCTGAAGAAAATCCATAGATTTTCATTATTTTAATGATTTGTTTAAGATATTAATGTCCATTCCCGAATAAAAAAATTTCTACACTATATTGTACTCATATGCAAGTCTCATCTCTTTGAAATGTGATATCACACCTGGGATGTATTGTCAGTACTCTGTTGATGTATAGAAAAATTGCATGGAAAATCTTATTTTGCTTGAAATATCAGAAAATCCATGCAGGAAACAAGAATTTCTTGCAGTTGCTGTCTCATTTTCAAGTTGTCTTTTGATATTGGTACAGTAACAGCACCTGACATAGATGCCTACTGTAACCAAAAAGTTCTAACAGTCATACAATTCATACATGCTACACCCATGAACTTATAATGGAAAGTTAATATAACTGAAATAAGTTTACAGAGACAAATATTTCATTCCAGAAAAGATACCTCAGTTCTGGAGATTACTTAATGGCTAGTGATGATGATTTCCTGTGGTAAAAGTACAGTTTTGATGCAATAAGATTTGGTCACATACACAGAGGTTCCTGTAAGTCCTGAAAAGAAAAATTTCATTCACTCACCAAACAACACAGGTTTGTCTTCGACGTAACAACCTCCAAATGTAAACAGGAATACATGTGCTCCCAGAACCTGGGCTTGAAGGCAGGCTACTCAAAATGAAACAATAAAGACACTGGATTATTTATAACAGTTTAAGTAGGATTAGACAGGACAGATCATAACATTCTCAACTCTTTCATTCTCTTGTAACATGCTAAACATTGCCAGGAACTCAGGGCTGCTTCACAATCAAAGAGGCTGAAAGAAGAGGAGACAAACACTCTCCTGCAATTTCAGCATATCTGAAATTTACTCTGTAGTTAACATAGCTCTTTAATACACGAGTAGTTACCATGTGTGCCTACCATACCATTTTCTAAAATTCAGATGCTCTTTTTAGTCTTGTTCCTACCTTAGAAGATTCTCTTTTTAATTTTGTTTACAAAACTATTACTTCAAAACTGAAGTATTTTGAAGCAGTTTCTTCAGGCAAAATACATTCTCCACAACTAAGTAATCATCTCAGAATTTTTTAGCCAGAGACATGAGCACTGTAGCTAATGGAGAGACCCAAATACACTTTTCAGGCATTCCCAGAAGAAGTGCAGTTCTGCACAGCCAGCACAGGAGGTCTCCAGCACACACTGACATTCATCCCTCAGCCTTTCCTCATACATAAAGAGGAATAGTCTGTAATGCATATATACAGAATGCTCATAAAGCCTTTCCAAGTTAGCTTACCTCTGTCTGAAACAGCTTGTCCCACATATGCAGGTGCCAAGCACTTAAGTGCCAAATCTTGCAGAAAAGACAAAATAGACGTGGGAAGCATTGCTGCCCATCAGCAGCAGGCCCATCCTCAGAGCAGTCCAGTTCTCATTGCTGAAGTTCCAGCAATTACAGTTCTTCAAATGCGTTCCTCTTCATCCTGCTTTTCCCTTCCCTAATTTCTAGCCCTGACTCTATGCAATTATACCATCTATCTGTAGCATTCACGTGCTCCTGTTGGAGCACATTGCAATATGCAGGCATGAATAGGTATCAGGTATATTAGGAATAAAGCCTTGATTTCCCCATTTCTGTCACTTTTTTCAACACAATATCCCAATGTCTTGTTATCCCATACATATTATTCTCCAGATGTTTTTTAGGTGTCTTAAAAAGGTAGCAGATCTTTTGGGTACAGGTAAGGACTTGATATTTTGTCAACATATAGATTATCATAAGTCAGTTTGGGTTCAAAGGGACCTTTAAAGGTCCTCTAGTCCAACCTCCCTGCAGTGAGCAGGGACATATCCAACCAGATCAGGTTGCTCAGAGCTCTGTTCTGAACTTGAATATTTTCACAGATGGGGCATCTACCACCTCCTTGGGCAGGTCTTAGATGTTCTAGTTTTTCACCACCCTTATTGTAAGATATTTTTTTCCTTATATCTAGCCTGAATCTATCCTTTTTTTAGTTTAAAATCATTACTCCTTCACTCTTAGTTATCACTACAAGTCTTGTTAAACAGTTTCAGTGCTGAAAGGCCATAGCAAGGTCCTCCTGGAGCCTTCTCTTCTCCAGGTTGAACAATCCCAACTCCTTCAGGCTTCCATCATAGCAGAGGTGGTTCCATCCTTATTATTTTTGTGGTCCTCATCTGGACCTGCTCCAATATGTCCTGTTCTGAGGGCTCCAAAACTGAAGCCAGGTCTGCACTAGAGTGGAGTAGAGGAACAGAATCATTTGATCTGGCCACTAGGTGGGTCAGGCAGGACCTTCCCTTGCTGAAGCCACTGTGGCTGTCCCAAATCACCTCTCTGTCCTTAACATAGCTTGTAGGAGAATCTGTTCCATGATCTTGAGTAAATCAGCCTTCTCCTTGTCCTTGTCACCCATTTGCCAGCTTTGCTCATCACAGGGAGGACACTTTCTTTGATCTTCCTTTTCTGGCTGTCTACCTATATGTGGCTCATCTCTGTAAAGCTTCAAGTGCTACAGTGCAGCCAGCAGATCTCAGAGCAACAGGCTGAGAGCTCTCACCAGCACCCTGTCCCTCTAAACTTGGCGTAATATCCCACATCTTGTCACATGCAGTCCTGGTATTATCTTCCTCCCACTTCAACTCTAGCTTAAAGCTCTGTCACTGAGTCCCACTAACTGAGGATCTCTTCCTCCTTTGAGAAATGTGAATCCCATCTGACACCTGGATGTCTAATGCTGTGTAGGCCACACCATTATTGAAAAATCCAAAGCTGTTAGTAGTACCAGTCATATTTTAATGGTATGGTCCTTCTGCTTCATCCCATGTAGCTGCCTGAAACTGGAAAGATAGAGGAAAGAACCACCCATGCTCCAGATTCCTTACCAACCCTGCCAAGGCCAGAAGTCTCTTGATTGCCCTTGGACTACACATCAGAGCTCCATCAGCATCCTCATGGAACAGCAATAATAGGTAGGAGTTCAAGGCTGAGAAGTTTCCTGGCGATGTCCTTAACCTGATCCCAGGGGAATAGGCCTTGGCAACACCTGCACTGTACATTACAGTCAAATATATGTCAAATATTAGTATATTCCAAATATACTGTGCTCGCCTCAAGCCTTGTTTGCCCCAGCCCCCCACTCATCTGTAAATATGTGTAGATGGCTTACTACTTACCACATCTTAGATGAAAGGGAGACCCAAAACCAACTCCAAGTGATGATCAGCAGGCAGAATCAGCCTGTCAACTATCTCATCTCATCTGACTGATGTTTCTAGCACTAATAGATACGGAAAGATTTGCTTTCACCCTGTCTTGCAAAACCAACTGCTTTCAAGACTTTATTTGTATTACACATGTTCTACATGCTTGTTGTTTAGCCAGAATGTGAGTATACCTAAAGATTACTGAGTTAAGGTCAGATTAGCATGATGACTGTTCCATGGTTTGGACCAATGCTCTTCTTTGTACATTTTTCTCCTTGGAATGAAATATACCATTTTGTAACAAAAAGCTGGAAGTGCTAAGATATTTTTTTTTTGTGCTGGGCAAAAGTTGAAGATTGAAGTAAGCATTCAATTTGTTCAAATTCTCCAGACCATTATACCGATATCAGTCTTAGTCAATTTATTACTATTTTTCTTTCTTATGTATGAGAGGTCAATAACTTTAACTGAACTCTCATCTTTGAAAAATCCAATTTATTCTAATAAGAATAAATGCTATGTCATCAACATGAGTATTCTGCAAGTACAGTAATTTCACAATTAAAAGCCGCACCTGGTTATAAGCCGCACCTCTGGGTAGCCAGGAAGAACACGGAAATTGTCCATAAATAAGCTGCACCAGTTGATAAGCCACAATTCTTTTTGTCTTTTTTATTTTTTTTTTTTTTTTTTTTTTTTTTCGCATGGCAGAGGTGGCAGGGCGCTCCCCGTCCTGCCTGCTTGCTCCACCCGGCCCGGCCCCACGCAGTACCGCTTGCCGGCGGCAGGGGCCAGGGCGCCCCTGCTCACCCTCACCTCTTAGCTGCCCAGATTGGCACAGCCCTCTGCAGCCCTGCTTGCCGGTGGCAGGGTCCGGGGTACCCCCACTCACCCCTCCCTCCGGGCAGCCTAGATCGGCACAGCCCCGTGCAGCTTGCCAGTGGAAGGGACTGGGCCGTGCCTGTGCACCCCCCATTCCCGGTGGCCCCCCCACTCCCGACGGCTCCCAGCTGCCCCCCGGCCCACCAGCTCCCAGCAGCTCACTGCGGCCCCCGGCCCCACCCGGGACTGCCGCAGGGGGTGGCCCCAAACCCAGCTTGGCTCAGGGCTGCTGCAGCTGGCACTTCTGTGTTGGCATTTCGCCGGAATTTGTCCATAAATAAGCCACATGTGATGAAAAGCCACACTTCCTGGGTAGCCTCAAACCTTTAGTCAAAAAGGTGCGGCTTATAAGCATGAAATTACTGTACACATTTTTAGCAGTTTTGTGACAGTTATTGATGGGGTACATCTGGTCAAGTCCATGTTTCTAAAATCCCAGCATATTTAATTTATAAAATAATATTTCAGAAAAAAGGTGACCTTCACAGAGCAAGCAGTGTTTTTTAAACTAAGTGTGCATCTATAATTTAAGAAATCTGCAGAGAACTGGGTTGTTTTTGTGGGGTTTTTGTTTCTTGGTAACCTTGGAAAAATGCAGAGCATGCTTTGAGAAAGAAAAAGGCCAAGAATTATCCACTGATATAATTTTATAAATGCATACTGTTTTTTTCACAGGGTGTCCAGTCTAAATTAAGCATACAAATTGGATGCAGTAAATGGAGGTAAACACTGAGGACGGACTGAAAGGAAGGACAGATTGTGCTGATACAGTGCAATGAAAGATTAAATGTGAAGCAAATATTGGTATAGGCTAAATTGACAAAGTCTGCAAGGCATATAGCTGAAGACAGAGGAAAAGCAGTAAAATAATTTATAAAACATTAACCTACAACCCCAAAACTCCAAACAGCAGCAACAGCAATTTACTTGACTATCCTAGGTGAATAATCAAAAGCACACCACTGATGTCTAGCTAGAGTCAGCTTTATGCCCTTGTCTCTACAAGGACACCAGGCAGGCAGGGATCCAACTGGAAGTGGGACAGCCCACAAGAGAGCCTTCAGCCCCTCATGCCACAGGAGCTTGAACTACTGTCAAGCAGCTCATTTGGATGAAGGGGGGTCATGACCGCTTTCAGCAGGTCAGCAATTTGCAGTCTTCCCATTTATGTCTGCCTTTTACTTATGCACACTTTCAGAGCATCAGAAATATCAAAGAGCTCCTGTGTCAATCACCATGCCTTTTTGGAGTGACCCACACCAAACGGCAACTTTCATAAATGCCCATCAGGTCTGAGGGTAGGACCCTCTCAGCTCAGAGCTCCAGGCACTCCAGAATTAACTGAACTGGGACTTCTGCTGAGATGAAAGTATGTAGCAAATCATGAAACCATTGGGATGGCTCTCTAGAGGAAAATATGCTACAGGTCGACATCATAATCAAACAATGTTAGAACTAAACAATTGGATAATATAGTTGCAATATCAGTGAGCAGGAGCATGCAGTGAAAGGTAGATTATCCTAATAAAAAGAAGTATAATTTTTGCTTTTAGAAATCTTGTTTAAAAACCACCACATCATTGGTTTTCCATTGTTCAGAAATAAGCAAGTTTATTCACTTCACAATATAAAGTGTTGAGAATGTCAACTACATACTTAGATAATTATGCACTTCTTACTTTGTCTTTGCCAATTAGACTGAGGAAGGCCTATCATTTATCTGCAGCAGAAACAGTTGCAAACTGGACTACTTCATATACCAAACACAACAATTATTCCTTTAGGAGCATCTTATCAGGACAACCAGTACACAGTATGAAAGATTGTTTAAAGGAAATAATCACCAAGTTAACATTGCAGTACAGGCTGCATGAGAAAGCTCCTCAGGCATCTGTGACTTGCATGAAGAATTAAGAATTCTATCAGTACAAGCTAGGACAGGATCAACATTTTCTTTCAGTCTGTCTGATACCAAGATGCATCCTCAAGAGAAAATGTCTGCTTGTTGTCCAAAGACACCAACTGCTGCAAATGAAACTATGTCCAAGAAAAGTCCATCTTAAGTATCAAGGGCAGCTTGTGGACACAGCATTAGTGCACTTCAACACAAGGAAAAGAAATGGTTTGTGACACTCAGACTAGCAGGAGATGCAAAGAGGAATAGCATCAGCACATCAGGAGGCATTCAGCTGCAAAGATTTCTTTAGCAGTATACAGAAATTGAAAGGGAAATTTCAGCCAAAGCTATTGAAATTACGAGGACAACACTGAAACCAAGGGCAAACTTACAAGTATGAAAGGAATAAAAGCTGACTCCACTGATGCTACATAAACATCACGAAATTCCTGATTTCAGTTTAAATGCAAACTCAGAAACCTCAATGACCCTAAACCTGAAATGGAAAATTCAAACAATTCCTAGGTGAATAAAAAAAAAAGTAAAAAAGTACTAAGAGCAAATTATGCAATGTGACATCGCAGCAGCTTAGAGGTCAGCAATGATTTAAAGAGATGCAGTGTGTGCCGTGCTTTAGGGAGAACTCATTGCACTCAAATTAAAAACAAATCTTGCAAAACAAAGGCTGTAATTAGAAACTTAAATAAAAGACTAGTAGTTGCAAAGACATCAAAATAATGTCTGCATTAGATCCAGGTGATTTAAACAAAATTGGCAATAGTACCTACAGGACACTTACTGACCTCTGCCAGCCTTAGTCCAATCCCTTACTGGAAAAGTGTGATACTAACTGCCTAAAGACAGTATTCCAGCTACTCAGGGACTATCAGAATTTGCAAACTGCTGCTTTCTAGCTGAAATGGCAATGTTACATCCCACTTAACATGCCATATCCAAAGAAACAGGATGTATCCAACTGAATCCTTAACTGAGATAGCTCTACAGTAAACTGGACACAATCTTCAGTGAATTACAGAAGACCCATGAGATTTCAAAGACATTAAATGTGTGACATGCCAGTTTTTATAAGAAGTATTAAAAGAGCAAAACACAAAGCTACACCAAAAAAGAATGCCTATGCACACCACTCTGGAAAGCCAACTGCTTGAAGAGCAAGTGTCAGAATGGAAACAACCCAACAAAATGTTGTAATCATGGAATATTCTGAGCTGGAATGGAACCACCATGTCAAAGTTCAATTCCTGACCCTGCACAGGACAGCCTTCAGAGTGACACCATGTACTGGAGAGCATTGCCCAAACACTTTTTGAACTCTGGCAGGCTTGGGGCTGTGCCCACTTCCCTGGGGAGCCTGTAATATACAACGTGGAGGTACTTCAGTCCTTCACAGGTCTTCAACAGTATTTTCTAGAGCAGCATGTTTTTTATAGAGAATGTATATTGACTAAACATGAAAAGCAGCAAAAATGTGATTTACAAAAAAAAAAAAAATAGACTAAATAGGTCCTTTCAATTAATCAACAGACCCTTCTGCCTTGTAAGATTACTGTTTGCATTTGAGAAGTCTGGCCAGAACCACAGCCGCTCTCTTAGTTTTCCTCCTCCCCACCTCCCTTCATTGGTACTGAGCCATACTCCATTTCTATCTGACAAAGACTTCAGCACATAAAAACCCAAAACTTTGGGTTCATCAGATCATAACAAAGTAAGAGTTATGCTATGAATGTATTATGGGCACTATATAAAAACATGAAAAATCCAGCTTTCGGGCAGCAATTGAGAAAAGGCTATAGACACGCAGAAAAAGAGCTGGAGCCTGAATTTGTCCTGTCTGGGTACACTCCTTTCAAGCTTTCTGAGCACTGAAGTGCTGCCTCCTTCCATTGTTTCTGAGGACTACACAGAAAACACTTTGAGAGGAAGGAAATGGGTGGTGCTGTGTTCTACAAAGGAGCAAAGAGAATCTGTGTGAGAAAGCAACAGGAAGAGGTTAACAGGGAGGGAGAATTATGCATCTAAAGAACAAGGGAGGCATGAGAAAGAGGAAAAGCACGTATGCGCTGGGAAGAGGAGAAGCAGCAAAGTGCACCCTTTTGTAGTCAACAAAGCACTTAAAATATGAATGAATTGTTGAATCATATTCAAGAGCAATAAATAAATAAGCCATATGAACATGAATTTTGGTAAAGTCTCTATTATGAGCTTTTCATAAATGCTATGACTGACTTGCCACATGAACTTCACATGGACTAAGGTATAGCATGCAAAATCTCAGGAAGCTCAGCGATTCTGTTGACATTAATTGAACATAAAACAAAATTCAACATTCTTTAGAAACTTTTATGTTCAAACTTAATGACAAAAAGACTTCTGTCAGTTTCAGGGCAGTTAAGTTTAAACATTGCACTGTGCTACTACATCCTCTCAGGGAGATACAGGAAACAGGATCCCAGGTTTTCTTGGAAGTTGCATTTCACAGGTTTTCTTTTTCTCCTCTAAGAAGGCACAGACTTTCTCAAAGCACAGTGCCAGAACCTGAATAAAATTCTTCAGCCAAGTTCTCCCCCAATGTTACTGACAGTGAAGTACTCATTTATTTCAAATGTTACCCAAGCCACACACACTGTTCAGAATGTGTCATCAGTAAAGGTAAGTAATAAAACCAAAACAATTTTTTTGAGTAACCGGGAAAACCTAGACTCTGTCATCTAACTCAAACCAAAATAAACAAAGGAAACAAAGATTAACAAATTACTATACTGGAGAATGGAGAAGAAAAATCACTTAAGCTTGACTTATTCTGACAGGACAGATAGGAAGAACATATGGCCACTGTAAGGTGAAGGTACAAGAAAGGAGAAGGGAAGAGAGCTGCTCAGCCCAAAGATCGTTTCATGTAAAAATCACACACACATAAACCAGCATATGGAGGCTCATTATCTATTGACAACCAGAGGGATGGATCCATCTCTCAAGTAAGAAATGCAGCAAGAGCACTATCTCTCCTTAAGAGCAAAATGTGTATCAAGGCTGTGTAAGGTTCCTGGGACGGTCAAACCAGAACAAATACTTCTACACTGATGCCGGAAGTAGGGCCTCAATGTGGAAGGTTGTTTTTTATCAGTGCAATTTCCTGTATTTTACTAGGATTCTGACCAAAGACACCAAGGCAGAAATGACATCCGGGCCTCACAGCCTACCTTCTCTTAGAAAGCCACAGATCAGAGCATTTTACTTGTTGCACAAAACTCAATAAAACTAGTTAAAAACTACTCCTATTTCTCTAGTTATGAGAAAAGCCTCAAAGCAAAGCGCGAAGCCAGCAAAAAGCGGCTGCAAAAGGCAGGAGCAAAAAGCGGCAGCAAAGTGCAAAGTTGGCAAAAAGCGGCAGCAAAGTGCGGTGGCAAAAAGTGGTGGCAAAGCATGGCAGCAAAGCATGAAGCCGGCAAAAAGTGGCGGCAAAGTGCAAAGGGGACAAAAAGCAGCAGCAAAGCGCGAAGCCGGCAAAAAGCAGCGGCAAAGCGCGGCAGCAAAGTGTGGCAGCAAAAAGCGGTGGCAAAAAGCGGCAGCAGAGCACGAAGCCAGCAAAGCAGGGCAGCAAAAATCGGTGGCAAAGCGCAGCAGCAAAGCGCGGCGGGAAAAAGTAGCGACAAAACATGGCGGCAAAAAGAGGCAGCAAAGCACAGCAGCAAAAAGTGGCTGCAAAAAGTGGCAGCAAAATGTGAAGGTGGCAAAGTGTGAAGCCGGTAAAGCGCGGTGGCAAAAAGCAGCGGCAAAACGTGAAGCCGGCAAAAAGTGGGGGCAAAGTGCGGCAGCAAACTGCAGCAGCAAAGCACAAATGTGGCAAAAAGCGGCAGCAAAGTACAAAGACTGAAAAAGCAGCGGCAAAAAGCGGCGGCAAAGCATGAAGCCAGTGAAGAGCGAAGCTGGCAAAAAGCGGCTGCAAAAGGCGGCGGCAAAAAGCGGCGGCAAAGAGAGATGCTGGCAAGAAGCAGCAGCAAAGAGCGGCAGCAAAGCACAGCAGCAAAAAGCAGAAACAAAAAGCAGCAGCTAAGTGCGGCGGCAAAAAGCAGTGGCAAAAAGCGGCGGCACAGAGCGGCGGCAAAGCATGAAGGCAACAAAAAGCGGCGGCAAAGCGTGAAGCCGGTGAAGCACGAAGCCGGCAATAAGCAGTGGCAAAGTGTGAAGGCGACGAAAAGCAGCAGCAAAAAGTGGTGGCAAAGCGGTGGCAAAGTGGCGGCTCCCTCCTCAGCTGGCTTGCACTTCCGGGTTGGCATTTCGCTGGAATTTGTCCATAAATAAGCCACACCGGGTGATTAGCCGCACTTCTGGGATTGGCTTGATTCTTCAGTGAAATAGGTGCGGGTTATCAGTGTGAAATTACTGTAATTTATCTCTGCCACACCTACTGACCCTGGCAAAAGGGGCAAATTCTTCCTGGAACTGTATCAGTAGATTAACAACAGCATGTCAAAACAGTTTTGTAATTATTGAGAAAGCATTTTAAACATCACTACGCCAATGGAAGTTTCACTGAAAAAAATCACAGTAATTTCACAATTATAAGCTGCATCTGAATATAAGCAGCAATTCCAGGTAGCCAGGAAGACCACGGGATTTGTCCATATATAAGCTGCACCGGAATATAAGCCGCACCCTACTTTGGCAGGGTACATGTGCAACAAAGTAATGCCGTGGTCCCCGGCGCTCTTCACCCAGCCCGAGCTTTACGCAAATGCCGTAGCAGAATGTGAGCCCGGCACAGCGGTTGTAGCTGCAGTCGTAGCTGGGCTGCCCTACGCAAACTACGTAGCGGAACGCGAGCCCAGTAGGAGCCATAGCCTCAGCCATAGCTGGGCTGCTCCACGCTAACTACGTAGCAGAACTGTGAGCCCGGTAGGAGCCATAGCCTCAGCCATAGCTGGGCTGCTCCATGCTAACACCGTAGCCCAACCGCGAGCCCGGCACAGCAGCCGTAACTGCAGCATGAGCTGGGCTGCCTTACGCAAATATTGTAGCGGAGTCAGCTCACCTGTGAATCCAGGCAAAGAAAGGAAAACACTACAAAATCCAGAAAGAAAATATTCACTTTTATTAAACTTTTAATCAGCTTCATCCTCACTCGGGTCTTCACCCTCTGTGAAACCTTCAAAGTCCTTGTCCTCCGTATCCGAAATCATGAGTTGTGTGAGGCCAGCATCCAGAAAAGCCAAACCTTTTTCGGCTGTATCTTCCTCGTCAGACTCCTCACTTTCGCTACTGTCGTTCCCGTTGCTTGTTGGTGTCGGAAGGATGTCCGCCTTCCTGAACTCTTGCATGACAGTTCAGAGGGATACCTCACACCAGGAGTCCACTATCCACTGGCAAATAGCGGTCTCGCTTACCTGACACTTCTTCCCGGTCTTTGTGAAGGAGTGGTCTCCTCCAGACATCCAGGCTTCCCACCTAGCTCGGAGTTTAGCTTTGAACGAACGGATTATACCTATGTCCAGTGGCTGCAGGTCTTTGGTCAAGCCACCCGGTATAACAGCTAGCTCCGAGTTTGTCTTTTTAACCATAGCTTTTACTCTTTCGGTTGCGTGGGCACGCATGGAATCCAGAACGAGAAGTGCGGGCAACTGATGGAAAAATCCCTCCGGTCTCCTAGAGTAAACCTGGGTTAGCCATAACTTCATTATCTCCTCATCCATGCAGCCTTTGGGATTCATTGAAACACAGATGCCTGCTGGAAATTTACCCTTAGGCATCGTTTTTCTTTTAAAAATTACCCACAGCCATAATTTATGCCCGCTTGAAGGGACCGCAAGAACAACAGTAAATGTCTTTTTTTTACCTGTTGTGCGGATGGGAACCGAGGATTTCCCGGTTTCTTCCACAGTTCAAGTCAGCGGCATATCGAACGTTAGGGGCACTTCGTCCATGTTTAAAATCTGCGGTGGCTGTATTTTTTTTTCAGCAATCTTCGCTTTGCAGTACTGGCAGAAGTTCGCCACCTTCTCCTCGTAATCTGCCGGCGGGCGCTGAGACACGGTCGTCCTTGCATGTATGGAGAGATGGATCCGGCTCATGAAATGAAAGCACCAAGAAGGTCCTCCTTGAAACTCCTCTATATGCATTTCCTTCGCTATCTCTGTGGCTTTTCTCTGAACGGCGACAGTTGTTAAGCCTCTCCCATCGGCTCTTTGTTCAGAGATCCAGGTGCAGAGCCTTTCTTTGAGTTCCGGCCATCGGGCTTTACGACCGCGGAATCTTTTCGGAGTCTTTGTAGCAAGACGTAACTGATCTTCCTGCTGTCTCCACCTTTGCACCATCGACTCATCAACATTGTATTCCCTAGCTGCAGACCTATTCCCATGCTCTTTTGCATGGTTGATCGCTTTTACTTTCAAATCTGCACTGTACGCTAATCTCCTCTGCAGTGGAGCCGTGTTGACGAGGCGTGTCTGAAGTCTCGGAGTGCCGAGCTTCAAATGTCGGACTGGCGGGCTTCAAATCTTGGAGTGCCTCAAATCTCGCGTCCCATGCATGAAATCTCGGGACACCGCGTCCGAAAAATAGAATAGGAGTCCCTGCTGCAGCCCCCCTGCCCCCAGCGTGCCTGAAGCCACCCCTAGCCAAGAAGTTTTATCTGATTGATTTACAGTGGTCAGAAACGCGCGATTCATTGAAATCGAGCCTGCCACACAAACTCGTACTGGAAACAACATAGCCGAAGTGACTGCAACACATGCGGCTGAGTGTCAGGTAACTTCCAGGTTCCCTATTCTCCTGAAATTGTCCATAGATAAACCGCACCCGATTATTAGCCACACCCCTGGCATGGGCTCCAATCTTCCATGAAAAAGGTGCGGCTTATAATCGTGAAACTACTGTACTTAAAATAATGCTGTACTGGGTTCTTCTCCAGTGCAGACATCCTAGCTGAGAAAGTGGATGCTGCAATAGTATACATTGGGTTTTTTCCTATACAAACACACATATAAAATGGGGTTTATAAATATGTTTTTACATACATACACAAAAGTTCATTGACGGAAAGTGCAACACTGCTTCCAAAAAAATAATCCTCCTTTCAGACATTAGACTACCTAGGCAAACACTATGCCTTTAAGGATCAACCAAATAAAGAAAGAAGATGCAAATTAATTCTCCTGAAACTGAAAGAGAAGACTAAGCACGTCAAGCCACCAAGTAAAAAGCTGAGGGAGCTCTGAGTCTACACTTATGGAGAAGTCAGCACTTCTACTTAAAACAAACTTGAGTTTTAACAAAGAAAGCCAAGATTCATTTCTCTACAAAGAATGCAGACTGCATGTAGGTGCGTAGCGTTACTCCATAAATTTAATCCCAGGAAAATCAAATGAGAATAGTTTAAGATTATGCTGTTGATGGTTGCTAACAGTTGAATATCTTCAACTAATTCCTACATACCACATATAAACAAGAAAGAACTTTATGGATTTTCATATTCTAGTAAAAACTCTAAAATTTTCATTCCTCACATTTTCAGTGGAAAACAGAAATAACGGATTGCACATCTGCAATAAACCTACTTTCACCCCCAGCCTTCTCTCAAAGCATACCATTTTTAGAGACAGGACTGCAAAGCTTACTTAAAGCACAATCTAGAGACAGGGGACCAAAATTATATGCATCATCTCACATGGCTGCTGTCTCCTGAGGGGGTCAATTTTCAGAGTAATTTTAACAATGTTCCTATTTTCTTCAATGGATCTGTGTTATGTCAAGAGGCTTTTATTCACAGAAGTCTTTTTAATGTTTCATTCTGTATCACGAAATACATAGATACTAATACTTGCAATTAAATGATTACTTGAATTCTCTAGAGTTGATTTTGTTTCAAGTATGCAACAATCCATATGAGACAACCTGGAAATTTATTATATTTCCTACTAGTGTTGAAGAAAACAGAGGGCTTTTGGTTTTGTTTCTTTTTAAAAACAAAACCTGTTCCTCACCTTAGGTTGACCAAATATTTGAGTCTCAGATATAGAGATGTCAAACATACATGCTCCTCCAAGATGAATTCATTAAAGCAGTACTCTCAATACTTCAGCTTTTACAGGTTCGTGCTGAGTCCAATGTGCAATATACTGCATAAAGGAGTAGTGTCTGTCTCAGTAAGTTTCAGTTAAAAAAAAAGTCATAAAAGAAAACAGGTAATTGAATGGCATTTCTTCAAACATACACAAAAAATTCTTAGATTTCAGTGTTCCTTTCCATTTTGTTGAATGCAACACTAAATCCCAACAATTGGTATTTACTTCTCTGCATCTTGCTGCATCCACTCAGTAAGTACAGAATTCATATTACACATACTGTAATTACCAAACTTGTTTCAGATGTCACACCAAGGCCTTTACTTCTATTGAATCAGTACTGTGTGATGTGTTATTTATCACCCAGTCCACAATGAATTAAGCTATCTGTATTGGATGATCTTGTTGAGAATGTTGAGAATGTCTCTTCATAATGTGTTCTAAAAATACTAATTACAGTAAGGAGGCATAAACAGGAGGATAGGGAGTGCTGCCTAACTCAATAGATCAAGTGTAGAGAAAAAACTGACAAGTGTGCTAACACCTTACAAGTTGGTAAGAGGAATTATTTCCCTATCACTGTGCCTTTAGTAATACTGGAGGACAGTCTTGGAGGTGAAATATGTAAAAATGTGTGGCCATTCTACTAATGAAAAAAAAAAAAAAATTAGCTTGTTGAAATGTACCCAACCAGCATTAGCCACAGATTCGCAGAGAGTAGTTCCACTCACACCACACAAATCTAAGTCTCCATAATTTCTTTCCTTACAGTGCTAGAGATTACAGCAATAAAACCACAATGTTTACTGATCCTATATTTTCAGTGTTTTTAGCTTTCTTATAATTCTAAGTGTGGATCATTTCCAGAGCTGTGTTAGGAAGACTTAAATCTACACAGCATTTTGTTGCTTCTCTTTACATTGAACCCATTGTAGACTTGGAAATGCCACCTGCCAGGCATTTCAAAGCTAAATAGGATATAGCTGTTTATGGCTACAGATTTTGTTTGAATTAACATCAGCTTTTATTACTGTGGATGCTATTGGGTAATATTTATTAATTGAAATACCTTGTTTGATAAAAACTCAAATCAATCACATTCCATGCTTCTCCCTACACAAATATGTTGAAACATATATTCCTTACTTTTACACTATTCAGAATATTTAATCAACATAATTTTACCTTTAAAACTGTTTACATTCTACATACACCTGAGCCCATACCTTTTTTGGCATCTCAAATGTTTCTACTGGGATACTCACTGTATCAGTCATTCTCATTCAGCAGTACACACACCAAAGTTTTCAAAAATTATCAGCAAGATAACTGTATATTAAGAAAAATTCCACACCAGTGGTTTGCCCACATCACTTGGCAATGTCCCTTTAATATTAATACATAGAGAAGTAAAATTTTTTCATAAATTTGTTCAAGTATGTGGAACATGGAAAATGCATAAGAATCAATATGGACTTCATTAATGTTATATTTATTTATTTTCCAGCTTCATACAAACTGGATGTAGAAGCATAAACATAGTACATTTCTACCATTTTCAACAAAAATATAACCAATATGTACAATTATTGTATTAAAAATACAAAAGGATACAGACTCCACCAATGTCTTTCTAAAAGACATACAGGTACAAGTAGTATCAAAAGTATGAGGAAATCACCAGTTAATTGTACATTCTGCACTTGACATCACAGAGCGAACTGAGATTAGCAGTCCTATGGTCTACAATTACTTAATGCTTATATAACATTTGTGCAACTTGTGATAGAGCTAGGATTTTGTATTTCTATATGCATGAGGTCCATAGCCTTGAGAATAAAACTGGCAGATAATGCATATTACATATAAAATTACAAATGCATAATTGACAAAGTGATATATAAGCAAATAGACAAACGCTATGATTACTAGAGAGAATTAAATAAAGCACTGACATTTGTTTGATACAGTGAAAAAACACTGCAATTTGCTCTTTAAAAGTTGAAGCTATTTACGTTTATCTACTGATCAATATGATCAGTTGAGTTCAATGGAAAAAAAAATATCCAAGACCAGCAGTTCCTCACATTTGAGTACTACTCGGATTGGCAGCCTTCACTTCTCCGGAGTCTGTGCAAAAACAACACAAAAACAGAGGGGAGGGTCATTTCAGTCATTATAGGGTTAATAGCAGCTGTGAGCAAGTGGTTGCTACACATTGGCCTTCTCTACACATGCAGTGTTCCATGAAGCCATTAACAGTTGTGACTATTTCTGCATTGCAAAGGCTGGCAAACCTAACTCTGTTATTTTAATTTTTTTACTTAAAGGCTCAATTATCCCCTAATGTTGAAGTCAATAGATGGAGGTTATTAGATCAGCGTTAACAGCTGACATGAGCTGTGACATCCCAATTTGCCTTCACTGCAATGTTATCCAGTTAATTTTTATTTTAATATAACTACTATATAGTTTAAAAAAATATATATAACTTAATGGTGGGGTTGCCATCTGTCCTATTACAATGGGACACTTTTATCATGCCATCCTGTATTCCACACGCCACAGGTATGAGACACACCCGTGTCCTCTTCCATCACTGACCAGTTGCCAGCACTGTGTTTCTGCATTTACACCAGACCCAGATGAGGATGCCATTAACACTAACATTTACAAACTTGTGAAGATTCCAGGGTGGGGCACATTAAGAGCAAAGCCAGGTGGTCAAGGAAAGGCTGCATCCTGCAACCTCTGCCTTCCCTTCTGCCATACTCAGCCATGTGACAGTAATATTCTTCAAGGAGCTCAGGCTGGCAACCCTACTTACAGGTGTGAAATAATACTGTAATTACTATTCAGATGCACTATTTGATCTCCCAAATGCAAACATACAAAATTGTAACAAAGGCATTGTAAACAAGCAAATAAGTACTGCTTCCTTGAAGGATCTCAAAGCAATTTTCTCTTTGTAGGTTAAAGGCCAAATGTAATTTGACAACTAACTTATCTCATTATCCCAATGAGACTAAGTGCTAGGATTGTGATTAAAATCTAAAAGGAAGATTTTAAAAAACCCTTCCAGGCATTGGGAAATGCAGCCAGAGTTAATCATCCTGATGTGATGATCTTGGAATTTGGAATGATACTGTGTGATGTGGCAGACAGCGACAGAGATTGCTGCACTGTGCATTTCAAGCAACAGTTTGAAAAGTGCCAGGGCGATTTCTTCACAGTATTTCACATGCAAGGGGAGAGGGGACAGAAGGGGGAGGGGCAGAGGAAGAAGCCCCATGCTGCTTTAAGGCAGGGAAGGAGGCAAATAGGTCCACCATCCTTTAATCATAGTTCCAAGGCTCCTATTCTAGGGACGTCTTCTTGTGCTCTCCTTTAAGGTGGCTCACTCTGGATCCAGAAAAGCCCAAGTCTTAGACAGCAGAGACTTGTTCATCTTCTGCAAACATAATAGGATAAGGGAAAATAGAATTTAGTTCATAAAGAACATGACTGGTACTGAATGAATCAAGCTGTGCATACAACTACAACTGTGTGTACTGTGCTCATGCGTTCTCCATTTCATTGTATATTGTATAAGCATGTATACTTTAAAAACAATCCAAGTTTCAGTACATTTCAGGTCTCATGAGACATATTCCTTTGGAATTTTGATCTTGAAGAAAATAAGACAATTGCTTTAACTAAGCTAGATACAGTTATTCACTCTGAGGAGCACAACAGATATTCCTAGATATCTAATAGCTTCAAAAGGCATCTGACATTTCTCCCTAAATATATCTTCAATTTATTCATCATTAGTAGAAACGATTAAAATTCTCTGTCATGGTAACTCTCAAAGTTTTGAGGCAATTCACTTAAGGTAGAACATTTTTCCCCATCATGTTCAACTGCAAAGTTCATCCTGCACCTAAAACCTTAGTAACTAAGCAGTTAGAGGAAAAAGGGGAATGTTAGTCTACCTACCATTAAGCAAACCAAAGTGAGTGACTTTGGCACCACCCTACCTAAATTTTAAGGACCTAAATCTATAATCCAGCTACACTTGCTCTTCCATGGAAAAACATCACAATTGAGCTGGACCATAAAGATGTAGATATATATTGTCCAGCAAGGTAGCCAGACAGCAGGGGGCTCATCATGTGGAACAGCTGGAATGGAACACTCAGTGTCCACAGTGTAAAGAGTTTCAGATAGAATGTGAGTGACTATCCAAATAAACCTGAGTAATGGTGCTCTACGGGGTTAGATGGTTAAGTATTCTGCAGACCAGGATACTTTTTTGATCATTAAATACATGGCTAATGTGGAAAATCATGGCAGGCAGAGCTGTACAAGGTGAACATAGGCAACTTCAGAGAAGCTGCCTAAGCCAACTGCTTGGGTGTTCAAGATTTAGGTGGACCTACGTTCCAAATTTTAAGTTATATTTAGGAGGAACTGAATTCCTTCCCTTCCAAAAAGTTAACAAATAGCAAGTTTGAAATGAAATAGAGTTCAAATTATGGCAAGATTTGTGCAATTTGTTTCATCTCTGTGAAAGTGCTGACCCGTTCTGCATGCAGCACACACTCAAAATCTAACAACTAGAAATTTACCGTCTTCCTCTGTGGAAAACCCTTGAGATGGATAGTGAGCAAGACGTGGATCTGACTCATTTGGTTTATGCCACTGAGGTTTGTTCACAGGCCTGCCAGTAGAATGGCTATGAGACTGCTGCTGTGGAGTTGCTGTCCCATGAGCCTCACATGTCCGTGCCACCATTCTAGACCTCTGAAGTGCTATGTTGTAGTCTGGAGGCTTCCTGGTTGGATGCGAGCCACCTTCTGCAAACTCAGCAATAGGTATTCCTACATAACCGGGAGGAGTTGGAGGTGGTTCCCGATACCGACTCTCTTTTCTTGCTGTGGGAAAAACAACAGATGATTGTTAGAGACAGGATGAGGAACACTGCTCAAAGAAAACAGTTGGCTAAAAGCTAAGTAATTATCAACCAACTCAACAGCCCAGGAACAGAAAATCTGAACGACAAAGGTTAACTATTATATGCTAGACAAGAGCTTGTGAAAAATAAATCAGTCAAGAAAGTACAGAATATACAACATACACAGGATGTAGCTATTCTTCCAGCAGTGAAGCATTAGTCTAACAAAATTCACCAAATTTCATGGGGAATTTGTTCAAACTTCATAACTGAAGCTGTTCCATCAATTGCACAGAATAAAATGTACATTGATCAAAGTAACATGGGAGACTCGAGAGTCCACAGAAGTAGTAAATGTCAGGAATTCTGGCATCTCCCCAAATGTATGATTATCTTAATTCTGAAGATGGGTTTTGCATCCAAAAGCTCATCTCTTTTGTTGTTAGCATCTTGGAGGGGAAAAAAAATACATCTGATATAATATTTTATTCCTACAAATCTTACTACTTAATGAGGTGTAAGTTACAACTTCAAGAGAAGAGAAGTGGGCTTCATCATTATACGATTTGCATGCACTACTGCCTGCAGCCCCTATGGTTGTATTCTCTACAAAATCAAAATTGAAAGTCTTCATGTAAGAGCAAAGACTGAATATGATTTTATCTAGGAGGTGGAAGGACAACCACCTAGACGTGGATCTCACTGAGATGTAGCTTTTACCTGAACAAATAAGCTCTCTCAGAGAGAACTTTAAGGGGAAAAAAAACAATTAAGCATCTGTAGGGACACACAACAGCTAGGCAATAGTCTCTGTTTCACAGTTAAGTACTTAGAGAAGTCAGCTGGAACTTTGATACTGAACACTTAATGTGGACCCAACCCTTTAACACATGACCACTTTAATGACAAACCTTATTAACACAGCAGGAAAAACCACTGACACAGACAATTTACTTTCCACAACTTGCCATACACTATATTCTTGCATAAATGGTGATGACAACACCATCCTGCATTAGGCAGCATGGTTTGACTGAAAGGGCAGCTTAAAATGGACTGGTGCTACTTGGATGTAAGTTTTTATAGACTAAAAATAACTCCTTGGTATTACAAACAAGCAAACATTTTCCAACAGAGTCTAAGTATTTTTCTTGGACAAACTGTTTTAACTGAGCAAAGCAGCATGAAGAAATTTCTGAGAAACTTTACTGAAAGATTTCTGGAAATCAGAAGAAGCTCTATAGAAAAATTCTGTTGTAGAAGAATTCTACTGAAATACTGCAAGAAATCAATATCTATCAAGTGCAAAAGAAATATGTAAACCAGCAGGTTCTGTTGGATAGTGATACACAGAGAGTTACATTTGCAGGGCAGTTAGTTAATAGTAGTGAAGGGCATGGAATTATGTTGGTTTGAATTTTCAGGTCTCTTTCATGCTCTTTCAAGTCTCTTAAAAATGTAGTGACAAGCACTGCCTTGAGAGGCAAGCTTGGAAGCACACATGTTACACATTCTGGAGGAAACCAAGGGTACCAAAGAATAAATTAGAGACTGGCAAGAATCTGTACACCACCTTCCTCTTAATAGTCCAGGCATTTAGACCTGCACCCAAGCTTTGAGGCTGAAGGCCACTGCTAGGCAATATACCTGCAGAATACAGGCAGAAAATGGAAAAGCAGTTTATCACAGTGGTCTCAGCATGACCTCAATCTGGCAGACATTCAACTGCGTCAGCAAAAAATGGCTTTTAGATAGTTCTTTGTGTTAACCTGACAAAAGGCAAAATGAGGGGGAATGAAAGGAAGAAAACAGGCAAAAATGCAGACATATTTGATGGCCCATGGATTGGGATACATAGAAGGAACAATATGATAAAAACGTTAAGCTTGGCCAAAGACACCAGCATACTAATTTATATATTATCTGATCTTTCCATTATTGAATGCACAGAAATTTATTTCAGCTCTAACTTCTTTGAAACCTCTTCACTTCCAGCAGTCCAAAGAAACATTTCAGTTGGTATTTAAGCCCAAAGGGATCCCATTTTCAAAAGTCAGGAATATTCACAATTATCAGACAAGTCATACAAATGTATAAAGTAAAACTCTTCTATAAAACTCAGGCCACATTTACTATGATTTCTAAATATAGCCTATGGAGCCTTACTGTGATGAGAAATTCGCATTTCAGAACAGACATCTAAATACATCAACCTCTCAAAATTCTGCCCAGCAGCTGAGCTAGTTTTTCAATGTATGGCAGGCTCTCTTGAAAGACAAAGGCACTGCCAGAACTGAGAACCAACAATAAATTATATTTTCCCCAGTAATAAACGTATAGTTAAAGGAAAAAATTTAAGAGAGACTACAAAATGTTCAGTTTTGCTTTAAAAATTAGAAAAAAAGAAAGAAAAGAAAATCAAACCAGACAAAAGGAATTCAGAACAATATGGGAAAACTTACGCAAATTAATTACAATACTTCATGGTAAACTAAACTAAACTTACCAACAAGCCCCTTTGTACTGCTTGATGCTGCTGCTGTGTGAGCAGGGATGGGAGCTGGCTTTGTCTCCTCCGCTGGTGCAGATATTATGCTACTGGTTTCAGCTTCAATCGAAACATCCTTCCCACCCCTCCGCTTTATGGTACCTGTATCACCCTCTGAGTCCTCTCCCCAGTATCCTGTGGAAGATGCCCAGCTTGCTCTGGACTGTGCTTGATCAAGGCCCTCCCTGCCCTGACTTTGCCTGCCATACTTTGTACCATGGTCAGGGAACATGAGCTGGTCCATGTGGCTGCCTGAGGCCCACAGTCCTGCCCCATCGCCAGAACTATCGAAATGAGCATGTCCAAACGGCAGAGTCTCCCAGCTCCTCTGGTGCTGTATTGTCTGGATGTTATCATGAGAACCACTCGAACAAGAAGTCCAGCTGCCACGGCCACTGTCAGCTGCATCGAGCGAAGCTCTGTCCCCCTGGTCCTGTGACAGCTCTTCTGTACTAGGAGAAGAAAGCACAGTTGCTCCAGCGTACAGGCCTCTGGTCTCTGACAGTGGTGCATATGAGCTGGAAACACATTGATGAGGGGGACAAAAAAATCCAGTGTTGGAATTGGAAATCATGAACAAGACGCACAAAGAAACCACCAAAGAAAAACAAAACACACTGTAGGTTGGACCAGGTAACCTTTATGACATTTTAAAGGTCCCTTTCCACCCAAACCATTCTATAAGTCTATGGTTAAAGATTTTGATGCACTTTATAGTATTTATTGTTTGCATGGATGGCTAATTCAATTTTGAGAATATAACACTTTTCTTTCAAGTATATCCCCAATAAAACAAAAACAAACAAAACTGGATAGATAACTTGCTGAAGCCTTACACTTCAACGTGTAATTTCAAAAGGTACAATCTTAACTTCACAACAGCCCTTTAAGACAGGCAAACCACACAGACACACATAGAGGGAAACAGACAGGGTTATTCTACTGCATTTCCAGCCATGCTGAGCAAATGGTTCAAAAGTTAGAAACAGAATTTAGCAGGAGCTGGCTGATATTCAGGTTTAAAAGTCAGATTTTTTTTTCTGCTTAGGAAGCTGTGAAAGCTAACTTTTCCACATTTCCTGCAAATGGAAATGTATTTCAATCTTATTTTTAGAAACACATGCTGCTTCATAGAGTAAGTACAGTAATTTCACGATTATAAGCTGCACCTTATTCATTGAAGAATCCAGCCTATCCCAGTAGTGCGGCCAATCATCAGGTACAGCTTATTTATGGACAAATCCCAGTAAAATGTCAACCTGGAAGTGAGAGCCAGCTGGGGAGAGAGCTGCCGCGGAGCTGCTGCCGGGTGGGCAGTGAGCCGGAGCCACTGGTGAGCAGGTGGCGGGCCACCGCTGGATTGGCAAGGCCAGCCCGCCTTTGCCGCGTTTGTGCGAGCGAGCCACCTTTGCCGCATTCGCACGAGTGAGGTGCCTTTGCCACCTCTGTCACCGCGAGCGAGGCTTGCCGTCTTTGCTGTCACTGTGGCATGCGAGCTTGCCGCCGCCGGGTGCCACTGCCTTCGCACTGGGGAGCGAGCTGCTGCTGCCTCCCTCACACTGGCGAGTGCGCTGCCACCGCCGCCCTTGCATGGGCGGGCGAGCTGCTGCCGCCGAGCAGGTGGGGGCCACGGCAGCCAGCACCGGGCCGGGAGTGCCAGGGCTGGCAGCATGGGAAAGGTGCCTGGGGCTGTGTTTAAAGGCTTCGCTGGTCTATGAAAACTGTTTGCAACTTGAGCACCTGACACCAAACCCCGCGCTGCCGTGATTCTGTTACTAACTCATTATTTTGTCGCACACGGATCCTCACTTAAAAAAAAAATAAATTGCAGCTTATATTCGGGTGCGGGTTATATATGGACGAAACTCGTGGTCTACCCGGCTACCCAGATGTGCGGCTTATAATCAGGTGCGGCTTATAATTGTGAAACTACTATATGTTTTCTGTAGTGTTTCAATGATTAAATGAGCCTGACATGATCCCTTACACAGCAGCAGAAAAAACCAACAAAGTGTCACTTCTGCTTAGCAGGTATCCAGGCTCCTGGGACTTGTTCTTCCAGGGCACCCTCCTATGTAGACTGGAACCCTCTTCTTCCAAATACGTAAGACATCTGATGAAAGTGTTTGCATAGTCTGAGATTCCCAAAGCTGAAGTACAGTAGTTTTGGAACGGGTCTGCCATTCACAGACCCTGCAGGATTAAAACCCCAGAAAACATTCAGAGGACTGAAGCATCCAAATAAATAAATAAATAAATAAAAGTGGAGGCTAAACAGGAGCCAGAACTCCAATTAATTTTCACACCAAGGTCCACTGCTAGAGATTTAGAGAACTCCTCACAGCACTAGCTTCCCCATCATTACAGAAGTTCATTACCTAGAAAATTACTAGAAAACCAGCAGCGTAATGTGAATTTTAGTTTCCAAGAAGAGATACTTGGAGTAAAATATTTTGGAATTTGACAAACACGCACTTTTCCATGAAGCAGACTGAAAAAATTGCTAGCTATTTTTGTTCTCAGTTTGATCACTGAATAATTGTATGAAAATCTCATCTAACTCAGTTAATTTCCCATGGAGAAAGCAGGCTAGGGTACTAGACTGCCACAGAGTGGATAATCTATGGCACCACTGAAATGATCAGATGGTAATATCTACTGAGGTAAAGTCTTGCTGCTGAAGACCTCATCACTAACTCAGGAATGTAAAATCTTTTCTTGGCAGGAATGGAGCATTATTGCAAAATGCAGCACTGAAGTAGCAGTTTTTTAAGAGCAGAGGAGAAAAATATTAGAGAGATACAGGGATAGTTGCATGGACAAATATACATGCCACATACACACATTATGAAGGTATATTATAAGTAAGCACAAATAAAATTCTTACCCTAAGCTGTATTGATCTGGTTCAATCATGATTCTTCTATCAATCCTTCCCACACCAAGATTTGTCTCCACGATGCTGACAGAATGCCTCTGTCTCCTCTCATCATGCAGGGAGACTGGCATAGAGTCAAAAGAGGAATTGCTGACAATACTAGATCTAGAAGAAATTTCACTGTGACCAGAATCAGAGAAGTTATCCACAGTGCTGCTTGGAGCCAAAGTGTAGCCTGCAAAGGGAACATCATGTTAATCAGACTCTCTAAGATGCCTGCTCAGTTCTTGAAAGGCCACTGGCAATACTGCAATAAAACTGGCAATGAAACAAAGCTACCATTACATTTGCACAGCACCGCAAAAGATAAAGACACCCAGCAAAACTGTGTGACACTTTGGTATCTTAATCAGAGGATTAAGAATTGTGGGAACACGTACTACTCATTTACAAACCAACTGCTCTCCTTCCCTCTTCTCTGCCCTCCCCTCCTAAATTCTTTTCAAATCATACTTGTATCCTCACATTATGAAATATTATTTCTCAAAATCTGCCTGTGCAAAAACACTGTCTCCAAGACTGGAAGGAAAGAGATGCTCTGGTTGAGACTACTGCTTAAAGTATTCCCAGAAACTCTCATAGTCTTTTTATTCTGCAAAGCTACACTTTAGGATGAACAGATACATGAAGCCCAGATGTCTGGGCTGACTGCTTATTACATCTCTTAGCTGAGAGATGGGCCAGGTTTTCAAGTTTTCTTTGTGATACTTGGCTCAAAATTAATTCCAATTTCCACATTACCAGAATTATGGTGAAATTTGGAGGTAGGTAGCACTGACATAGCCCAACTGAGATAAAATCTGCAAACCATGTCATAGAAGTAAATTCAGCTTTTCTTTCAGTACTAAACAAATTGCACTGAACGTTCTTGCCAGCTAAGTTAAAGATCATTAAACACATCCACAAGTTACCACAGTTTTCACTTTTTGCTTTCATTCTACTCACAAGTGTCAAAATTATTTCAACTGATCTACCCCAATTCACTTGCTGAGAACTATGCTGAGAATTAATGCTGTCATTTTTATCTGAAAGAATATACCATTAGCTTCATGTAACCAAGGACTTTTTAAAACATGTTTATGATTTGCTTTCTGCAAAGATAAAGTGCTGTTCATACTCTGAGTCAAGTACAGAATTCCAATTGCTTTTTTAAAAAAATGCATAGGCCTGACCATATTTATATAATTTCACTAAGGTAGTACAGTAATATCAGACTTATAAGGTGCACCAGGTTATAAGGTGCACTTCCGGGTGGCCACGGAATTTGTCCATTTATAAGCTGCACCGGCCCATAAGGCACGCTCTTTTTTTTTTTTTTTGTGGAGGCGAGGATCCGCTGCCGGCTCTCCCCACCCAGCCACCAGAGCCACGCCCCCCAGCTCTCCCCACCCTGCCGCCGGAGCCATGCCCCCTGGCCTGGCTTCCCCCGTGCTGCTGCCGCCCTGGCTCCCCGCTTGCCCCTGTCGTCCCCTCGGCTCTCCCCACCCAGCTGCTGGAGCCGCACCCCCCAGCTTCCCTCGCACCACCTCGGCTTTGCGCGTGCTGCCACTGCCCCAGCTTCCTGCTTGCCGCTGCTGCCCTGGCTTCGCGCACGCTGATGGGGCCGTGCCCCACGGCTTTCCCTGCCCAGCCACCTGAGCTGCACCCTCCGACTTCACCCTTGCCACCTCGGCTTCGCACGTGCTGCTGCCGCCACCCCGGCTTCACGCGTGCCACTGCTGCCCTGGCTTCGTGCATGCCGCTGGGGCTGCACCCCCCGGCTCTCCCCACCCAGCCAGCGGCCCAGCCTCGTGGCCCCCGGCTTCCCCCGCACCCCCCAGCTCTCCCTGCCCAGTCACCGGCTCCGCGCCTGCCAGCTCCCATAGCTCACACTTCTAGGTTGGCAATTCTCTGGAATTTTTCCATATATAAGGTGCACCGGGTGATAAGGCATACTTCCTGGGTAGGCTCGAAACTTCAGTCAAAAAGTTGTACCTTATACGTGTGAAATTACTGTACTTGGAAGAGATAATGATGACAGCTTACAAGGACTCAAGATAATATAATCTACATATTGTCCTCCTCCACAGTAAATAACACTTCAACAGAAGACATTCCAGGCCCAATGTATATTTTACCATAATGCTGTATTACACAACTGTTAAACTGAACTTTTATGCTATTCCAAAAGGAGAATAACTCAGAAGTCACATGCAATATATCTAGGCTATCATACTTGCAAAGCGTCTTTGTTTTTTTTTTGTTTAAACTACAGGACAATGCCTCCATACTCTATTTTGTCAACTCACAGTCAGAACTACCATGAAAGCAATTAAACAAACAGGTATTTTAAAAATCCCTTTAAAGTCCTAAATTCGCTTTAAAAAAAGAATCTGTGAAATTACTTTAAAAGATCTTGGTCAAGAAAGCTGCAATGTATAATACTATTCCTCAAAAATTCATACAGATGGTTTAAATAATCAGGCTGCTATTAAAATATTCCGCAGTATAAAATATAAATTACAGTATTAAATATTCTGATTTGAATTCCAAATACCTTAAGCCTTTCTGTCATACTAAGGTCACACCCCATTCAGATGCATGACACAGCAAGTAAGTCCTCTAATAGATCAGCGTGGTCAATGCTGTACAAAGATTGTTAGTTTCAACCTGCACATCCTTCCAGTGAAGGCAGGAAACACTGATCATGGGAATATCTTTTGTCAGAAGCAGCTGCAGTCAGAGTGACATACTGCATCAAATCCTGTATCATACCAGGCTCTCTTTTCTGGCTTTTAATCAGTGGCAGAGGGCTTTCAACTACCCTTGAAATCAGGCTCACAGCTACATTTCATGTATCCTACTCTGCACTACATTTTCTGCCCTCTTGTTGACTGTATGGGACAAAAATAGGAGCAGCAATACTGAGTGTCCAAATTCTCTCTCAGAAGCTTCCAAAGTCCATGAGCTTCAAGAAACAGGATAAGAAATATTGAACATCTACTACCTTTCCTTGGAGAGCTCTGTGGTGAAGTAGGAGGAGAAGACAGCTGTGAAGACGCACTTGAGACAGCATCTTCAGGCTGTTTCTTGTGACGATCCAAACTTCCTTCTTCCGATAATGAAAGGATTTTCTTTAAAGCTTGTGGGGAGTTTATGCCTTTAGGTAAGAATTAAAGTAGGCAGATGTGAAGTCCAGTATGAATACATCCTTATGTTTCACAATTCATTTATAGAACAGATATCCCACAGGAGAAAAAGCTACATTTTTTCCTGTGAATTTCTGAGTTCCTGACACCAGCTTAAGTGAACCAAAATGTTAAAACTTATTCCTGTTTAAAATACAGTGCTTTACTTCTGCATATTATTGGAGATGGTCTTTCATACTGTCAAATACTTTGACACAGAAAACACAAATATTTGATGTTGCAGAATACTGCCTATACAACATATAGTTGAGGACTGTCTTGGGTTGCAATGCAAGATGTAACCAAAAGTTTGTATTCTATCACCACCTGTTGAAACCAGGTGGGGCAGTGATCCTTGTCTCTGGAAGGGTTTATCTTCTGTTAATGGGCCATCTGTTAAAGCCAGGTAGGGCAGTGTTCTTTATCCTATCCACAAGCCATCCATCTTTCAGGGAGATATCTTCTGTTAATGGCCCATAGAGTCCCACTCCATGACTGACAAAATTACATCATCCCATTCTGAGATGCTCCATCCAGGGGGAGGAGCCAAGTATTTCCTACCTAGATAAAAACAGATTTGGAACACCAAGGTAGCCTTTTTCCACTGGATTCCAGAGGAAAACTGGATCTTTCCACATCAGAGAAAAACTGCACCCTTCTAGAGGACTACTGCTTCAACTGAAACACATCTGTCACTCCAGAAGGACTGCAGCCACCATTTAATAGGACTGCTACCAACACCCTGGCTGATGGGGTGTCAGCTTGTATTCTGGCTCTCTCAGTGTTTTGTTTTTTTGTATTACTGTACTTTTATTTTAATTTTTCCTAGTAAAGAACTGTTATTCCTATTCCCATATCTTTGCCTGAGAGCCTCTTAATTTCAAAATTATAATAATTTGGAGGCAGAGGGTTTACATTTTCCATTTCAAGAGAGGGTCCTGCCTTTCTTAGCAGAAACCTGTCTTTCAAACCAAGATAAGGATATGCATAGGAATGGTTATTGAGAAACTTGAACTAAAATTATCTTAAATACAGACACACACCATCTCACTGTTTAGTGAAGATTTATACAGTAAGAATTCTAACTGCTTTCTAGCTTCTTTTCTGTTCAGAGCAGCCTAGAAGGTCAAAGGAAGCTGGAAAGAAAATTAAGAATTAGGCTTATGAAACAAGGCCATCTTGCAGCTGCCTTTTTCTCTTTCATTTTTGAGAACTATCTCTGCACCAGTTTATTTTGGAAAACTACAGAGGAAAAACATCCTGAAGATGGTATATGACGTAAAGATCTAAGACATCATGAATTGCTTTTTCCAGACCACACTTATCCATCATTCTCTTCTGTTCCCCTCAAAATCCACTCTGGGACAGCCTTATAAGTTAAGACAGAGTTTGTCTGACAGTTTTACCACTGTTTGTGGTGGACGTTATTTCCAAGCATTCGTGGACTTTCATCTTTGATCTGTTGGATCACAGTCCTGCTATCAATAATTCACAGCTGCCTGATCAGCATAACCTAGTGAGTTTTCAGAAGCCTTGCCACTATGAGCAATGGTGCTTCAAAGTCCTTTTAAAATTAAAATTTAATGGTAAAATCAACAAGATCTAGATGAATATTGAGTTGTTTCTTGCTCATTTTGCTGCTTCTAATGCTTTGTTGCAGCCTAAGAAGTGCATGAGGAAAACCAATAAAGAGTGAAATCAGAATTAAGCTCTTGTGCAATAACCATCATAAGAAAGGAAGAGCCAGTTATGATACACATACTTCCTAGGGATATTACCATACTTGTGATTTGAAGCGTTCATTAATAGTGCATTCATGTTTTGTACACATGTTGGGACACAGATATGGAAATCAGAGTAGAAGTTCCTATAGTCTGTTACCTTTCTGTAGAAGGCAGCATGAACTGCGTAACAACAATAAAAAAGCAGAAGGGAGTAGAAGCCAAAGGGACAACTGTCAACATGAAAGGTCAGACTCACATTTCTGGCAGGACTGCCAGTTTGAGAAGGCCTGAATTTCACCTTAAAAATTTATCTCAAGAACTCCAGGTCCCTAATTCCTCTAAAAAAGTTAAGGCAAGATCCCAAGGCAAACAGCAAGAAACATTTATTCTTTCCAGTTGCTAGTAACAGGTAAATACTTACACCGATTAAATCAACAGGATGCTTTCCCTAGACTTTTCTTTCCATTTCCAGAGAAGAGAACTATGCCTAGATATTGCATGAACAGGTATAACTGCCTATCATACTACCAGAAATGGAATCTTATTTGATTAAAAAATCCCAGACACAGGCAAACAAACTTTAGAAAATTGAATCAAATTCTTCCTTGTTCCACCTACCAAATGGTGGGAGGTCTTTGACTGGCACTTTCTTGCGAGAGGGATAAAGAGACACAGCCGGGACCTGCAATGCTTGGTTTACTTTATGCTGTTGCTGCTGCTGTGCTTTCTGCTGGATGCCTGCCCGGGGAGCCACTGGTGACGTTTCAGATTTCCCAGATCGCTTGTCTCCCGTGTTCTTCGGCACTTAGCAAGAAAGGGGACAAAACACTGAATGACTACTACCTAAGAACACCATGCTGTTTTAGTCTGAGCAGTGCAAAGCCCTCTGAATTAAAAAGTGCTCAAATACTCATACAATTAATGCAGCATGGTATCTTTAGATAGAAAACATGAAGAGGAAAAGAGAGGAAGATATAACTCCATTTAAAAAATGTACATTATCAATGAATGTTTTCCTTCTCAAAATAAAGCATTGATAAATGACCACTGTTACAAAAAACATAACCAGAAGTTATACTGAGCTATCATAATGACTACAACAGATTCAGAATAGACATATAATTACTAGTTTTTGGTGGCCTGCAGGAAGGGAAGGGCACAAGATACAACATTTCCTAAAATCAAAACAAAACGGATACCCAGGATAAGGTCCCGTCTGCTGCCCCAGGTACAGACCCCCAGGTATCTCTGAAACATCTGGACAATAAGAAAATCCCCTATATCCTCAGAATAATCATATCACTAGTCACATTATTAATGTCTTTATGACAAAAAACTAGAACTTTTGACTCCCCCATATCCTTTGTACAGATAAATCTAAAAAGCTACTTCATTGTGACATCACACTAAAGCCTTAGCACCTGTACAAATATCTCTATCCTGTTAATCCACAAGATTATTTCCTTAGGATTCATAGATGCTTAGTAATTGAAAATGACTATACAATTAATTTTCTACTTCATTGTCTAGTTACTGCTCCCAGATGATTCACTGGACTAGAAACAGAGTTATATTGAACAGTTTTCTTGACATCCACAACAAATGACAATGCTCACATGTGTTTGTGGCTGGCTCACACTGCAGAGAGAGTATCTGGAGGCTCTCTTCATCCATTTCCAGATCCAAGTTTGAGAGATACTGCTTTACTTTCCGTGCCATCTGAGCATCTTCATAGAGCTTTTTAGCATTAAGAAAGGAGCTGCGACGGACCCGCTTTTTATGCCCCCCTGCTTGTGCAACATCCAGCACAGCTGCATTGGCACTACCCTGGCTGAGAGACCTGGAGTGAAGGAGAGTAGAAGGGGGAAGAAAGAGAGCAAAGGTATGACTTAGTCCCATATGGTATCACCCAATAAACATGAAACGTGCAAGAGATTGCATGAATGTCAGTCTACAGTCAAAGCTTACATGCCTCATTCCAGTAAGTCAAACAGCTATAACAGATAGAAAGATGAGGGCCAGGAAATATTTTTTCTTGGTTACAGGCACTATTTTAATGGCACAGATATTTTAACCTATTTTGCTCCAGCTAGGTAATAACACGTCACATATCTACAAAAGCATTCAAGGTAGCTCTCTCACATAAGTCATCTACTGAGAGGACTGGTGCATTAGGAAAAGCTCATGCAGTAAGGCAGTGCTGACACAAGACTATAGTTGAGGTTCAAATTCAAATACACATAAAGGAGGCATTTTGAAAGCCCTTCGTGTTTCAAATCAGACTGTATACAAAATGTACTCAATTTTACAGAATAGAACTTCTTAATAACTTGCAAGACTGAAGAGAATTTTGTTAAGTAAAATGATCAGCTAGCTCATGATGAAATAAACGTCATGCACATTTCAATTTATGTATACCTATATGAACACTATGCATTGGTCCTGAATTGTTAAGCTAAAAATGATGGCAAATTGTAATATTAAAACAAGTTAGTCAAGCAGATACTGTAAGTTTTAACTTTTGAATTTGATTGTGATAATATTTCAATAGGTATAAGGAAATTAACAGCTATTTTCAGCTGTTGCAACCTTGTCATTTTGTAATTTTTCTTTGACCAAAAGTCACTTCCTTCAGCAATTTAAACTAGAGGTGGGAAAGAACACTCCCCTTACATCTATGATCACTTAAAAACAATTTACAATTTCAGTGTTTTAATCTCAAATCAAAAGCACTCCTACCTTAAAATGTATTGTCAGTAAAAAGGGGTTAACAAAAGAAAAAAATGTCAAAGCACCAGAAAATTAAAGATAGAAAGTAGTAAAAATGCAAATGATAAAGGAGAATGAATGTGTGTGTGTTGTCTCCAATCACTTACCCCAAACTCCTCCATTTCTTCTTCCTGCAAGTGAGAGCCAGGAAGAACAAAGCATGGGTTTAAGAAGAGACAGAGAAAGATCACAAGCTCAGAAAGCAAAAGACCAGACCTCAGGACAAGCAGTTCTGGAAGCCCATAAACATTAAAAAGAGCCTTACTCAGGCATACAATCAGATATTACAAACCCTTCTAGTTCAAATTAAGAAAAAAGAGTATGCAATAAGCTTGTAAAATATGAAGCCAAAGAGCATTCACTCCATGTTTTCTAACACAAGTAGTTGATACTGCTTCAGATACATTACCACTTCCAATAAATCAAAATTAGACAACTGACATCCGTCAATGTTTCAAACAGACTAACAGACGTTTCCAAAACAGTTTCTCTCCCTCCCACTGATAGAATCTCATTTTTATGAAGTAACCATCAACTACAGCATAATAAGAAACCACATCATGCTGGTCAATTGCTCGCACAAAAAATTCATACTGTGCCAACAGAAGGGACACATAAAAGTGCCTTTTGCTTCCACCTAGTCTCCCAGCTGGGGAAAGCTCTGCCTGGTACAACACACCTTGTTCTGAACATAAGAGCAGGATCCATGTTCACGGACGCCATGCGACCAACGTGGCGTATCTCCTTTGCAATCATCCGCAGCTTCTCAAAATTCACCAGGCCCTCCACTTTAGAATCATTTCCTACAACCAACAACATCAGTGATTAGGCAGTAAAGCTACTTTTCCTCAGCTAGTGAAAGATTATATACTTCTGTCTTTACCTTCATGAAGGAATGTAAGATCTTTTTTGATGACAGGAAACAGGGGGATAATAGGGGGCTGTAGGTTTTGGCTGTTAAGGACATTACGATATTTTGCCATATTCCTAGATGGATCAAACAAGTCCTGCAGATCTTGAAACAGTTTTTCATACTTGCTTGGAAGCTTTTCCCAAGTAGTTCGGAGCCTTGCAACTGGTGCCAAATTCAGGCCACTTGAAACAAAAGAAGTGCATAACAGAAATTAAAAAACTTCTTTTTGCCAGCATTTATTACAGAATACATGTATTAACAGAAGACCATTCTCATAAAACCCATAAAAACTGGAGATATCTACATGAGATGCAACCATGAACAGAAAAAAGTTACATTTGGATTTGTAATTACACTTTACAGAGAGTTTGTATTTGTTCTTTTAGAACAGCGTCTGAGTTTGATGAGACTATCATAATCTAAGTACCTCATGATTACCACTTACTTCCAGATTAACAAACTGGCAGAAAAACCATCTTCCACCTACATGATGATGTTCAGGTGGTGACAGCACACGTTCTTTCTGCAATAACCCATTTGACTTTGTTCTTTCAGGATGAAATTTTGTAACTCTCTATACCTGAGGTTATTCTCAAGCTGTAGCTGGTGCAAACCCACTTTTTCCTTTGTAGTGACATTGTCTTGCTGTTAATTTCTGTCTGGTGGGAAAATCTGATACCTAGAATCTTTCCTTCAAGTCCTTCCTAGCAGACAGGCTGCTTTTATTTCTCATTGAGACTGGCTGAACAAAATCTCAGTATTTTGATGTCTCAGAGATGCTGACTGATAATGAGCATGGATCCTTCACTTGACTTTGGAACTTGCCCTGTTTGCTGAATAGTATTCAAATCTACTCATCTTCAGGAAAAGTGTCACATTCTGTCTGTTGACTGAATGTCAAGATAATGATGACAAGACCTTACGTCAAAGACAGTGACAACACTGTCAGTTTACCAAAACTTACTTGAGTTTTTCATGTGAGATAATATAGGGGAATTGTTTGATTTTGTTTGGGTTTTAAAAAATGTGTATAAACATGGACATTAGAGTTTCCTCTTTTCCTTCTCATTCCAAAACTAAGAAAGGTTTTCTGAGATTTTCAGTACATTTCAAAATTCTTATTAAAAAATCTTTATTTACAGACTGCTGTGGTATCACAGTCTGTTACTGATTATTATCAGAGTTCCTTGCAAGAAACTCTTGATACAAAGAAAACTAAAGGCAACATATCATGGCTGAATGAATTTAAGATACTGGGCAGTATGTATAAAAATTAGCTGCCTTGGGGAAATTAATCCAGTAATTTGCCATAGTTGTGTGGTTTTCTTGCATATATCTTGTTGCTTCCATTTTTTTTCTTTAAATAAGTGTATTAGTTTCTCTAGTACCATGTTGACATTGCCACACTATATTGAGCAGCAACTATCTAACAGTAGCATTCCAAATAATATTTCAGCAAACATTTCAGATTACAGATACTTCCAAATATAGAAAATGTCCTCCTTAGCAGTATAAACCATTTTATCCCGTTGAGTACTTTTAAACTACTGTAAGTAAGACCTTCCTTTTTACTTAGAAGTAAAATTATTAATGGGCAATACCTAATGATGGCAAACATCGAGTTGAAGTTCTTGCATTCTCTGCAGTGTAGTGCTATCTTAATAAAATGCTTAATGATCTTCATCCTTTTCAGCTGGTTGGTTTCTCTTAGAATCTCAGAAGCCACCCAGAATGTTTCTTGATTTATCACCTCTTCAAACCTTTTTAGATTAGTGCAACCTGTTTTTGATTTGAGTTTGAACAAGTCATCTATGTATTCCGTAGGTTCGATATTACGGAACAGCTCAAAGTTTCTCATGGAGAGTTGGGTAGCCACCTCAACAGTACTGAGCTGTAGTAGGGAAATTTGGCTTTCCCTTAGTAGCTCTTGAGCATCTTCATCTGAACAAAGAGTTTCTGTTTCCATGTTGTTCTTCAGGTAATACCTGTAAAAACAAAATTTTAAAAAGAGACCAGATACAATAAACCTGATTAGTGCTGAGAGTTACAGCAATGATCCAGCTGGAATCTGAGAATAAAAATGAACTTCACCAGAGCCTAGGTATTAATGAGAAGTTGCATAAGAAGCAATGTGTTGCAAAGAAACAGAACATTAAATAACTAAGTAACACTCCTTTAACAAGACTTTGACTTAAATAAACTGGCATCATCAGCTTTAACCCAGTCTCCATCTTACCTGCCACTCAGCTGTATCCTGTCAGCAAGCTTGGACAGCTGATCAGGAAGCCTCCTTTGTTTGATGACACCCTCAGGTGTGACAGAGACTTCACATAGTGAATACGCATCAGGGGTTGCAGTCAGAGCAAATTCCCTGATGGCCTGGATGACCACTTCCTTTGCTGTTGTGTCCTTGCTGATCATTATGTAGCGACTTTGCTGGTCTGCCTTGAAAACCCGCAGAACTTGGTCTGGTAAATCTGGAAAAAAATTACAAGCAATTTAGTAAGCAAAGAAAAATAAAAACTTAATGGTGTAAGAATGAGCAAGTCACATTGAGTTTATAATTATTAATGTCACCAGTTTTTCTTTCATTAAAAGTCCTGGTGAAAAGTTAGGCTCCTACTGATAAAGAATATCTTCAATAAAAGCTAGTTCTATTAACATCCAGGAAAAGAAGCTAGTTAGGCTATAAATGGAACAAGTCACAAAAATATGTTAATATTTTCAAAGTTTGGACCGACAAACTAATGAGCATGAATGTATTTAAATCCAGACCCACTGATCAACTGAATTTTTGTCGTTATCACTGTATTATTAGGGGGAAAAAAAGATAAATTAAATTATACAGGTATCCATCACTGGGATTTTTAACCTCAGGTATTTTTAACTGACAAGTATTTAAATTAATTTGATTTCTTCCCTCTGTTAGAAATAAGCGTTTTTTTGTGAGGCATGACATCTACTCATTTTTCTTTAATACATTTCCTCCTAAAAATAATTTTTTAGATCAAAGAGGTCATACAAGCAATAAAATATATAATAATAATAATAGAAAGCCTTCTAAATGAAGGCTTCTGAAATGACTATCATGAAAAAATACTGAAAAAACAACTGCCAAACAAAAACATTCACTTTGGTACAACTTGAGGTCTTTTTGACAAGACCTGAATGTGCATAACGTGTATTCCATTTATTACGGAAAGATCTATTCAACAGCAGAAATCTTGTCACAAAAGAACAGAACTTAATACACACCTCCCCACTGTTCTTGCAAGTTTCCAAAATAGTAATTTGAAAAGCATTAAGATGAATCTCTCTGATATGAGTTCATTTACATGCCACAAAGGCTTTTTACGCTAAAATATATTTTACAAATTTCATGCAACTAAGCCTTTTAAGCTCACAGTAGTTTTTTGCAGGTTGAGAAGCACTAATACCAGAACACACTAGAACTGTCTGAATTGCATAATCAGTTACACGTAAAGGATATCACCACAGGTTAGCTTTTACCCTTTCCTAAGCATTTGAGTTGAATGTACAAATACTTCATAACAAGCAAGCCAATT